>CM019182.2:2625495-2897246 GCA_009739505.2 Apolygus lucorum
GAAGCGTTTATTTCTTCAAAGTAAACTTGATTGTGAAGGTTAAATATGGAAGGTAGGTAGAGCACAATGGCGAAGATGTGTGCTTTACAGGCGAGTGATCTATACAGAAAAATAATAAACCTTTGTGTAATAATATGCTGCGTTTTTCTCGTAAGAAGGGCTGGGACGATTTGAACTTAAAAAAGATCGAATTTGTAAATTATTACTATACTTATATAATTTGGATCAGTAGGAGTCAAAAATGATATCTACAATTTCGATATTTTCAAGTTTGGGCGTTTCGGTTCTTAAATTTCTCAAATTAATTCGGTTCCAAATAAATTTCGTCCCACATCTTGATACTCCAAAAACATTGTTTCAGAGTTGTTTTTTTTTGTCTAGTAATGTGTATGTTTGTGAGTATGTTTTTTGTTTATAGTGTTTTTTTATTAAATAGGTTTAATTTGACTTCCTACCTTGCCTTTCTCTATCAGTTATAGAGTTGCGTTGAGAAACGTGTTTTCTGTTTAATTTATTAAATCTATCTTACCTTACCTGAACTTTAAAATAAGGAAGACAAGAAACGTATTCGAATGAGCGGGCAGCTAGCAGGTTGTTTTGCGGTGAATCCACTTTGGGCAAAAGTTTCCAGACTGATGGTCGCAACCTGTCGGCCCAACTAGGACGCGGAATCCCCTCCAGCCGCCCAACACTGAAACCACATGATGAAGGTCATGGGTTCGAACCTGTACTTACTGGCGGTCAAAAATCAAGTCGAAACTACTCGTTCGGTACCAATTATCGGTACCTTATAAGCAAGTCATCAAGTAGAAGTCCTATCAATAATTAAAAGTGAGAAAAGTCCATTTATGCAGTATGAGTTAATGAGCCAATTTTCAAAGAAAATTTCAATGCTATGGTTGATGAAATCGAAATTTAGCTACATGACAGAGTAATCAGCCTTGTGGATGTGGCACATAGCACGAATCGTTAAAATTACACAACCAATCTCTGTTAAATTTTTTTAAAATGAAAAGATAATCTTCTCGTCAACTTGAACAAACCCTTATTGTTTTTATTCGATTTTGAGTAGGTATATCATACCAACATGCTGGATGCACAGGGTACGTCAGAGTTGGGCAAAATCATACTCATGAACATGATTAAGATTTTTAATCACAGGAATATGTTTCTGTAATTATGAATAAGATCAAATTCCTACTCACACATTGAGAGTATGATTAAAATCATAATCACGGAGAATAATTGAGAGTACATTCTTAATCACTGTGATTAATCACAGGAATAATAGGATTAATCATTTTTTTAAATTGTAATTAATTATAAAATTCTGTGATTAATTTTGGGAAAACTGTGTTTAATCATAAAATTCTGTGATCATGGGAAATTCTGATTAATCACTGTTTTCCATATGTTTCGATCGATGATCGAACAAAAATTTGGCCGTCCATTCGCCGAACGTGGGACTTTCCTTAGTTACCAGGAATCCCATAGTTACAAGCTAAGCCGAAGCTTTTGGTTGATGTCAATCACTCTAAGGGGTTAAAAATAAGGGCTGAAATTTTGAAAACGTCCTAGTTCAAAGACTGTCAATATTAAGGCATTGTTGTTTCATCAATTTGAAATAGTACTGAATTTTGAGATTCAAATGAGACCACCCAGCTCTGTAAGACCACCCAGCTCCCTGCGAACGGGTTGGACTTACCAAAAATCAAAATCACGAGTGTGAATCGCAAAATAGGTCTAATATCCGTTCAAATTTTAGCTGACCAAGATTGTTTTCCAAATAATTCTTGGAAAAACTTCAGTTATCGTTTTACAATGTTCCGAATCGGATTTCAGTGATGAAAAAAAATCTAAAAAATGCGTGTAAACAATTTTGATACTTTTGCAATAGCTCAATTTTCTTTAGAAATTCGTTGAAAATATGCCTCCGAAATGGTGAGGCACTTAGCTTTCAAGTATCCATAGCACAATTGCATAAAATTCTTCTATGCATCACGGATGAGATTCAATGTCTAAAATTAATTTAATTTAACTTGGATATAACGCAAATTAAGGGAATATTTAGCATATAAATTCGTGCGGATAGCAATGTTACCTGGGCGGATGAAAATCCGACTAAACCCTGGTCGTAATGGCGATCTAAACCATTCCACATTTTAGCGAATTTTATTTACTGAGATATTAAAAACGCCGCAAATTATGGTTTATTATTTTTCTGTTAGGATCGGTAAATGTATAGAACGCGGCTATGAATCGATTGAAATTATAGACAACAGGTCCATAGGACCATGATTTTCAGATTCACGAAAAAGCTAAATACGTACCATGGGTAAATTCTTGTAAAAATAATTACTGACTCTACTCAAGATACTCAGAAAAATTATAACATTGAAACAAAATAAAACACAACAATCTCATACCTGATGATAGATCGTAGAGAACGCGATGACAAGCGAGTAGCTTATTAAACTGCAGAACGGATAGAAGTAACTCGAACAGCTGTTCCATTGAGTACCTAGTAATACCTATTATTGTTGAATAGGCTAGCGAACCATGTCGCAGTGATGAATTCTTCTCTCGTCAACAACTGATTACTTAAACCTACCAAGGTAATTATAATGCAATAATACAATTTTTGGTCCTCACATTTTCCCATCGACACCTTAATACACCGCCTTAATAAGTTTTTTTTGGATCTCCAATATCATTAACGCAAATGAAGAATTCAAAATTGAATACTGGTACTGAATCAAAAAAATATCACAACGGATACTCAGCTGAGTGGCTGAGTCTGCCATCTTTATGTCAGTCGAACGCCCGTCTTTTCTATGTGCCGTGAGTCCCGAATGAGGTCTTCAACTTCTTCTTTGTTTCCCAGGTTGTGATTTCTTTGATTCGCCATCGGTTTCCAAATACGGTAATATTTCACATGGCCATTTTCCGATTCGTTCAGGTGCAAGTGAATGATTTGAGTTTACTGGAAGACACCTTGTCAAACAGCTCCAGATCTTTCTCAGGTTGGAGACATTAAACAATACTTCAATATTAGGTAAACAATTCTTCATTATTAGGTATACGTTCAACAAGTTTCGCCGTACAACCGACCAATTCTGACGCACCTCGCCTGCCTTAATCGCCTTCCATCCTGATTTATCAGGTCGTAGTTTTTAGCGATTTTCGGAAGAAAGGGAGCTTAAAAAAAAGTCAGAATTTTGAAAGATTATTCATCATCTCCAGAAAAAAATCTTCTCGAAAAGCAACAATCGGAGGTGAAAACAAGCCTTTGAAGTGGTCATTTCTCTCGAGTAAACCAACAAGTTTCGATGATTTCAACGTTCAGTCCCGACTTTTTCGAACAATCTGAGGTGAAAACGAGCCTTTGAAGTGGACATTTCTCTCGAGTAAACCAACAAGTTTCGATGATTTTAACGTTCAG
Organism: Apolygus lucorum; assembly: GCA_009739505.2. Lineage (NCBI taxonomy): Eukaryota > Metazoa > Arthropoda > Insecta > Hemiptera > Miridae > Apolygus > Apolygus lucorum. Next base: position 2,628,938 of record CM019182.2, read on the forward strand.
TCTCGACTTTTTTCGAACAATCAAAGATGAAAACAAGCCTTTGAAGTGGTCATTTCTCTCGAGTAAACCAACAAGTTTCGATGATTTTAACGTTCAGTCTCGACTTTTTTCGAACAATCAAAGATGAAAACGAGCCTTTGAAGTGGTAATTTCTCTCGAGTAAACCAACAAGTTTCGATGCGTTCAGTTTTGATTCTCACTACCATAAAATCTTTAAATCTCTAAATCTTTGTAATAGGTACTCACAGAGTGATGTTTCGAGATAAGCTACATTATTTCTAATGCTTATTCATTTCAAAATGGCCTTCAAAAACCTGAACTTTTAGAGATTATCATAATCTTTTTTGTATTCTAACTGATTTAGAACTCTGGCAAAAGTCGAGAATTGAGCCCGGATAACTCGGGGAATCACTGGACATCCTGTTTTGATGTTCCAGTAGCATTCTAGTTTGATTCATTTATTTACTTAAATTCTTAAAATAAAGAGAACTTATTACTTAGAAGTAATATTACACTACTTATTATAGTCCCGTGCAGTATGACTGAATCAGCGAATCTTCTAAGAAATAATTTTTTTCTTCTTAATATTACGTTCGAGATGTCATTTTTACCAAAAACCTCAGATATCAACATTGGAATATATTTTTGAAGATTTTGATTGATTCTTCCATTGAAGAATTCGTGATGATTCTGAAAATACCATACCTACTGTGTTTAGATAATATTCCGTTGAATGCCTCAAAAACACATAATGGGATGATTTCATTTTTGGAGACTTCATCCCTCGTATGCTTATTATCATTGAAGGTAATTTCATGTAAAATTGATGCTTCCACTGAACGGTCACAGTTATTGTTGTTATCTAATAATAGGGGGAAACAAATTCGTATTTCCAGATTAGTGTTTATGCCGCAGTCGAGATATTCACTTGGACAGTCCTTCCAGAAAGTGTGATTGAAATATTTCTTGAGAATTCCTGAATCCCATCCAGCGGTGCAGCTCATGTCATCCGAAGGCTCTGTATATGTGAAATGACTACCTGTGAGCACGATGACCGTGACTAAGCTGTTTTACCGTTCATTCGCCTTCGTAACCGCAAGGCGAAGATTCTTGGGCAAGTCATGTTCAGATCCATTCCTATATTAATTTACATCCTGCGGAATATACACAATACCTACATACCAGTAAGGTCTGAAGAAGTTCCTGTAGTATACAGATTTGGTATCTTGGAAAATTCGTTCCCTTCCATCTATCTTACCACATAATTTCACAATACATCAGTTTTCTGGTGTACATTCCAAATAAACAGGTTGCAAAATATCATGGACGTTTAGATTTAGTTGGTGTAAAATTGCTTGATTTACTATTAACTAGACGAAAAATTCCCCAACACAATTCACGATTTTCACGAACGTGTTGCTGATTCCCTGAGTTGACAAACAGCAACACGTCCGTGAAGTCTTCCGCGATTATGTTGATGATTTTTCACTATGATTTTACGAGTTCGAGACATTTAACGAGGTTCTACTCGTACTGATGACAAAATAAATATGCAATTTTCTTGAGAAACTAGTGTCCAAAACGATCCAGTGAAATGGCTACTCGAATAATGTGATTCAAATCTTGAAAGTAAATAAGAGAAGATGAAGACTAATAATGCTTGATAAACTAGTAGGTAGAATCGTATTGTAAAAAAGTGAGCAATATTGTTTCTTTTGGTCACTTTTGGGTCTTGAGTTCTGAGTTCTGCCCTCCTTCCTAGTTCACACACTCTTGTGTTAATCCTTGTAAGCTAAAAGTTCGTGTATGTTCCGCTTCTATGGTAAGCGCCACAGAACCTCCTTTGAAGTCAAATTGGTAGAATATCCGTCACGTTTCAAACATGGCTGCCTCTTACACATTGCCACCACATTTAAAATTTCCATCTTCCTTAAATTCTCTAAATTTTTTGGATGCGTTTTCGAGCAACTCACTATGGTTTTATTCCATAAAAATAAACCCTCATTCGAAAAAAAAATGTGAGGCAAATTCCCCATTGTACCATGATTCTGAGTAGTCAGGCTCGGAACAAGGATTGTAGACAACAACCAGTTTTGATTTAGGGGAACCGACGACAACTCACCTTAACACCTGTAATGTTTTGTAGAACACAAGCCGAACGACCGCTGGAACAGCTCAGCGAAGACACACTGGACTGCTTACGGATTTATCGGCCAAATCGTACCGTGGCCAGTCGGCTTCGGCGTATTAAAAAAAGAATAAATTCTACGACTTCTATCTTCGTAATTTCGTTGTAGAGTAATCCATGCTGTGTTACTTCTACTATCGTGTGATCTCACCAATTCAGCTCCATCTATAGTTTGATGGAGACGTTGTACCCTGGCAATTAGACGGTCGAGTCGTGATGTCCCAGTTTGCTGCTGTTGGTGACTCGTTACTTCTTCAAAAAGTTGAGAGCTTGCGGTCCCTAGCCTATCAGTTCTTATAGGTGGTAATCGATTGAGCAGTTCCATGGCTCCAAGACCATCATCACCCACTGGTCCATGGACATGACATACGCATTAGCTTAGTCAAATGGCAGCCTTTTTCTGGAGTATCTCCACACAGTTATATTCAGCTGTTTTAGAGTTACCAGTGTCGTATTCCCCAACAACATGTGGCATCAGTAGCGCCCAGATAATGAAAGTAAAAGTAAAGTAAAGAACCATTTCAGATTGAATTTTCGTGCAACTGCCATTCCTGGTGTCGCAGACGACATAAGCTGTCTTCCACAAGGATGATGATTTCGCTCTTGTCTACTTATTGCTTCGCTTAAATGGAGCGGGGATCACCATCGGCCCAACCTGAAAAATTATCAAGACCTGCGATACCGCCATCGAGCGGTCATTAATTCGCCCTCAATAGTTGCTGTTACTTTTCCTGGCGAGTAACGTATGGATTTCCTGAGGTACTCAGCCCCACTGTCTTCAAGGCATCGCTGAAAACCGCAATCTGTGTCATTGTCCTAGTCCTGGATGTGACGATCTGTACAACACCAACTACACCAGCCATTGAAGACCCCGCTGGATGTATCCAACTCCATAGGTGACCGCAACCAGAACATGGTCCGTAACTACATTGAGTGTTGAGGGCATCAGATCGCCTTACCGAACGCCCCTCGCATTATGAATCCAGTGGGTCCCAATGGGTTCGGACCCATTTTGAAACATCGGCTTAATGCACTGTAGCAGCTGCTTGGGCACTGTCTACCATTTAAGATGGGCATTCTCTATAGCAAATGAGTTCATCAACGCCTCTGCAGAGACCTTTCTGTTGCTCAACATGAGTAACCGCTTTCCTCTAATCGCTTCCTAATGAGTTTGTGGAACTAAATACTACTGACGGTAATACGAAGATCGTCTATCTTAAATAGTGAGCAAGCAAAAAAGCGTTGACGTGAGGAAACCGGTTCAAGTAACTTTAGTTGGGACCTTAGTCGATGAAACGAAACTCTCAAGGTTCAAGTAAGTAACATGATTTGATAGTTATCCATTGTTTCTTTAATTCTAGTTTACATTTCAACTCTGCATCGAATAATGTTGACATGCCATGAACCCATAGAAGATTACAGTAGGCAATACTTCTGAGAACAACTGGAAGTTGGTATACTTTGGAAGACACTAAATTAGTCCATGTTCCATCGCTTTTTTCAAGGAGTCCTTAACTATAGCCTCTCCTACAGGGGAAAGGAACGAATTCACATCCCAAAACCCTTCGGGTAATTTTTCTCCCTTTTCTTTAGCTTCAGTGAAAGCTTTGGCCATTATCTCCATATCGGGCATATCTTGTGTTTCTCCAGTCGCAATAAGTACAATTGACATTGAAAAATCTAACATATGTAATATTTTTTCCTTGAAAACCTCCTGGATGGATCCCATGTCAGGAATGGGACCCTCATACTGTAAACGCAGAAGGTAGTGCTTCAATGAGTCGGCGTAGGCCTGAAGGAGCTTGTCGATGTGCTGATTACGGACTTCCAACCGCACCGACGACAAGAAGAAATAGTACAGATCTCGCATCGGAGAGTCCCGAGCACAGATCTGCATATCAATGAATCTGGAATCATAATATGAGTAACTCAGACGGTTGCATACTCCCCATGGATAGAAAGATAGGTAAAAAGACATGCCAAAGTCGAGGTGTGCATGTGCGGATGGATTCCCAGACTCCATGAAAAATGACGTGGGTTTTGTGCATCCTAAATTCATTCAACAAACTTTTTATGTGAACACAGCATGTCCAACCAAAGCGGTACATGTAAGTTACAATACGAAGGTTTCACTGACAATAAAAGGAGCAACATTATTCTGAAGCAGAGTAGAGTTAGAGTGCTACCATGCATACGTTAGAGAGCTACCATAACCAAACATCCTGAATTTGTGAATATTCACACTCTTTTTTTACAGCAAGTTACAGTTTTACAGTTTTTATAAGTTTTTACAGTAAGTTACAGTAAACTTCAAGCAATCTAGTTTGTCCGAAACCGATTACAGCTGAATGGCTCAACCGATATTTGATAAACCGAGCAAGAAAAAAATGATTGAGCCCCCCTCAAAATTCGTTATTTTATGTTTCGAGGGACGAAAAGTCGGAAAATCGAAAAAGAAAATTAATAAAAACCGTCCGTCTGCTGCCCTGGTTTTAATCCAGTGGTGTATCTTGCATACTCAGGTGCTTTTTTGAGTTTCTTGTGAACCATGGCTTCTTTTGAGTAGAGCTCATCCAGACTCTGCAAAAGAGGGCTTCAAGTGTACCATTGGAGTCCACTGTGGTTGCAGAGAAATGATTATTGCCTTTCACATTGAGTTCAATATTTCTTGTAAACAGAGGCTGCTTCTTATCTACAGTGATCCGCGAGTTGGTACTTTAGTGGGGAGTTGTTTATCCCTGGGTCATTCAGACTTTGCAAAAGAGGGCTCTGAGTGTACCATTAGAGTCCACTGTGGTTGCAGAGAAATGGTTATTGCCTCTCACATTGAGATCAATAGTTCTTGCAAACAGAGGCTGCTTCTCATCTACAGTGATCCGCGAGTTGGTACTTTAGTGAGGAGTTGTTTATCCCTGGGTCATTCGGACTTTGGAAAAGAGGGCTCTGAGTGTACCATTGGAGTCCACTGTGGTTGCAGAGAAATGGTTATTGCCTCTCGCATTGAGATACCTCTTGCAAACAGAGGCTGCTTCAAATCTCCAGTGATTCACGGGCTGCTACTTTGGTGAGGAGTTGTTCATCTCTGAGAATCTAGACTCTGCAAAAGAGGGGTCTAAGAATACCGTTGAAGTCCAATATGGTATTCCTCTGAGGAAACAGAGAACTGAGTACTGCTTATCACATCACGAATGTTACTGCTTGCGAACAATGGCTGCTTTGAGTCTACCGTTTCTTGAATGTACGGGCTCTTAGGTGCGGAGGTCTTCTCTGGGAGGCAGATTCAGGCCGCAAAAGAGGCCTCTGATTTTACCGTTGCAGTCCACTACAGTAACAGAGAACTGAGTACCTATTAATTTTCTGGTGACATCTGGTGGACATAGTGGGCAGTATAGTTTCCTCACATACAATGGACAATTCGACATAACAGAGAATTATCCCAATACGAAACTAGGTTTTCGCGATCGTGTTGCTGGTTTTCAGAGCTGATAAACAGCAACACGATCAAGTTAATCGTAGTTTCTAATCGGAATTTTCAATTTAGCCCAGCCCCAAACTAAGGTCCGAATTTGAGCAAAACGGCATGTCTTGATGAAGTCTATTGGCATTCTGCATTCTTCAAGAGCCGACAAACAAAATTCCAAAATTTCCAATTTTGACTTTTGGAAAAGAATACAAAGTTTCCACAACTTTAAAGGTGAGCAAGCAAAGTCTCCTTCGTCCAAATCCACTCTGATATTTTGATGTTTTAAATGATCAATTTGGTTTTTTAATGGTTTCCCCCTCCATGAAGAAAAATCATTCAAAAATCAGGACCATTAGTAAAAACACTCCTAAATTCCAAAATCTTGATTTCGAAAGCGATTATTTCCGTGAACATTAACTTCGTCTCAAAAATGATAAGTTCAGCAATAAAACATAAAAATTTATAAACTAACATCCACATTTATACTTTACCTTATGCAACCAATTCTCTCATAACTACGATATAAAATTTGAATATGCTTCAGTATAGAAATTGTAGCTAAGGATTGAAAGGAGCTACGAAGTTGGTGTCTGTTTTTACAGATTATTTATTCTATTTAATTCCAATTAAAATAATTCAAATTCCATGCATTTTTTTAAACAGATTTTGTACATATTTGTACATCCTTCTATTAGTGTTTCGAAAGGATTGAACGGCTCGTGTTTTACTCCTTTGGCTTTGGCCTCAGCTTCTTGTCTCTCGTTTTCCTCCGGAGTTACATAATGAGACGTGTCGTTCGTGATCAGATGCCCCAGAACCAGAGCGAATCCTATCATGAGAACGGATTTCTTCTCGAACATCTCCTTGGTTTGTTCGTAGGTAGGAATGTCCTCTTTGTAACCGAGTTTGGCCAGGTAGGTCCTGGAAGCGTCCGAGTACTGTCTAATCAGCTCTTCGTAATGGTCCACGATGACTTCCGGTCGGACGGACGATCCCACGAAGATGTGGAAATCGTAAGCTGGAGTTGTCCTGGCGAAAATTTGCAAGTCGAGGAATCTGCGAACAGTATGAATTCAACCCTAACATTTGAACATTTGAATTCAACCCAGCCTACTGCTAATTATTCTGGCAAGATACAAATTATTACACAACGTTTCATCCCCTTTGTTTCATTTCTACATAAAATAATGGGAAACATTATAACAATTCTAAATAAATTGTAACATCTTAAAGAAAAAAGAGTATTATTGGTTAATTCATTCGCCACGGATGACATTCAGGAGTGCACATAACACAGACGAACACGCATTGAACAATGTAATGGTTAATATCACTCATTTCTTTTGTCCGCGAAACACTTGAATCACATTGGAGGGTAACTTAAGTACTAGGTACGTAAAAGACTCACATAACAAATATAAACAACATAAGTAAGAATAAACTTGAATACCATTACTATCAACACATGAACTGACGTGGCATGATCAACATATCCAACACACTGGTAGTCGTAACTATCATAAAATTAAATTTCACAAATTCAAAAGATACACACAAAAATCAATTTTCAGGGTTATTAAAAAAAAAAATTTCTGAAGTGGTGAATCCGAAAATGACAACCGTTTCACTAGGTCCAATTTTCCAACGAATCGTTAATTTTTGTTTTCTTCTGTTTTTGGGGTTGAGATAAAACTTAGTATCACAAGCGATTCGAACCAACCTTTGAACCACTAATCCACGAGTTTGTTGAGCTGTGGAAAATTAAAATGAAGAATGAATCAAATCAGTGGTGTCACCATGGTGCCAGGACACCAGTAACCGCGTATTTGGGTGTTTTATCTTGAAAACCAACATAATATGTTGGTCATATTATGAAAGGTCAACGTTGCGACGTTACATCATTGTGGTGCCAACCTGGCACTGGGATTGGATGAATGGGAGAGAGACTCGAATTCTCATGTTAGGTATCGAAGATCATGGATTTCGAAAAAGCCGATAAAATTTGAGGAAATGTTATGGTGGATAGGTAAGTGGGGGGGGGGGGGTCATTGGGTGAAACTAAATAATGTATGTTTTATCGCTTACTCATTGAAATTTAACTAATCCTTATCCAATGGGACTTTCCCAGGAATGCATGCATTACTAAAAAAAAGGGGAAAAGCTTCTTGGAAGCGGTCAAAGGCTGGGAAAACATAATTTAAAAGTTTGCCTTCATATTCAAGGTGTACAACTCAAAAAATCACGTGATCTGCGGTTTATGAGCCGATTAGGCTGTATACCAGTTGCGCTCCGTAGGTGAATTTACAGTAGGCATATCAGTTGTGCCCACGATTTCATCAAGTACTTTAATGAGACACCCTTATACCAGTTGCGCCCAGGGAAATGTCTGAGTAGGAATACATACTACGTGTTTTGGAGAAAAATAACGCGTCATAAAAGAAAAATAGTGTGAAAAGGTGGTAAAAAAAGTAAATTGATAATTTGCTAAAACGAAAACATGAGCAATTTAGGAACGGATAGTGACGATTCGATACTTTCGATATTTATTGATATCGATATTTTGTTTCGATATTTCCGATATTTGTATCGATATTTTTCTTGCGAAATCATCGAATATCGAAAGGAAAATATTGATATCGAAAGAAATGAAATATCGGTTGGGATGGTTATATTTCTTTCCACAATTTATCAATTTCCCCTAAAATATGAAAAATAATAAAAATCCAAAAGTAAATAGACGAACGCAACACGTAAACAACAATGTTGAAATAACATGACAATCCACTATCTCCGACATAAAGTCCTCATGCTCCATAATCGATATGGGAAGACACGTTTCGATTTTGCGTTCGCCATTTCTGTTTTGTATTAATTTATTATAATATATTATGTATTATTACAACTTTTTACGAGTAAAATTCGAACTGGCATTATGTTTAGGTATCGATTTTTAAAAAATTATGCAAAAACATATTCGATATTTATATTTTTCTTTCGATATCACTGATATTTATCAAAAAGTATGCTAAAACTTATTCGATATCAGTGAAATCAGTATTCTTTTCGATTTTTCTTTCGATATTCTATCAATACCACTGATATTGATAAAATAAAAAAACTAAAATATGCAAAAACCTATTCGATATAGAAATCAGTATTTTTTTTCGATATTCTATCGATATCACTGAAATTGATGAAAAAAATATGCAAAAACATATGCGATGTCGGTGAAATGAGTATTTTTCTTTCGATATCGATATCACTGATAATGATTTAAAAAATATGCAAAAACATATTCGATATCAGTAAAATCAGAATTTTTTATTCGATGTCGATATCACTGATATTGATTAAAAAAATTTGCAAAAACATATCCGATATTGGTAAAATTATTATTTTTCTTTCGATGTCGATACTTATCACTGATATTGATTAAAAAAATATGCAAAAACATATCCGATGTCGGTAAAATTAGTATTTTTCTTTCGATGTCGATATCACTGATATTGATTAAAATCGACAGTAAATTAGAAAATCCTTTAAAGGAAACGCTTGCATACGAGTCTGCAACACATTGAAACATTTTCATGCCCCCCCCCCTCCCCTCCCGAGACATCTGGGAGCTCGATTTTCGACTCAGCCGATCTAGGAGCTCGATTTTCGACTCAGCCGATCTGGGAGCTCGATTTTCGACTCAGCTGATCTGGGAGCTCGATTTTCGCCTCAGCTGATCTGGGAGCTCGATTCTCGACTCAGCTGATCTGGGAGCTCGATTTTCGACTCAGCTGATCTGGGAGCTCGATTTTCGACTCAGCTGATCTGGGAGCTCGATTTTCGACTCAGCTGATCTGGGAGCTCGATTTTCGACTCAGCTGATCTGGGAGCTCGATTTACGACTCAGCTGATCTGGGAGCTCGATTTTTGGCTCAGCTGATCTGGGAGCTCAATTTTCGACTCAGCTGATCTGGTAATATCAAACTGTAAAGTACCTACCTAACTGTAAAGTACCTACTTGTAGCGTACTTGGGACAAATTTCGTCGCAACAAATTTCGTGACGATTTTTTTTAATGTGCCATATGAAAGACATGAAAATGTCAAAAATATGCAAAAACATATCCGATGTCGGTAAAATCAGTATTTTTCTGTCGATATTTTCTATCGATATCAGCGATATCGATATTTTCCTTCCGATATTTTATCGATATCGATACTGCCTTCCGATATTATTTTGATGTTAAATATCGCATCGAAAGGTACATCGAATCGTCACTAGGAACGGAAACAAGAAGGTTTCTTGTTATGGTTTTGATAAACCTTTCTTTATTCTTCTTCTTCTACTTTGAAACCAACATAATCAAAGAACATTATTTGGTAGGTAATATGGAGGGAGAAAAAACTGCTTACAGCCTTGGGCTAAAATTCAAGAAACATGGAACATGCTTTAGCCGCACTTTTCGGCGGAGTATTGATGGGGTGGACGGGTGGAGAATAATCCCCGCGTGACACTTTCGCGTCTCCCTCTGTACGTTTCCATCCCACCGGACGTTTTTCAGGAAGTTAGTCCATGGCTAAAGCATGTTCCATGCTAAACATTTTGGTACCTACTGTACTGAAACGTAACATCCATCAAAACTGTATCTGACGTACAAAGGCATTTCAAATTTGCATCAGTGGCAAAGCAGATAATATTTCCCATGTCGTAATTTATCAGAAGCATGGGTTCGTTTATACGGTCTACTCCCATTGACGTGAGCACTTCATGTACCTGAAATTTATTTTTGGGAAGTTGAGGCAAAATTGCTGGCCATTTACAGTAAATCAATCGTCGGAAACTACCAACATCACTGACCTCAACGTTGTTCGAAGAATTTCCAAGTTTAGTTCGAATCAGTTTCAGAGGGGTTGATGTCTTTCTCTTCAAATGGGGAATTCGCATCAATTTTAGTTACTGGAATTTCAAGTCAAAATCCTATAATAGTACCCTAGAATAACTTTTACATCAGTAATTATCAAGGAAAATTGCTGCAAATTATTACACAAAGGTTTATTATTTTTCAATACACTCGCTAGCAAAGAACATCGAGAATCGAGATTATTTAGATGAAATGAAAGCTTCACACTCCATTCGAAGAAATAAAGGAGACCTTTATTTAGAAATTTGATTACTGGTTGTTAAGGAAATAAATGGTTGCTAAGGACGCAAAACTGACTACAACTCGAAGAGACGAACTGCAATCGCATTTCGGTCAGCTAAAATTTGAACGGAGATTTAGGCCTCTCTTGCGTTTCACACTCGTGTATCTGATTTATTGTAAGTCCGAACCTTTTATTGTAAGTCTCGTAGGGGGCGAACGGTTTGTCCTACAGAGCTCCGCGTGGTGTCTAAAATTTTTTTAAATTCAATACTATTTAAAATTGGTGAGAAAACGATAACTTTATTTTGAGAGTTTTCGAGCCAGGGCACTCTTGAACATTTCAATACTTAATTTTCACCCTTAGAAGTAACTGAGATCAATTAAAAGCTTCGCGGCACAACTAGACCTCGAATGGAGCCCACAATATTCCGAATTTCATCAAAATCGGTCCATGGGAACTAAGGAAAGTGCCGCGTACGGCCAAAAAATGTTTATTCCATTTTCTGATTCTACGTCTATTGTTCTAAAGCACTCCAACTCAATCGTAAACAAGAGGGTAGCATAGCATGGATTATTTGCATAACATTCAACCAAAATCTAGGCGCAACTGGTATACTGGATGAGGGCGCTACTGGTGCTTCGTAGAGCAATAGCGGCGCAACGACTCCCGCCATTAAGAGTCGCCAGAGGTAGTTGAAGTTTTATTTACGCCCAAAAACACGAAAACCCTAAAAATTGTCGATATCTTCGGACTAGAATTGATGAAACGATTGTCATAAAATATCATGAACATCGACTTCTTTTGTAAAGCAGTGGATGAGTAAATTATCAGAACAAACATAATAATATTTAAAAAAATAATATAATTACGAAACAATTCATAATATTGATCAGTGTTTTTGATGTGTGAATTGATTTGGAGTAGTAAGTAGTAAGTAAGTAAAGTAAACAACTATTCAAGGTTGGATTTTCGTCCGACTGCCATTCCTGGCGTCGCGGACGTCATCAGCTGTCTTCCAAAGGGAAGATCAGAATTTGTTCTGATGGTTTCGCTCATGGCTTCCCATTGCCTCACCGCCCTGGGTTGGGACGAGGAAGGCGATGAAAGCCCCGGCCGGCGATGAGCTTTGAACCCACGATCCCCGCAGAGGTCGGTCCAAAGTCCACCGCCAAACAACGACGCCCCAACGACCGTAGCCACACCGCTGCCCCCTAGATTTAAAGTACAGCACAACCTCAATAAGTCAGGCTGTTTGAGGTGCATTTTTCTACGCTACTGATGTCTTTTATATTAAGAAACTAAGAAAATACTGTTCGGACACACATCAAACCAGTGAAGAATTACCTCAATTATTCAAAAGCCTGTTACGGTCTCTTTGAAACAGGTAGAAAATAAACATCATCAGAACTGCCAGTGACCTTAGGAACAAACGAAAAGACAAACATGACAATCACAATTTCAGTACATATTTTAAATACCACACCAAAGAAAGGAGAATAATATCAGTGTTATAGGTGGGACGTATAAATATAACTACTCATCTACGCATCACAATAATTCAGACTTTTATATAATTTTTGCAGTCTTCAGAAACAAAAATTCTACAAGGGTACTGAGATGGAATCAAAAATGTGATTCTTAGTCAAAAGTCTACTGACAAACAGCAACACAATTGACGAATCGTTCGCGATTAGATTGCACGTACTGGAGTCCGTACAGGGAGTCCAGCGATTCACCGAAGAAAGAATAATATAAATGAACTAAAATATTAATAAGAGTGATCATAATTTCTCAAAATTCAAGTTTTGAAGGAAATTTTGAAATGAAAAAGCACTAGTTGCATCCACAACCCGATTGTATAGATCTGATGCCACAATCACTGCACTACCCTCATAGGGGACCATCTACACGTCAATCCGCACAATCCCTGAAAATTTAATGGAAATCGGACAATAACTTCGTATAGCTTTGACCGACAAGGAACCCTAGTAGAAATTTTGACTTTGGAGAAGATTTTTTTTAAACCTTGAAAAGTGAATTCTTCCGCTACCTTGGTAGACTTGGAATCAAAATAAGAAGTGAGTAGGTACAACAATTCATTAACAAACGGGCAACACCTGTTCTCAAACATTAAGGGAGTAAAATCACTGTAACTGCAAGAAAATTTGTTGTCAAATTCAGAACATAATAATATTATGTATATAATAATATGTATTATATTATGTACATAATAATAATATGTATATTATTTATTATATATGTTATATTTATAACATATTATGTTTTAAAGAATAGGAAACTAATTCTAAGCTAATTCTTTATATTATAATACTTTATATTATAAAGAATAGGAAACGCCATCCTACTTCCAAAACTAATATTCTTTCTAATTATTTATTCTGAATGTACCTACTCGTTGAGTAGAACTAGGAATCATAAAAAATTAAAAGAAACAATAGCAGATACGCAAAAATTGTAAATAAAAATCTTATTGAGATATCCGTGGCTACCACTATACAATATAAAAACCTCACTATGAAAATAAATTAAATAACCAGAATCATACTAGTAGAGGAGAAATATTATACGCGCTGCGAGTTAGTATTCTTGTTTGTCATAATTCTGCAGGTGTGCCCTTATGAACACTTTCAGCAAATTTTCGAGAAAAAAATTGAGCTATTGCGATGGCATTATGCATTTCAATAACAAAAAGTTTTATTTTCATGGAAATTTAAATTTGAAAAATTATACCTACCTAGTAGTTGAGAAATTTCTCCATTTGGAACATCGATATTAAAAAAAAACGCTGCAAATTATTACACAAAGGTTTATTATTTTTATATTGATCACTCGTCTGCAAAGAACACGGTTTTGCTATTGTCACCAGCTACCGACCATACTTTCGCTTCACAATCAAGTTTGTTTGGAAGAAATAAACGCTTCACGCTCAATGCGAAAAAATTGGAAATTGGGAGTTGTGGGGGCCTTTAAAAAAGAAATTTGATTACTGTTTGCTAAGGACGCAAAACTGAAGTTAACTCGAAGAAACGAACAACGGTCGTATTTTTGTCAGGTACAATTTCAACGGAGATTAGGCCTCTTTTGCGGTTCACACTCGTGTTTATGATTTATCGTGAGCCCAACCCTTGATTCATGTGGTGAACTATTTGACCTACAGATTTGATCGTAAGAACAAAATCACGAAAAACAATTTTAAAATTGAAATAAATCAGAAACGAAGCCTCTAAAAAATTGCTACGAGACATTTTTTGTTGCAATTTAGTTGTAAAATTGACTCCTGGGGTACAGCAGACCAGTTTGGCTTACACCCTGTATGAATTACCTACTCCACCTCGGCGGGTTTGCATAAACCCTCAGATTGGGCGATTCCCCGCGTTTGGAAACAGCTGTGCATTCATTTGCAAAAGAGGACACATCCAATCTAATATGGCTAGTTCCATGGAAAATGGTAAAACTATCAAGTGTGGGTATTTTTCCGAACTAAAACTATTTTCCCTCAGACTGTAACTTCCCCCAAAATTTTTGTACGCTCGGGCTTTTTCCAGGATCTTTCGAGACAAAAAACGAAATTCACGGAGTTTTCCAGTATAATAAAGTAAAACATATTGTTTAGTAATGCATGCATTCCAGGGGACGTCCCATTGGATAAGCATTAGATCAGTTAACCAGTTGGTAAGCGATAAAACTGTTTCACTCGATGTAATTTGGTTTATTACTTTAGGCAAGAAATAGTGACCCCCCCCCCTCACCATTATCTACCAAAACATTTCTAGCGGCATGGGAGCCTCGAATCTGAAGAGCATTTTAAAATCCATGATCTACGATACCCAACATGCGAATTCGAGTTCACACCCCCCCCCCCCCCCCAACCACCACCAATGGTGCCAGTCTGGCACCAAAGGGGGAATACGTCGTAACATTGCACTTTCATCTATTAGTTTTAGTAGGCGGTCCGTCGAGGTTCACATCCGTATTCAAGGTGAAACACAAAAAAAAAGCACGAAATATGCGGTTTATGGTGTCCTGGCACCATGGTGGCACCACTATTATTTCCTTGGTGCTACAGAGAATAATTCATGAAAACCCGGAGGTATAATGAGAATTTTTCCTCAATTTCAAAGCTTGGGTACAATTAGTAAGCAGTAAAGGAACCGAAATTTTGAAAAATCGGATATTTTGTGAATATTATCCCCCCACTACACCCCCCCCCCCTTGCGAATTTTGGTACTCGGGTGAAATTATGTACAACTCGGAAGTTATTTGAGTCAAACAAAAAAAGAAACTCACTAATCGGTTGGAAATTGAGGCCTGGGCAAATTTTAAAGGATTATGCCCGCAAACGCACGTTTTTTAAGCATTAACCCCCCCTTTCTCCCCCTTAAAAGGCTAAATTCGAAATTCCGGCGCCGTAGTGCACAACTAGATAGTTTTCCGCGTCGAACAAAAAAAGAACCACAAAAATCGGTTGAGAACTAAGGCCTGGGCAGACGACACAAGATTATGCCCAAAAATGCACGTTTTTTGAGCATTAACCCCCCCTTTCCCCCCCTTAAAAGGCAAAATAATAAAGTATAATATATTAAAGTATTTTCCAGTAATTAAAGTAAATTCCAGTATAATAAAGTAAAAAAGTAAAAAGAGTAAAATTCGTGAAAAGAGTGAAAAGTAAAAAGTAAAAGTAAAAGAGTAAAAAGAGTGAAATTCGCTGGACACCCTCTCGTACTGATTGGATCGCAATGAAATCGATACTATGAACTACCCTACAAGTTTGAGGAAAATCGGACGATTAGATCAAGAGAAATTAGTGTTCAGGCGAAATTACGTTAGCGCGTATCCGCATGCTGCTGTTTGTCAGTTGTTAGTTTCAAGGTTAACTCGCATCGATTCGTAAAAGTAATAAAAACACAGCAAATTATTACACAAAGGCTAATTGTATTCTGTATATATCACAACAACGAACACAACTTTGCCATTCTCACCAACCTGTCTACTATATATTTCACAATCAAGTTTATTTTGAAGAAATTAACGCTTCACACTCAGTTCGAAGAAAAAGAGAGTTGTGGGATCTTTGGATACTGGTTGATAAGGGCGCAAAACTGGGTAAAACTCGAAGAAACGAATTTTGGTCAGCTAAAATTTGAAAGAAAATTAGCCCTTTTTTGCGATTCACACTCGTGTTTCTGGTTTGTCGTCAGTACAACCTTCAAGTTCTCATAAGGAGCAATCGGTTGGTCCTTCAGGGCTCTGAGAGGTCTCATTCGATTCGAGAAATTCAATACTATTATTTTTAAATTGAAGAAAAAACAATATATTTATTTCGAGATCTTTTGAGCTTGGGCGTTTTGAAAATTTTAGCCCTTATTTTTCACCCCTTAGAAGAGACTGACATCAACAAAAAGCTTCAGGGCACAACTAGACCCCTAATAGAGCTCATATACCAAATTTCATCAAAATCGGTCCATGGGAACTAAAGAAAGTGCCGCGAACGGACGGCAAAATTTTAATTCGATTTCCAGATTCTACGAACCTTGAAACGTAAACCAACGAATTTTGAGGGAGGGGGGGGAAGAGATTAACTTTTTTTTGGTCGATTCCAAAGGTTTATTTTTGAAAATAATAAACCAAAATTGGTCAATGTTTCCATGTAGTTGTGCCCGAGACAAGGACCCACATCAGGCAGGCCGACAAGGAACCAAAGTCGCTTAAAAAGGTGCGCAACGCAAATGCAAGCGGAAATTTTAATTTTGAAGCATCCAAATTTGAGAGAGGTGTCATAAACAATAGTGATAACGTAGGTTGTTTTCAAAATTAAAAACATTTCTTCTCTTTTCGAACGATTGAAATAGTCAAATAAATTTCATAAATTATTGGTTCTTTTCTGTAGTCTTTGATTTCTTCCCACTACTTTTTAAATTACACCATACGCCATCGCCAGCTGAATATTATATTTCACAATATTTTCAGAAATCGGGTTCAAATTATCTAAATGTCTCCAAATATGCAGTGTGGATTCGCCTCTGGCGTCGGCCTCCTTGGTCTCCCTCAAGCAATCTTCCCACTCAGGGATGTTTTCTGTATCGCCCACCGCGAGGGCCGCCATCACCAGACTTTCAGTCAACAGAAACAACGACTTTTCCCTATAAATCTGTTTGACTTCGCTCGCGTCGGGGATGAACCCCGCGTAATTCAACGCCGACGCGTATTTTCGTAGATTTTCCGCGTAACATTCGAGGATTTGATCGAGATGAATCGCACGTGTTTCCACTCTGAGGGACGGAACGGCGAAATAATGCAAGTCTCTACCGGGAGAGGTTACTGAACTAAACTGCATGTCAACGAATCTGAAAATTAAATTAAATTATCCAGACATCTCAAAGAATATATTGACAAGAAGATGTTGTGCAGATTTGAAGGGGGGATGGCAAACATGATTTTGTCAAGGTTTTGCTTGATAAATAAAGTGTTTTTGTCACTTTATCGATTTGCCACTTTGCCGTGGGTGTGGCACATAGCTTCCTCGTACCCATAGCCCGATAGTATAGAAATAATCCGATGCAGCTTGCAGTTGATCTCAAAACATCAATCTCTAAGTGCCTTTCACGGTTCGAATAGTGGGCTATCTGATTTCATCGAATTCTGACCGACAAAGTAGAAATTATGCTGATACAAGGGATAAAGCTTTGCGCATGCTCAGTGGCTGCTATTAGTCCAGGTACGAACTTCATAGGGAACCATCTACACGCATAATCGCACAGTCTATGAAAATGTAATCGAAATCAGATGGGAAATGTAGAAGTTATGGCTATGACAAGAAAATTCACGTTTGCGCAACTGCAGTGGCTACTATCAGTCCAGGGACGACTTTCATAGGGGACCATCTACACTCCTAATTGCACAATCCCTGAAACGTTCATCGAAATCAGACAATAACTTCGTACAGTCATGGGCGTTACAGGCATAGGATGGCTCATGGACAGAAAGAATAGAACCAAAATTGTGTTGATTTTGGTGTAATGGTTTTTTCAACGTTGATGTAATCACATAGGGAGCATAGTTGCTAACACAAAACTCTCAAGGATCAAGTAAGTAACACGTTTCGATAGTTTTCCATTTCTTTAATTCTAGTTTACGTTTTTATGAATATCAATTATGCTTAGTAAATTTGTTAATTTGTTGTACCTTCAGCTACAAATAATATAACCCTGTTAAAACTTATCGTAGGTGATACGTCTGAGACAGGATTTCTTTCATTCTGGTTTACATTTCTCAGCCTGGTATATTATATTATGTTGTCATGCCATGGACCCATAGAAGCTTCAGTAGATACCTAACTATACGTTGGTATATTTTGGAAGACACTAAATTATTCCATACTCCATCGCTTTTTTCATGGAGTCTTTGACTATAGCCTCTCCTACAGTGGAAAGGAACGAAGTCACATCCCATAACCCATCAGTTAGTTTTTCTCCCTTTTCCTGAGCTTCAGCCATAGCTTGGGCGATTGTCTCCAAATCGGGTATATTTTGTGTTTCCCCAGTCGCAATAGGTACGAATGTAATTGCAAACTCTAACGAATATGCCTTTTTCTTCTTGAAAACCTCCTGGATGGATCCCATGTCTGGAATGGGACCCTCATACTGTAAACGCAGAAGGTAGTGCTTCACTGAGTCAACGTAGGCCTGGAGAAGCTGGTCGATGTGCTGATTACGGACTTCCAGCCGCACCGACGACAAGAGGAAATAGTACAGATCTCTCATTGGAGAGTCCCGACAACAGACTTGCATATCAATAAATCTGGAATCATGATACGATTAAATCAGACGGTTGCATACACCCCGAAGTCAGATAGATCAGTAAAAAGACAATGTGAAAGTCTTGATCGATGTATTTGTTCTGATGGACTTCCATACTCTATTTAGATAGAAGTCCGTTCTTTTCAACTCAATGTAACTGGTTTTCTCTTAATTTGTTCTGACAGCAAATCCATCAAAGCGCTTGAAGACGAACCAACATTATTCTGAAGCCAGAGGCACATGCGTATGTTAGAGTGCCAACATAATGTTTCAAGAATTCGAACGTATTCATAATCAAATTATAATAATATATACTATATTAATCATGCAACTGTGTCCAGAAACGAGTACAGCCAAACGGCTCCACCGATATTCGAGCAGCCAAAGAAGAGGAAAAGATAAGGCTTCCTCAAAATTTTCTGTTGTGAGTTTTCGAGGGACGCAATATCAACAAAAAAAATTGTGTCCGTCCACTGTGGTGGTCTTAATCAATGTCCGCTTTTCCTGTTTAGTGCTCATCCAAATTCTACAAAAGAGGGCTTCTAGAATAACATTGAAGTACACTATGGTTACAAAGAACTGAGAATTGCCTCTCCCTTTAAGGTTGATACTTTCTGCAGGCTGCTCTATGTCTCCTGTGATCCATGGGTACTATTTTGGTGTGGAGCTTCTTATCTCAGGGAAAGACTCTGCAAAAGAGTACTTTGAAAATACCAATGAAGTCCACTGTAGCGTTCCACTGTGTTTTCAAAGAACTGAGTGTTGCCTTTCACATTAAGGTTTAGGTACTCTTCCTGCACATACAGGCTGCTTCAAGTCTTCCATGTCCCAAGGTTCGCTAATTTGGTGTGAAGCTCATTATCTTTGGGAAAGAAATTCAGACAGAGGAAGAGAGTTCACAGAATACCATTGCTGTTCACTACACTGAATATAACCTGCCTTAACAATAATGACACTACTTGCAAGCAGAGGCTACTGTGAGTACCTTGAGTATATTGGCTGCTACGTTGGTGTGGATTTCTTCATCTCTTAGAAGAAAAGAAATAGACTCAACAGGAGAGAGCTCTGATTTTATTGAAGTTCACTATGGTTCTGGTGAATTGAGTGTTGTCTCACACATTAAGATTGATACAACTGAGGCTGCATTGAGTCTCCTGTGTTCCACGGGCCGGGACTTTGGTGTGAAGCTTTTCATTTCTTTAAGAAACACTGAGAATATCGTTGAAGTCCACTATGGCATTTCACCCACTTGCACATAACTATGAATTGCCTGTCTTATAAGGAATGATTCTTCTTGCAAACATAGTCTGCTCTGAGTTTCCTGTGCTCCAAGGGCAGGAACTATGGTGTGGAGCTCTTCATCTCTTGAAGAAACACTGAGAACATCATTGAAGTCCACTATGGCATTTCATTCAGTTACAGATAACTATGAATTGTCTATCTTATCAAGAATGATACTTCTTGCAAGCAGAGTCTGCTTTGAGTTTCCCGAGCTCCATGGGCTGCTACATTGGTGTGCAGCTGTTCATCACCGTGAGAGTCTGCAGAAATGGTTGCAGAGAACTGAGAACTGCATGTATCATCAACAATGAATTGAAGAAAGAGTTTCCTGTGTCCAACGAGCTGCAACTCCGGCGTGGAGCTCAGACAAAAATATCCTTACTACAATCCTTACAATACTTAATATCCTTACAAATCGTAGAGGATTGGGAATACTTTATCTCCTCTCAGACTACTTATTGTCATCAGGGACACCCTCAGTGAAACTAGGAATTCCGAAAGGCCCACTGTACAACTCAAATATGCATTAGGTGAATTATGTCATTGATTGAACTGGAGCCCTTCGAAGTGAACGAGCTTCTCCAATCGAAGTGAATCATGATAAATATGCAATAAAATGATAAAATGTAATATAATAAAAAATGATATGATAAAATGATATGATAAAATAATATGATGTAAATATGATAAAATGTAATATTATATTTCGGAGGGTCCGGGAATTGTTAATACTGGCAGCAGGTCCGTCCTGCACTCCGTTCAGAACACATTTCGAAGAAAAAGAGAGAAAAAAACCTCAAAACTGGGGATTTTTCGATATGGTTGGCAGCCCTGCTCCCTATTTGGGGAGTTTCCGATACGTACGGTTGGTAGTCATTGTGTCTTTGTTCTCACTTTCGTTCGAACGCATCTCCGGTCTTTTTGCCTATTTTTCGATTCAAAATCTCAATTTAGCTTTTATTGCTTCCGAGTCTACCAAGGTAGCGGAAGCTTTGTTTTCACTTTTCAAGGACGAAAAAAAAGTTCTCCAAAATCAAAATTTCCACTCGCGTCTTGCGTTTTAGACCTTTCTGAACAATTTTGGTTCCGTGTCTGTGTGTCTGTGTGTCTGTCTGTCTGTGTGTCTGTCCGTCTGTCATGAATTCCTTGTAACGCGCATAACTATACGAAGTTATTGTCCGATTCCTATGAAATTTTCAGGGATTGTGCGGGTTGGTGTGTAGACGGTCCCCTATGAAAATCTTCATAGATACTGATAGAAGCGACTGCGCATGCGCAAACGTGAATTCCTTGTAACGGCCATAACTTCAACATTTTCCATCCGATTTCAATGAAACTTTCAGGGATGTTACAGATTAGTATTTAGATGGTCCCCTATGAAAATCGCCACCTTCGGACTGATAGTAGCTACTGCGCATGCGCAAACGTGAATTTCCTTGTAACGGAAATAACTTCCACATTTTCCACTCGATTCCGAAGACATTTTCAGGGATTATGTGGATTAGGTTGTAGATGGTCCCCTATGAAAATCATCGTCCTCGGACTGATAGAAGCGACTGCGCATGCGCAAACGAGAATTCCTTGTAACGGCCATAACTTCAACATTTTCCATCCGATTTCAATGAAACTTTCAGGGATGTTACAGATTAGTATTTAAATGGTCCCCTATGAAAATCGCCACCTTCGGACTGATAGTAGCTACTGCGCATGCGCAAACGTGAATTTCCTTGTAACGGAAATAACTTCCACATTTTTTACTCGATTCCGAAGACATTTTCAGGGATTATGTGGATTAGGTTGTAGATGGTCCCCTATGAAAATCATCGTCCTCGGACTGATAGAAGCGACTGCGCATGCGCAAACGTGAATTTCTTGTAGCGGCCATAACTTCCACATTTTCAATCCGATTTCAATGAAATTTTCAGGGATTATGTGAATTAGGTTGTAGATGGTCCCCTATAGAAATCATTGTCCTCGGACTGATAGAAGCGACTGCGCATGCGCAAACGTAAATTCCCTTGTAACGGCCATAATTTCTACATTTTCCATCCAATTTCAATGAAATTTTCCGGGATGTTACAGAGTAGTGTTTAGATGGTCCCCTATGAAAATCACAGAGAATTGTTTTTCATAGAGGGATTCATTCATAGAGGGATGGTCTCCTGTGAGAATCTCAAATCCCATTAATTGCAGGTTATCGGTAGCTCAGAGGATAAAGTCTCAATTTGAGCTCCTAAGGTCGCGGGTTCGAAACCCAGCCGAGGCTATGTATTTTTTTGATCCAATCACATACACCTACTCACTTATATTTTTCATCCGAATTTGATGAAATTTTCTAGGATTAGCATGTAGATGGTCCCCTATGAGGGTAGTGAAAGGTACTTAGAGATTGGTGTTTTGAGATTAACTACTATGCATCGGATCATCTATACAATCGGTTTTTTAGTTCTTTTCATTCGAAAAGTGTTTTTTCGCGTCGCGATAACTCCGCGGGTGAAAAATTTCGACGGAGTTCGTGTTTTCGCGATGAAAACGTCCAAACCCGTTTTACGCTCGTCACGATCGGTCGAAATGTCCGATCCGTCTTCGAATCGGTACATTGTGCCTCAAAAACGGCGTACATTTGTCGATTCTTCGTCGATTTCGTCGAAGTCGTGCAGAAGTGCGACGTCGGGAATGTTTTCTCGTCAAAAAGGGTCTACATCGGAGCGCGTGGTACCGACCGACGCGGTAACGACCGACGCGGCCATTGTCGATCGCCCGAACCCGAACGATCCACTTTCGCCCGAGCCCATAGCTCTCTCTCACGTCGCTTCTGCTGCTTGCAAATGCAAATGCGCTTCTGACGTATCGAATGATCGTCAACAGGATAGACATACTCTGTATGCTTCACAAAATCCTGCTCGACAGGGTACTCAGGATAGACAGTCGGTGACTGCTTCGCCAAATCCTGACTACCCTGGTCCTCAACGCTCTTTGTCGTCGGTGCCGAGCCTTATACGGCTTTCATACCCTCCGGAAAATTCAGGTATGTTTTTTGCTGGGAAACACCCTCAGTTTGGCACAAATATGAGTAATTCTCAGGCCTTTTTGGCTTCGCAAGGGCCTTCGGGTTCCGCCGGGTCAAGTGGGCAACCCTATGACCTTGACGCTTCCCGCCCAGCCAATTTGGAGGGAAATGGCTTGCAGGCTCAGGACGAGTCCTGTTCAGAATCGGCTTCTGATGAATTTCGTGGTTGGGGACCACCGGTGGTGGCCACACCGGCTTTATTGAAACGACATTTGGAGGAAGCCAAATCCCCGGAAGAAGAGGTACCATATATTCACCCCTCAATATCAGACCAATTGACGACTTTCATGAGATCAGGGCTCCAGTTGGAATATTATAAGGAGCTGACTGAAAAATACCGCCCCCGGGGACCCTTAGGTATGTTTCAACCCCCGAAACTCGATAGTATGGTGAAAGAGGCGGTACCCCAGTGGGGTATAGTTCGCGATGACTCCTCAGTGAGGAGGCAGGGCATCCAAGCAGCGGCTCTGGTGGCGTCGGGGGCGGCTCTTTCTCTTCTGGCGTCTGACGAAGTCAACATGAATGACCCTTCGACTAGGGAAGGGGTCATTGATTACCTATGGCATTCTACCGCACTGCAATGTGCGTGTATTTTTAAAGCATCTACGGAGAGGAAGAGGTCTCTGCTTACCCCATTTAGCGATCAATTCAAAGAGCTAGCTATGGCGGCGGATGTTGGAAAAGAGGAACTTTTTGATGGTAAAGCCCAAGCTTGGGTTCAGCAAATTCAGGAGGGTAAGAGAGTCTCCTCTCAACTTATCCCTAAGAAGCAGAAGCTACCTCCTCGAAAGCCGCCCCCGGCTGCCCAGACAAACCAGAAGCAGGCGAGCAGACATCAGGACCAGGGAAACTTCTCCTGCCCCGCTCCTCGGAGGAACCAGCCGAAGGAGTTCTACAGGGGCCCCAAGGGTTCAGGTCCCCCATCTCGTCGCCAGGACTACAACAAGCCATACCATCGTCGGGACCAATATTCCCAGAAAACGGCGAAACTCAACAGGCGCAGATATTAACTCCAGAGGTACGTTATGCTGGTAGATTACTGAGATTCTTACCTGCATGGAAGGCTCTAGGAGTCCATTCCACTATTTTACATTGGGTTAAGGGCTATAAAATTCCCTTCGTCACCCCACCGCCTCTTACTACAAATTGTAGATCGACGATGAATGTGACTCAGGAACAGGTATCTGTAATGTCTCAAAAGGTTTGCAATTTGTTACGCATGGGGGCCATCTCGGTGTTCCCAGGTAACCAGCCATTTTTTCAATCACCTGTCTTCTTGGTTCCTAAGCCGGATGGCTCGTGTCGCTTTATTCTAAATCTTAAGCAATTAAACACGTGGCTGACTCCGGAACGTTTTAAGTTAGAGGATTACCGATCGGTTTTGAGGATGTTACGCCCAAACATGTTCGCCACAGTGATTGATTTCACTGATGCATACTATATGGTGCCAGTATGCCCAGAACATAGATGCTATCTAGTTTTTTATTGGAATGGGAGGCTTTACAACATGAATGTGTTGCCCATGGGGCTATCGACGGCCCCATTTATTTTTCATAAACTGATGCGACCAGTTGTAGGTCACCTACGCAGTAGAGGGGTTACAGTAGTGAACTACCTAGATGATACCCTTGTGTTGGGGGATTCATTTAACGACTGTTCACAGGCTACTAATGAATCTATACAGCTTTTCCAGTCCTTGGGTTTTATCATAAATGGAAAGAAAAGCAACCTCGTGCCATGTCAAGAGGTAACATTTTTGGGGTTTCAGTTTAACGCACCAGCAATGACCATAGGAATACCGCATGAGAAACAGGTTAAGTTGGTAAACAGGTTGCAGTTGCTTAGAGTACAGGAGGATTTGAGTATAAGGAGGTTAGCTCAGGTTATTGGGTCTTTGGGGTCGGTGGTTCCAGCCATACCCTATGGACGAATCTACATTAGGAATTTGGAAAGGATAAAATACCTAGCCCTGGCCTCAGCTGCTGATGACTACAACGCTGTATGTTCTATACCAGCCTCAATTCAGGGGGACTTGGATTGGTGGAAGGCAGCTGTGGTAGGGCCCCCTTCCACTATTCGTCAGGATCAGTATGACGTTGTGGTTTTCACAGATGCGAGTGACGAGGGGTGGGGAGGTTTCTCCGCACCACACCGTGTGGGAGGGTGGTGGCCACCCAATCTACGTCACACCCACATAAACGAGAAGGAATTGAGGGCGATTTTGTTAACTCTAGAAGCATTAGCTCACACATGGGAAAATAAGTCTGTTCTACTAAGGGTAGATAACACAACAGCCCTCTCTGTTGTTAATAAAGCAGGGAGTATAAGGTTTCCACATTTTCAAAAACTGGCGGAAGATATCTGGAAGTTTTGTGAGCAACGAGGATTGTGGCTCGTGGCTTCTTACATACCGTCGGCAGAAAATGTGGAAGCAGATCTTCAATCCAGACGGGACTTTCGTCACACTGAGTGGGGCCTCACACCCCATGTTTTCAATATGATAGTGTCAAAATTTGGGCTACCTGATATTGATTTGTTTGCCTCCCCTGATTTACATCTTTGTCCAAGATTCTACAGTTGGTTTCCACACCCACTAGCAGAGGGTGTGGATGCTTTCACATACCCATGGAAAGATTTGTACTTTTATGCTTTCCCTCCGTTTGCCATGGTAGCACGAACCCTTCAAAAGATCAGGGCGGAGGGAGCGACGGGAATCGTGATAGCGCCCAAATGGGAGACACAAATTTGGTTTCCAATTTTCAATTCACTTGTTGTATCTGACATAGTCACTATACCTCCAGATTTGGAATTCTTGTTTTCACCATATAGTGTGACGCCGCATCCCGCAGCGGGGACGCTGACCTTGATGGGCGCAGTGTTATCCGCCAAGCCTTCATCAACAAAGGATATTCCGTGAGGGTTGCTGAAACCATGGTTTGCTCTTTGGCTGAGAGTACGATCCGCCAATACTCGTCCTCCTTCCGCATGTGGCGGATGTTCTGCACAAGATTTCAATGGAATTTTTATCAAGTAACACCCACATCAGTTGTCAATTTCTTTCAATTTCTGCTGGATACTAAACAACATAAATTTTCTACATTTAATTCTCATAGAGCCGCTCTGGCACTTATATCTGATCATGATATTGGCTCGCATCCAGACGTCAAGCGCTTCCTGAAATCAGTATATAGACTTCGACCTCCAGAACCTAAGTACCAAGCGACTTGGGACCCATCAGAGGTTCTCAACATGTTCAAATCCTCAACCGATAATTCACTTGAGTTTTTATCCAGAAAACTGTTGGTTTTGTTGTTGCTGGCCTCTGGCCAGAGAATGCAGACTATCAGGGTTATTACAAGAAACAATATTCATTTTTCAGATGCTATGGTACGAATATTTATACCCACCCTGATCAAAACGTCGAGACCAGGGGCGGTAGCCCCCTCCTTAACTTTCCCGTACCTACCTCAAGACCCAACTGTTTGCGTGCCTTCGTGCCTTAGAAAATATCTTGATTTGACAGCCGGTTTGGTGGCGTCAGATGGTCCTCTCTTGTTGGCCACTAGGGGAGCTCAGGGGCCAGCTTCAGCGCCCACCCTTGCAAGATGGGTACGAGAGGTGCTGGGTAGGGCGGGTATTGATGTTTCAATGTTCAAGTCCCATTCGACTCGTCACGCCTCCGTTTCAGCTGCTGCGAGAAAAGAGGTACCTATCAATGTCATTTTCGCAGCGGCTGGATGGTCGCCCAACTCCCAGGTGTTTCGATCACACTATAACCGCCCTGTTTCTTCCCAGGATGTTTTTGCACGGGCGATCTTAGACTAATAAGTCAAGTGTTGTTTATATTTTTCATGTCATCATCACTATCTGTTGCCACAATATACCTTACTGCCAAACGAAAAACGAATTACGATTGATTTGTCTATCTTCTTTGAACTAATGGGTGCTCGAGGAGTACCCTGTACACATGCACACAATTATCATGCATGAAACACGCTACAAAAAGAGAGTCTGGTTTTGGGCGTGTAGCCCCACACAAGGATGCCGGAGTAACAGTCTGGGGTATGGAATCATGGGGAGGTGGAGCTTTCAATTTTTTCTTCCCTTTTTATTATGGACCTGGTAACTTTAGGTCCTATATCGAGAAGAAAATCATCAGGTACAGCTCCATTGCTTGCTTCCCTATGATGAGAGGAGCCCAGAGATCGACCCGGGGCCAAAAAATGCCCTCTGCTGGTGGATGGATCTACAAACAGCTGCCAGTATTAACAATTCCCGGACCCTCCGAAATATAATTGATAAATCAACCTACCTCCTGGGCAGGGTTGATTGGGATTATATTAGGAGGGGAAGGGAATTGTTAAGACAGTCCCACCCAGGGCGCCTGGCATGAGGGACGTGCGTCCAGGCGGCGCTAACGTGATCTAACACACGTTCTTCCCATCCCAGCATCCACCTGCTAGGGTCATTTATCTGTAGTGATGCCTTTATACTACAATGACTACCAACCGTACGTATCGGAAACTCCCCAAATAGGGAGCAGGGCTGCCAACCATATCGAAAAATCCCCAGTTTTGAGGTTTTTTTCTCTCTTTTTCTTCGAAATGTGTTCTGAACGGAGTGCAGGACGGACCTGCTGCCAGTATTAACAATTCCCTTCCCCTCCTAATATAATCCCAATCAACCCTGCCCAGGAGGTAGGTTGATTTATCAATTATTACATTTTAACATTATAGATTTAATCAATTGTGTAAGACAATTTATTCTTATTGCAGTAATTTGAATCCGTGAATTTCTATGACATGATATACTGCGTCTTACAGTTAGTTACAATGACAAATAATATGTTTTCAAGTAAAATTGAATGCTATCGTGAAATTAATCAAATAATACAATCAGGGTGATAATCAGTGAGAAATCCGTTAAACATTTCACGGATTTCAACTACTTATTTACTAATTATCTTTATGGGTATAATATTATTTTATCAAAGGTAACAATATCAATTTTTACTAGGTAAACCAACTATTTGAAATGAAGTCTTACATTATGCCAAACTCAATTGAATCAGTTATGATGTCTTTGATAATATTAATTGTGTTGGGTGTCATCATTTTGGAAAGATCCCACAGTTCTACTGGGATTTTTTCCCCTTTGTCTTCAGCTTCTTTTAGAGCTTTCATGACGTCCTCCAAGTCAGCATTGTCACGAGTGTCCCCTGTGATGATCGAGATAAGGTTTGTACAGTATTCCAAAGCAAAAACCGCTTTCTTTCTCATATTCTCCTTGACGTAGTCAACGTCTGGAACGAATGCTCCATACGGGAGTCTTGAAGTTAGGGACTTCCAAGAGTTGACATACTCCTGGAGGATCTGGTCGGTGTGCTTTTTACGCACTTCAAGCCGTACGGACGTTTTGAAAAAATAGTGCAAATCCCACGCGGGCGTTGACAGAAAGGAAATTTGCAGATCCAACAATCTGAAACCAACAAATTCTTGCTAACTAAACAATATGTGCACATTGCATAACAAAGGTATATGACCTGATGACTTTATAAACTTGTGGGCGAAGAACCCGTCTCATTGGCCTGCTCTTGAAATAGACGGGACCAATCACTGCTCGTTTCCAGCTTGCCCACAGGCAAACAGAAGTCTTCATGCTCACACCCCACAATGTAAGCAATCGCCAATTCTTTCCATCGTATTTCCAACTCAAAAGCCATTCAGTTGATTTCTATTTTCCTGTAGATTTGATAGAAGTGTGAGCTCTCGATGATTGTTCCTTATCAAAGGGAAATATTGAATAAAACAGAAGAGTCAAATCACAAGCGCGCCAGCCTGCAGCATCTTCCATTTAGCAAGCTGCATCGGTGAACACACCAATTCCACTGAAATGGAATAATGACATGGCTGCTTCAAAAGCTAAACTTCAGGGCTGCCTTGGATCTTGCACAGCCAGCTCTATTTACTCAAATGAAGCTGGTTGTTTATCTATGCTATGTTTTGGTTAGCTTGCTTGCTGAGTACGACACCATTTTTAGAACAATACGAATTAGACATTACCAGTTAGTTAATCAATCATTATTAGTTATCACTTGTTCATCTTGATGTACACATCCCCTCTTTACCAACTCATCAATCCATCAATACATATACCATGTTGAACTTCGATCACGAAGCTTCTTCTGAGTCAGATTCATTGAGTTTAAAAAAATAAGAATACGTATCATCTTCCAAAACCGCGCCGCAGTGTTTCCAGCGCCGCTTATGCTGCCACTGCTGATCATCCGATTCTGGAGCGAGCGATCTCACGGTTTTAGGTGTACGTTCTTGATCAATCAGAAGACCAAAATAGGAATTTTATGTACAAATGTAACACCTACAGTTATGAGCTAAATTAGAAGATAATTTTGATACTATATTGATAAATACTCAAGACTTACCTTAAAGTCCGTCTATATGACGCGAGAAAAGTGTGTTTTTGATATGGTTTTGTAAAGCACTGTTTTTCACATAGCATCCACTGTGATCCATCACCTCGAAAATGCCAAAATAAATGTACAATGATGAAACACAACATGCTGTACTGGCTCATGAAATTACGCAGAATGCAATAAATTGCAGTGCCTGTAGAAAATTGTTCTGTGTGAAGTAGGCAGGGGTTATGTTCTAGCAGACAGATGCAAGGATAGGAGGGATTTTTCGAAACAATATTTGTAGTTTTGGAGCACGACGACCACATTCACATGAAAGCATTACTCGTTACCTACAAGGTAGGATTCTCAGCTCGTTGTTAGTTGGTTTGATTGTAGGACCCAACACCGAATATTCGCCTATACTCACCAAATGTTCGCCTATGCACTGAGTTCACCGAATCTTTAACGCTTACCCCGCTCACACGTGCAGTGTTGGCTCTCAACCTCGAGTGTCCACGAATATTCGGGCAAGCGATGATGAACGCAGTTTTCTAGTCAATGCGTGATGAAAGTAGACCAACTGGTGGTGGCGCCAGCCGGCTTTGTTGAATTGACTGGAAGTTTATTTCTGGGGCGAAAATAATCAACAAGGAGAAGATGATGGTGGATGTGGTCGGACAAAGTAGCAGGGTGCAAAACGTTGATCACTGAGTAACCTAAACTCAACATTGAATTAGAACTTTAAAAAAACGAGTATCTACACTGCATGAAGATACATCTGTACATGGATATGTCTTATGATGGCAATTTAAATGATGAGCTCACTCAGCTGATCAGTGACCACTTAGGCGCCTTAATCATTCTCCATTGACCCGCCCTCTCAAATTTCAGGTTCCTGCGTTCAACAGGAGAGGAAATGGCCTTGGAGCTCACTCAGCTGATCAGTGATATCAACTTTGATGATGTATAGAAGTATGCATCGATTGACCCTGCCTCTCAAATTTCAGCTTCCTGCGTTCAACAGCATCAGAAAAAAACGTTGCATTGTTTTGTGTGTCGAAAATTTTGGAATGACCCCCAGATATATCCATGTCAAAACCACCCGTCAAAGGACATTTTCAAGATGGCATGGAGAGAAATCGCTGCATGTGTAAACGGTGCACAAATACACTAGTTGGCGAACATACGCTGCCTTTTACTCGGGACCAAAAACCTTTCAATGAGCGACCAACCCCTGTGAGCATTGGCCAAGATTCAAGCATTTACTCATGTGGGAAGAGGTCGACGAATATTCGGTGTTGGATCCAACACTGCAAGTGTAAACGCTGATTCACCTGACAGAGAAGGCGCCTGTAGGCCAGGTTTTGACAACTCCCAATAATTGTGATTATTAATGAATTAAAAAAAAAATTGAATAAATGTATATTAAAAATAAAATTTGCATTGAAATTATAAAACTAATGTTTATCAAAAATAAAATTTGCATTGTAATCTCCAAAAAATAGTACAACTTTTTTTGGTGTGATTCGAACAACCATTTTGAGTTACATAACCTTCTCAGCATTGCTAAATCCCCGGATTTATTTAGACCAATCTCTATTTCTCTAGGAAGAATGTACATCAAAAAAGTAAAAAAGGTAGTTTGTAAAGTTCTGACGATTCTTGATTACCTCGTTCTGTTGGGAACCCTGAAGCAAGAAGGAAGCTGCTAATCTACTAACAGGTATCTCTTGATGTAACGAAAAATAGCTGAGAAGCCCTACATGAGCTTAAGAATGGGACAGATGCCAGTTAAAGTTTTGATACCACGTCTGCCATAGCGTGGCAGTACAAATCCTATCTTTTCCTCTTGCAACATTTCCACACATGCATATTATGCAATGAAATGTGTTCCTGTTAGTATTGAGAAGTGCTGGTCATAATATAGTTTTTGTCGTCATGAATACACATGTTGGTTGCAGAGCGCAGTACGCTTTGATTTGCCATTCACTTGGGATTCGAACACTCACTTGACAGCGGTTGGGTTCTCCAGGTCTTCTCCTTTGAACAGCATGTTGTTGGTCCAGCAATCTCCGTGGCACAGCACAGCGAATTCGTCTGGCTTGACAGTCAATTCTTCGGCGAATTTCTTCCCAAGGTCAGGAATCGCTTTTTCAAATCTCTCGGAAGCTTCTTGCCTACAACATGTTCATTCAAAATGTATATTTATTGTGAACATTTTAGTGAGCTGAACAACAATTTTTGTGTTCAACGGTAATATTCAATTACAGACATTTGATTTTGGCGCGCCAACAGTACCTTTAGGTACACTCCCTACAAAAGGCTATAAGAATATTAGTGAGCTTTAAGAGTTTTTTACACATCTTAAATGAAGAAAAGGCAAGATTTGTTGGGAATTCGACGATTCACATAACGACTTACCATTCGTCACCCCACGTCTTCATAACTTTGAGGAGCCTCTCAGCGTTTTCCGTCACCATCCTTTTGGAAATTTCAGGCTCGCGGGCCCAAATGTGCTTCCCAAAGACGTCCAAGGGGATTTCTCCTCTGTCCAGAAGAATTTTGGACAGAGCGTGGAACTTGGCTAGATTCTTCACGACCAGGAGGGCAGCCTGGAGTCCGAGCTGCTTTTTTCGATCGGCCATCCTGAATCCAGCCTCCTGGAAAGTCCCAATCGTGCAATCAGAGTTAATGACTGAATTTACAAAAAAATATGTCTGAATAATGACTGAATTTTCAAAAAAAATATGTTTACTGATCTTTAGCCTCTTATGGCATTAAATGTTTTTTACTTTATATACAAATAAGATCTTCATATAAGTAGGACGTATTTGTGTACATTTTTTATTCTAAGCAACGTACTATTTTTTTGCAGCCGACTCTACCAAGGAAACCTAAGCATTGTTTTCACTTTTCAAGGTTGAAATAAAAGTTCTCCAAAATCAAAATTTCCGCTCGCGTTTTACGTTTCAGGCCTTCCTGAAGAATTTTGTTTCCGTGTCTGTCTATCATGAAATCCTTGTAACGGGAAAAACTATACGTATGCTAAGCGGGTTGAGGTGTAGATGGTCCCCTATGAGGGTAGTGCAAGGTACTCAGTGATTGATGTTTTGAGACTAGCTACTTTGCATCGGCTCATCTATACAATCGGGTTATGGATACGAAGAAGCTATGTGCCACACCCTCTTGGAACACGCTTTCAAGTAGGAGTGTTTATATAATCATTTTTTTGAAGAATTTAGACGCCATTTCATTTCACATTTTCCTAAATGGATTTGTACGAATTCAATAAAACTCATATTAGATCTGTCAATATATCGTATCGTGTTTTTCATTATTTTGAAAGAGTGCCCCGAATTTGGAGGAGTTGAATAATAGAGGGCTGCCAAGAATGGCTGTGAATCTAAAAAATCATCTTTGATTTTTGTTCAGTGACGTCGACTCCTTGATCTCTTCCGAAAGAAAGTTTTCTTGAAAGTTCCTAGTCTAGTTCACATCTTGACGACAATAATTATCCCGATTTGCGCTCACCACCACTACCTGTATTGACGAAGTAGGGTACTGGCCAGATGCTACTCAATCCTATTGCGAAGATTGTGCAGTGCCCACTTTGAAGAATGAAACTTCATTAATTTCAAACAACTTCGTCTGCCTCATACCATCACCCAACTGGTGTTACAAAACGAGCCATTGACAAAAACGCTGCAAATTATTACACAGAGGTTTTTTCTGAGGAGAGTCTAGCCCTCGGACAGTATTGTCGGGTTTCAGCGCTACCTACCGCCACTTCAACTAACTACCATTTCTGATATCTGATCAGGTGATCACACTCGCGACCGCATTACCGTCGCTCCTCAACTTGCATTTATCCCAAGATTACAATGTGGCGATGTACATGGACTACTTTCACGACAAGTCGACTCGAGAACATTTATTTTTGAGTTTTGACATTTTCATGTCTTTGCCCTGGCACATAGCACAAAAAACCGTCACGAAATTGCGTAACGAAATTGTGTTACAGTGCCTTTATAATGATTTCCGCTTACAACGAACGACCCCGTTGTTAGGTTTGTTCCTTTTCTAAACTTTTTAACCCACAAAAATCGTTCACCACTCGTTGGAAAGCTCTCGATTTAACGAACATTTTCATGTTCTCCATAACATATTGACTATACGAGTATACTCGTATAGTCAATATGTTATGGAGAACATGAAAATGTTCGTTAAATCGAGAGCTTTCCAACGAGTGGAATATATATACGCTATATATATACGAGTGGAATATATACGCTATAGCGGAGCTATGGGCATAACTGTTCTCATATTTTGTTTACAAACTAATGATCGTGAGTGTAGAAGATAATTAATCCGGAATCGTCTATTTTATTGAAATTTGGTACCTACCTCTTAATATTAATAATTGTGTCAATTTGTAACATAATATATCTATGTTATTATGTTAATGATTCGTTTCACATTCTGACAACAACGGAGGGTGGGTTATAAAATCCTATAGTGAGGTAAAAAGCAATAGGTAAAGACATGAGAATGTCCCAATGCGTTGCAGACTCGTATGCAAGCGTTTTTTGGTTTATTATTTCTAATAATAAGCCTATGTGATCGTATCGCAAAAAATTTTTATAACCCCCCCTCAAACTTTGTCACTTTACGTTTCAAGGTGCGTAGAATCCAAATTTGCAATGTCCGTCCGCCGTCCGCCGTCCGGGCCATAAAAGGCCTTAGAATCGGTCTAAAAAACCCGATCTTTCGCACATAGACTCCATTTGGGGTCTAGTTGGTCCTAACGTCGAACTATTCCGATCGCTTAATTCGTATAGAAGTTATGGGCAAATAACCGGCCAAAAAAGAGGTTTTTGCTTAAATATGCGTGGGGTGACATTTTCCAAGTTTTTTCTTCATGTTGGATGGTTGGTGGCTTTATAGACGATTGTATAGAAAAATAATAAACCATTAAAAACCAATAAACCATAAAAATAATAAACGTACGATAAATCAGAAACACGAGTGTGAATCGCAAAAGAGGTCTAATCTCCGTGGCTTTATAGACGATTATATAGAAAAATAATAAACCATTAAAATAATAATAATAAATAATAAAATAATAAACCATAAAATAATAATCGTGCGATAAATCAGAAACACGAGTGTGAATCGCAAAAGAGGCCTAATCTCCGTTCAAATTAAAGCTGACCGAAATGCCATCGATGTTTCTCTTCATGTTGGATGGTCGGTGGCTTTATAGACGATTATATAGAAAAATAATAAACCATTGTGTAATAATTTGCAGCGTTTTTTATTCGATTTTCGCATTCTACGTACCTTGAAACGTAAAACATCAAATTTTGAGGGGGGGTTAAAATTATGGTTTTGTAACGATTTTACCCACAAAGCATTTTAAGTGGTTACGTAATATTTTTCATTCTCTGGAATATAGGGACACATCGGCGATTTGGAAATTAGTTGGGAGCTGGCCCAAAGAATATTACTTATTAGAATTGATTTGAATGCACTTAGTGGTGAGTATTGTCGGGTTTCAGCGCTACCTACCGCCACTTCAGCGAACTATTATCCTTTTTCAGCTCGATGTGAGCGTGGTCAAGCGGCATTTCTGAAAAGTAGGCTTACCTCGATTTTACCACTCTCTAATTTCTAAGTTTGGCGGCTTTACTTCCCTGCCTTTTTAAATTGCGAGGAAAAGGAAGTTGATATTGCATTTTTGTGTTGTTTTCAATTGTTGTGTTGTTCTTCTTTGCTACATTGTAATCTTGGGATAACTGCAAGTTAGAGGAGCGACGGAAATGCGGTCGCGAGCGTGATCACCTGATAAGATATCCAAAATGGTAGTTAGTTGAAGTGGCGGTAGGTAGCGCTGAAACCCGACAATACTGTCCGGGGGCCAGACTCTCCTTTTTTTCTGAAACCCGTCTGCAAAGAGCACTTTTTCAAAAATAATTCGCCGGATGGAGGCATCAGAGCCATCTCCTTCCTGTCAGTCCTATACGTTTTGCCTCTATGCATCTATATGGAGTCTGTAACAATACAGGATGAATTCCAGAATGAAATTGACCTTATTGCTCATAATTAGTCAGAGGAGGGTATGACGACCCTACCCCTTCAGACCAGTGATTAGATTAATCAGCCGGCCCGAAGAGGATATCGATTCATATATCTATGAATCGGATATCTCTTCAGGCGTAGCTCCAACAAATCGGGAACAAACCAATTGGTTTGTCCCGTATAAAATGTAGAGTCGTCACACTCCTCTCCCTAAAACATACTTCTGGGTTTCAAACAGAAGTATGTTTGAAAAAAGTCAAAGGGACTGAAAATAGTATGAAGCCCAGGAAAGGACGTCTGGAAGCTTCAAGGGAATTCCTCCATCGTGATGGTACTATTCAAAAAGAAGAAGAAGAAGAAGAATGCCACGAATGGGCCATTTATATATAAAAGAATAAATCAATGGAACTGAGGAGAAAGCAAACTAAATAAAGAATACGAACGGCGAAACATTCAAGTGTAATGGTTGAAATGGCAAAATTAGAAAAGGCTTATATAAAAGAAAAACGTAATTGAAATTAATAAAACGCCAGATTGGCAAAGCCTAACAAGAGATTGAATTTAATTGCCGGATTGGCGAAGTTTAATAAGGGATTGAATTTAATAATATAATTTAACAATATAGAGATTCCTTCTGGATATCTCTTTGGGTAATTCCTTCTGGACTACCCAAGAAAAAGTGGAGGGGAAATGATGAAATAAATTCAGTGCATTTCCACCAAACCACGCTCTGCTACCATGTAACAATACAGGATGAATTCCAGAATGAAATTCACCTTATTGCTCATAATTAGTCAGAGGAGGGTGTGACGACCCTACCCCTTCAGACCAGTGATTAGATTAATCAGCCGGCCCGAAGAGGATATCGATTCATATCTCTATGAATCGGATATCTCTTCAGGCGTAGCTCCAACAAATCGGGAACAAACCAATTGGTTTGTCCCGTATAAAATGTAGAGTCGTCACAAGTCGTCATTAGATTATCTTAATCGTAAAAGTTTTGGACAATGTTCAATGTGCCTGTCATCCATTATAGCGTTGGTGCTGCACAGGGGGCAGATTGGGTTTTGGAAAACACCAATTCTATGCAGATGGCTTTGTAGGAAATCGTGGCCAGCGGTCATTCTAAAATTGACCACGAAATCGCGGCGCTGCAAATAGGTTGCGAGATGACGGTTCCCACTGCTTTCCGGAGGCTGCATCACGGGATCTCTCCACCATAGCATCTCACACCTTTTTCCGCGCCTCATTCATCGCCTGGTTGTGAGTTCTCAGTTGGTGGCATCTCAGTTCCTCTCTTTGCTAGTGCGTCGGCAGCCTCGTTGCTCCGAACTCCACTATGTAGGGCGACTTTCCACCCTTCCTTCATCAAAGAACTCTCCTAGCCTGCAGAACTTGATCTTTGTCCGGTACGTGTGTTTAGCTCAGTGCACATATTGCTTCTTGTGAGTACACAAGGAACACCACCATAGCAGAGTGCCTGGAGGAATTCAGCAGGATTGTGGCTTCCTCATAAATGGCTCGTACTTTTTGCATCAGAACTCTCCAAGCCTGCAGAACTTGATCTTTGTCCGGTACGTGTGTTGAGCTCAGTGCACATATTGCTGCTAGTGAGTCCACAAGGAACACCACCATAGCACGGTGCCAGGAATAGAGCAGGATTGTGGCTTCCTCATAAATGGCTCGTACTTTTGCATCAAAATTAGTCGCTGAGGGACTGAGTGCAACGCTCCCCTCAAACAAGCCTGGTGCGTGAAAACCAGCACCAACTCTCCTTCGATCTGAATCACTGGAAACATCACTATATACCTGAATACTCTGCAAAGAACACGGGGTTTCCACTAAAAGTACCAACCAAAACCAACGTCAATAATTAAGTTTATTTTGACAGAGACACCAGACCGACCCTCTAGAATTCCCTTCTATTGATATGATCAGCTCATCAGTCACTCACTATCATTGGTGCTGAGAAAGATAGCGATGTTTTGATGAAACGTTGAACAAACAAGAACAAAACTTTTGTGAGAACTCACTTGCCGTTTTGTACCACCAGACAGAAAAAATTCGAAACAATAAATTATTTTGATAATTTGTTGACCATGACTGGATGTTTTCATTATGTAAGTGTGGAAAAATTCCTCGTCTTTTCGGCTCAGTGATATTTACTCAGTTTTGACTCTATTTGACCAATAACTCATCTCCATATTTACTGAAACTGGAGGTGTGTCGGTATAGCTGTATCGGGACTGTGGAACCGAATATCAACTTGTACCTAACAATTCCATGCAGTGACAAAAACTTAGCCCTTACCAGTTCAGTTCCATGTGCGGACAGAGCCGTTCCATGGAACGGCTCTAGACTGGTTACAATGGAAGTTGTCTCCAGTATTCTTGTTCTTAAACTGCAACGAAAAAAATGCTTTCCTTGAAATGTTTTGTCACTATTACCAATTACATTATTGTCTGTTTTTAACCCTTGTATAGCAAGTTGAGACCATGAGAGTGGGATTTGACCGCCCTCGGCAGGCAGTACTGGTATTGGAACTGCACCAGTGAATTGGAACGGTTACATCTCTGTCACCGTAACTGTTGAGACCGTTCCAAGGAAATACCTGAACCGACACACCCCTAATTGTAACGCCACTCTTAGTTGGCAATGTATGGTAAAACTTACGTTCAAATCTTCGAAAACAAGCCGGTCGTAGAGTCTGTAGTCGTAACAGCGCCCCCACAGGAGGTCTTCTTCTTCTTTAATTTCGTCCAGCAGGTCCTCCATTTTGGGGAGGATGTCGCGATACATCTGTCATCGAAAAAATAAACAAATCTTTTTAAAAGTGATTTTGATAAATTTTTGTGAATGTAGTGTAGGCGAATATCTAGATAGATTTCTGAG
Source organism: Apolygus lucorum (assembly GCA_009739505.2). Lineage (NCBI taxonomy): Eukaryota > Metazoa > Arthropoda > Insecta > Hemiptera > Miridae > Apolygus > Apolygus lucorum. The sequence goes on from CM019182.2 coordinate 2,667,279, forward strand.
TTTCATAGCTGAACGGTGTGCGAATTGTAAACCAGAATTCCTTCGAAATGTGATTTCTCGATTATTGTTAACACACCACGTTGGAGAATTAATGGTAGGTAAGGAAGTTTCTCGCGACACCTCTGATCGGGGCGAGAACAAACAACGTTCAGAACAAGTGTCAACTCAAATTTGGGGTTGGCTCGTTAATGCCCCAAGGCCTTCAATAGTATTTTTTTTTAAACTAGCAGAATTAACAACGTACATTTCATATGGTTTCTCTGCTTTTGAGAGCACGAAATCGATCAAATTTGGAGGGTGTCCGATTGAAAGCTTCGCTACTACAGCCTATAAATCTCACAACAGGAACCACATTTAGAACAATGCCTGTAAATCTCATTACAGGAACCACATTTAGAACAACGAGTCAAACCTCGAATTCCTCGCCCCAAGAAAAACTGTGGGAACGTTGCCCGATTATAATTTCAGGCTTTTTTTTGGTTCACTATGAATTTCATCGCCGATGTCCCAAATATACAGTTTATGCAAAACAAACATGATTTTTTAAAGACCTGAATTTAGAGGGTATTTGGAAATGTCATGACAGTTGAAATTTATGTTTCACATTTATCCGAGTTCGATAGCGCTCTGAGCAGTTCAATCGTTTTATTCGTCCATGTTATTATTTATGACGAATCTAAACTAGAAGTCCCGAATTTATAAATCAATTTTAATACTAATTCGTAACAACTTTTCCTTCCTAGCACTTTTTGGTTGTTCTGAACTGGTCAAGAGATCATATGGGAGATTTAACGCACTTTACGACTGTATAATCAAATTTGAATTTCCTTGGTGAATGACAGAGTTATGCCCAGTTTCATAAGTGCAAGGTCGACATAAACCAATACATTTTAGTTAATCTCAAAACATCAATCTTACTACCTTGCACTACCCTCTTAGGGGACTCCACACACCAACCGACATAATCTCCGAATATTGTTGGAATTTTTAGAAGTTATGGCTGTTACAAGGATTTCACGTTTGCGCATGCGCACAAAATACATTCAATTTGAGGGCCATGATTTCCATATCTACACGCCAACCCGCACAATCCCTGAAAATTTCATCGAAATTAGATGGGAAATGTCGAAGTTATGGCTGTGGCAAGGAAATGCACGTTTGCGCTAGCGCAGTGGCTATTATCAGTCTGGGGGCATTGATTTTCATAGGGGACCATACACAACCCAATTCGTATAATCCCTGACAATTTCATCGAAATCGGATGGAAAATGTGGAAATTATGGCTGTTACAAGGAATTCACGTTTGCGCATGAGCAACAGCTATTATCCGTCCGGGGGTGATGATTTTCATAGGGGACCATCCACACGCCAACCCGCACAATCCCTGAAATTTTCATCGAAATCGGATGAAAAATGTAGAAGTAATGGCTGTAGCAAGGAATTCATGAGACACAGACACGGAACCAAAATTGTTAAGAAAGGTCTGAAAAAATTTTTGATTTTGGAGAACTTTTTTTCAACCTTGAAAAGTGAAAACAAACTTCCGCTACCTTGGTAGACTCAGAAGCAAAAACGTAAGTGACATTTTATACGGAGGAAAAGAAAAGTCTGCCAAGTGGGTTTGGCACTGTAATGACTCATACTTGCAACTATGTAGTTCTCCAATAAAGGTCGAGGGAAACCCTGAGTGACTCACACCATGCACGGTAGGTAGGGTGAGGTACGGGGAACAGTGACATCAGTTGACGTCACCTTTTTCCACCCTCTTCTTACCTTGTCAAGTCCATATAAAAGGAGGACTCAGGGCTTCCCCTTTATGCATTCGTCTTCGAAAACTCGACTTGTTTATTTCTCGATCTACCTCGCCTCTTCTCTGAAACCTACAGTCCATCGACGGGTCTCGGTATGCGATAAAGCTCATCGCGCCGGCTTCTGCTCCCATTTACCCTAGTCGTCGTCTGCCCCCAACTAGGTATAGGTAAATGTGGTGCATCCCCCGGGTCGGCGAGCAATCGCGCCTAGGAATGTATCCGAGCTGGCGATCTTAACACTCCTGCACACGGTCTGCGGTTTCCCGCGCCGGGCATCGAGTGTTGTCCCGTCCTTTGTCTTCGTTGAGTAGGAACCAATCAAATCGACAAGCAGAAGGAAGCCGATCGCCTTCACGCTCCGACACGCCGTCGTAACATTGGTGACCCCGCACGTTTTTGGTTTGCTATTCAACACGAAGATAACTCGAGGATTATGGACCCACCGCTACCGCCGCCCGCACCGGACTTCGCCGAGGCCACGAAGGTCTCAATCCCGCTCACGCTTCCGCCGTTCTACCGAGAGGATCCCCGGCTGTGGTTTATACAGCTCGACGCGGCTTTCACCGGCGCGCATGTAAACACGCAGCGCGCTCGCTTCACCCGGACCATCCCTCTACTGCCCTACGATGTGGCAGTTCAAGCGGCGGACTTAACACAAGCCCAGCTTGTGACACCATACGACGACCTCAAACAACGGCTCATCGAAATCTTCGAGCCGTCTCGGCATGCGAGGATCACGGCACTCTCCGAGCATCGGCCACTGGGGGACCTCAAGCCTTCCCAGCTTTTACGCCAAATGCGCCATCATCTGGGGGACCTCACACCTAACGACATCCTAAAAGCATTTTGGATCAAGGCGCTACCCGTCGCGGTCCAAATGTCTATTGCTCCGTGGATGGACAAAACCCCAGAATTCCTCGCGCCGATCGCAGATGCTACGCACGAAATAAGTAGCGCCGCAGCGGTTCATCAAATCGAACCGGACTGTAATACTGAGGCGGTAGCTACGAAGCGACCTCCGAGACGAAATAGCCCCGCACGACAATACCAGCAACCTCGTCCGCAATCTCCGGCTCAACAAAAAGGTATGTGCTGGTACCATTTTAAATACCGCGACAAGGCGACTAAATGTCGACAGCCTTGTTCATTCAAAAAGGTACGATGGCAGGAAAACTAGCGGGCCCGCCTGTTTACAAGGCGGGCGCCCCTTTCCAAGACATTTCCAACCGACTATTCGTCAAATGTCATAAAAACAATATACCTTTTTTGATCGATACGGGGGCTAGCATCTCAATTCTTCCGAACTCTTTAGTTCATCGGAAGAACAAAACGTCCGACTACCTACTTTTCGCCGCGAATGGCACCGCCATAACGACTTATGGTAATTTTACAACGAAGGTTTATCTACAAAACGACATATACGAATGGACTTTTGTAGTCGCGGACGTAAAACGACCCATTATCGGAGCTGATTTTCTCGGATATTTTGGCTTACACGTTGACCTAAAAAATCGATCTTTATTCAACCCTAATTCGCAAAAACCTATACGAGGGTACGTCAACACGGTCAATTCCGGCGTCACTACCGAACCTACTCCGCCGACCTTCATCAACATGCTCGCTAAATATCGACCGGAGCCTCGATCTTCGTCACATCTCTCCACGGTCAAGCATTTCATCGAAACGAAAGGTCCACCTGTCACAGCGAAAAGTAGACGTCTGCACCCCGAGCAACTCCGTCAAACGAAAGAACATTTCAAACAACTCATCAACGACGGAATAATTCAACCTTCGAAATCACCTTGGGCAAGTCCACTTCACGCGGTACCTAAACCGAATGGTACTTGGCGTTTTTGCGGTGATTATCGACGACTAAACGAACGCACTGTCGGAGACCAATACGCCGTTCCGCATCTTCGAGATTTTTCGTCTCACCTCCACGGATGTACGGTTTTCTCCACGCTCGACATATCGCGTGCGTTTCATCACATCGACGTGAATCCTCAAGACGTTCCGAAAACAGCGATTATAACGCCCTTTGGGTTATACGAATACCGCAAGATGAATTTCGGATTGAAAAACGCTGCGCAGTCATGGCAGCGATATATGGACCAAATCCTTCGAGACTTCGACTTTGTCTTTTGTTTCTTAGATGACGTTTTAATCGCGTCCCGAAACATCAAGGAACATGAACGCCATGTACAAGCGGTCCTCGACGTTTTCGCTGCTGAGGGTCTCACGGTAAACAAGGAAAAATGCGTCCTTGCGAAAAATGAAGTGACCTGTCTCGGTCATATTGTTAACGAAAAAGGGATTCGACCAGTACCTAAGAAGGTAGACAATCTCACGACATTCCCCCTTCCGACTACTGTCACCGACCTACGCAGGTTTCTGGGGATGTTAAATTTTTACAGACGACACATTCCGAACGCGGCTATACACCAGCAGCCGTTAATAAATGCGATCCCACAGCCTTCCAAAAAGAAGGATCGTCGCACGATTGAATGGACGGAAGAAATGAAATCCGCATTCAATAAATGCAAAAACGATTTGCAAAATGCAACTACGCTGGCTCATCCTTCTCCAAAAGGTCGACTCTCCATTACTACGGATGCCTCGGACGTCGGAATTGGCGCGGTGTTACAACAAGAAGTCAACAACGAGACGTCACCCCTCGGATTTTTCTCTAAAACTTTATCAACAGCTCAACAGAAGTACTCCACTTTCGATAAGGAGCTTCTGGCTATTTACGAAAGTGTAAAGCATTTCAGAGACTTCGTAGAGGGACGTACTTTTCATATTGTGACTGACCACAAACCGCTCACCACTTCGCTCCATCAAGACCGGAAAACGGCCTCGCCTCGTCGTATTCGGCAAATGGAGTTTATCAGCCAATTCACGACTGATATCCGATATACGCCGGGCACCTCCAACGTAGTCGCGGACACATTATCTCGGCCTTCGCTCGAACTTCACGAGCTTACGACTTTTCCGTCCGGAAAAGATATTTACCTAAATCAACAGACCGATGAATCACCCGAGTTCCGCAACCTTATTTCGACCGGGCGTCTCGAAGAAACCCAGGTACCTGCGCTCGACCTCTCTCTGTGGTGTGATACGACATCGGACATGCCTCGCCCGTTTGTTCCTAAACGACTTCGCCGCAAATTAATGGAACACTATCATTCATTTAGTCATCCAGGAATACGTGCAACACGAGACCTAATTCGCGCGAAACTTTTTTGGCCTCGAATGAACACGGAAATACGGGAATATGTACAGGCATGCGCCAAATGTTCGAAATTCAAAGAATTCCGCCACCCTCAAATTCGCCCAGCGGAATTTGACGATTCGCTCCCCTTCGAGGAATTAAACGTTGATCTCGTGGGGCCTCTTCCGGATTCGCAGGGTTATAAATATCTCTTAACCCTTATCGACAGACATACCAGCTGGCCGGAATGTATCCCATTACGAACGATAACAACGAAGGCGGTCACTGACGGCATCCTTAACAATTGGATAGCTCGATTCGGTTGTCCTTTAACGATTATTACCGATCAAGGCAGGCAATTTGAAAGTGCAGAATTCTCCGAATTCCTTAAAAAATTCGGCATCAAACGCAATCGCACAACGGCCTACCATCCTCAATCGAATGGAAAAATCGAACGATGGCATAGGGATTTAAAAAACGCCCTACGTACTGCTACGTCTTCGCCATCATGGTCTAAGGATCTTCCGACCATTTTATTAGGGCTCCGCACTACCATTCGGTATTCGGACGGTTACAGCGCCGCCGAACGTACTTTTCGTGCGCCCCTCCGCCTCCCTGCTGACCTATTTCCGCCTCAACCGACGGAATATCACCGACCGCCCGCAAAACCCTCAACGGACAAACGCCCACGGGTTTTCCCCGATACATTCCGAAACGCAAAAAAGATGTTTTTGCGAGAAGAAGGGCTTCGGAAAGGCTTGAACCCCCTCTACTCCGGCCCCTACGAAGTGATTAACAAAGGAGAACGAACGGCTACGCTGCTTATTGACGGCTCACAGGTAACCGTTTCTCTCAGTAGGTGTCGGCCGGCTTTCGGCATTTCCCCCACCACAACAGGGACGGATTTACCTGAGGTACCTCCGGACACAAGCCAAGTTGAATCATTCGACGCCTGCCCTTCAGATAGACTGGATCCACTCAACCACCTTCGCTCTGATGCCACGACGCACGCGCCTCTGCGCACATACGCGCAAGTTGCAGCCGGACACCCCACAACAGACACTGAAAGCGCCGCGACTAAACGTCCAACCTCTGAATCTTCCGGACCATTTCGGCAACTCATCGCTCATAGTCAACCACTCCTCCATCGTCTTGGTCGACATCAACCGCAGGGACGATATGACGAAGGAAAAGATCGATGTAAACCGGTTAGTAGAAAATACGATCCAGGATGTTTTTCCGCCGACAAACAACATCGTTACTTACGAACACGACAACTATAACGTCGCCCGTATTGCGCCAGGGGATATTCTGCGCATCTCCATCAACGTTACAATCAACGACGCCGCTTCAAACATCCAGTCTCCACTCGACTACATCGTAACGATGCAAATACACGATTTCTACATGTGCGAGCTCCGCTTATACGAAAAGACGATGGATGGATTCCAATTAAATCATTTTTATTTTCCAACTATGCAACAATGATAACTTCAAACCTACACTCTACTGACTGTTTCTGTTTTTTGTTCTAATCACACATTGTATTCATTTGCCATAACACTTTAATATTTTATCTTTATTGTACGAACTGGGGGACCTATGTAATGACTCATACTTGCAACTATGTAGTTCTCCAATAAAGGTCGAGGGAAACCCTGAGTGACTCACACCATGCACGGTAGGTAGGGTGAGGTACGGGGAACAGTGACATCAGTTGACGTCACCTTTTTCCACCCTCTTCTTACCTTGTCAAGTCCATATAAAAGGAGGACTCAGGGCTTCCCCTTTATGCATTCGTCTTCGAAAACTCGACTTGTTTATTTCTCGATCTACCTCGCCTCTTCTCTGAAACCTACAGTCCATCGACGGGTCTCGGTATGCGATAAAGCTCATCGCGCCGGCTTCTGCTCCCATTTACCCTAGTCGTCGTCTGCCCCCAACTAGGTATAGGTAAATGTGGTGCATCCCCCGGGTCGGCGAGCAATCGCGCCTAGGAATGTATCCGAGCTGGCGATCTTAACACTCCTGCACACGGTCTGCGGTTTCCCGCGCCGGGCATCGAGTGTTGTCCCGTCCTTTGTCTTCGTTGAGTAGGAACCAATCAAATCGACAAGCAGAAGGAAGCCGATCGCCTTCACGCTCCGACACGCCGTCGTAACAGGCACATAGTAGCTAATCTCGAGACACCAAACTCTAGATAACCCGCACTCATAAAGCCCGGCTTTCCTACATGCGTCTCGCCGCGGCGGCTGCGGCTCGCGTTCAGCCGCATTGACTCCTTCAATGTATTTTATATGTGGCCTCTTTCCTACATGCGGCTGAGCCGCTGCGTCTGCGACTGGTGGAGCGCGTCTGCGGCTGGACTGCTCAAGGGACCAGTGCCTAGCTGCGGCCGGGATATGCAAACCCGCATCGTACGTCTCCTTCTCTTCAAAAATGGGTATCACGGACGATAAATGTGAATTACAGACTTCGCACTATTTACTTTTTGTCCTCCAGTGACAACAGTTCCCCAACTTTTTCGAAGTGTTCAGTATGTTTACGACAGAGGAGGACGAGCTACTCGTGGGGTTGGTTGAAAAAAATGTTTTTTTGTACGATATGGTCGAGAAAGAATATAAAAATGCAACAAAAAAAGAAAAAACCTGGGAAACCATTGCAGAGGCGTTGAAGAAAGACAGTACCTAAGTATCCAAACATTAAGTTTTTAATATGGTACATTGTTAATACAATAAACATTGGTTTATTTATGTAGCTCTAATAAAGTCGTGAGTCCTGCCATTGAACTGCCCCATCTCCATCGAAGTCCTGAGCAAAGTCGTCTCGACCCTTTCCTACTCTTCCTCCTCTTCCACAATCCACCAAGCCAATAGACCCTTCTTTCTTGACATTCTGAACACTACTGAATGCTTGAGCCGCATGGCCGTTGCGTCCAGACGCGTGTAGGAAAGATACCCCCCTGCGGCAGCCGTAAGCTCTGCGGCTCAATGTGATCGCGAGCCGCAGCCGCTGCGGCCAGACGCGTGTAGGAAAGCCGACCTTAAGGGACCATCCACACGGCAACCCGCACAATCTCTGGAAATTTCATGGAAGTCCGATGAAAAGTAATGGCTGTTTCAAGGCTTTTAAGCGCATGCGAAGAGACTACTATGAATTAGGGGACGATGCTTTTCATAGGGGACCATCTACAAGCCAACCTACACAAGCCCTGTTAATTTAATCGAAATAGTAAGGAATTAGGAACCGCTAGAAGGTCGCGGTTGGTGTCAACATTTTCAGAATGAGGTCGTTTAGATTAAAAATAACAATAACCAGTTTTTCCAACTCGTGCGCCCACTCCATTGTGATCGAAAATTTGTTGAGGGACAGAGTTGTACCATTTTACGGACTTACCCACTAAAATTCACTGCGAATAAGCGATTCACTTTCGTGTTTCTGACCACCTATCGGCTAGTGGTAAGAACATGAATCTTGAATTTTGCTTCCTCACGAAGGTATAAATTGGAAATACTCACCGTGATTTCTCTGAAGAACACGCCCAGTTCCAGCGACAACTTCTTCATTTGTTCGGTTTCATGTTGGTTTTTGATGATGAGAGAAATTTTCTTCGTCTTTCCCGAGCCGAGGAGGACGGTGGCTCTCACTCTTTCGATTTCACTGAGGTAGTTCTCCCCTTTTCCGACGACTCCGCTGGCGTCTTCCACGGCGACCACTTGAAGAGGTGATTCGTTGAAGTTCTTCCTCTTGAGGACCATCTCGAGCCAACTTTTCCGATCTTCCATCGTTTATCGGGGGAGCTGTGAACATTGCGAAAGAACCAGCTGCTTCATCATTCATTCACTCATAATTCAGTCATCGCCTGATCCGCACGTAGTGACAGGAATATTGACTCGGTTTTTAGCTGAGGAAAGATGTTAAGAGTTCTTGCGACCAAAACCCTTTCTTTCATTGTTGGTCAACTTTGTATCACTGAATTTATGGTATCGATGGCATTTAAGGCATCTCAGGAACAGACACACAAAACTCTTGAAATCCATTTCGGTTTATTATTTTCTATAATAAACCTGTGGATGACGTCCGCGATGCCAGAAATGGCAGTCGGACGAAAATTGAACCTGGAATGGTTGTTTACTTTACTTTTTACTTTGTTTAAACCTGTGGAATCGAGCAATCAATGGAATGAATTAAAATCAACAAGCGTACCAGTGCATCTTGGATGTCCAAATACACTTGAGGGAGTGTAGTAGAGTTTTCACAGTAACTGTGTAGCTGTTTAAACCAACTGTTGGTTTAACTACGAAAATAGAATTTTAAAAAATCGTGAGTCCGCCGTACTATGGACCGATTTTGATGAAATTTGGTATATGTGAATATCAGGTGTCTACACGTTGGGCATAGCTTCAGGGTTCGATCCTACAAAATATTTCCTACAAAAAATGTCTCCAAGCAATTTTGTTTTCACCCCTTGTTTTTGGTTTATTATTTTCAATAATAAACCTTTGGAATCGACCAAGAAAAACATTTTTTTAACAACCCCTCAAAATTTGATGGTTTACGTTTTAAGGTACGTAGAATCCAAAAATCGAATAAAAATTTGCCCGTCCGTACGCCGTACGCGGCACTTTTGCCACTTAGCATTGACCGATTTTGTTGAAATTTGGTATGTAGGCTCCTTCTGGGGTCTAGTTGTGCCCCGAAGATTTTGGTTCATGTAGGTCACTTTTAAGGGTTCCAAAATCAATTTTGAAATTTTGAAAACGCCCTAACTCAAAAAATTTTGATACTGGATTTTGATACTGGATTTTGATACTTAGGGTATTGTTTTTCCTTCAATTTAAGATTCTATAGAATTTTTAGAATTTTTTGAGACCAACCGGAGCTCTGTAGGACAAACCGTTCGCTCACTACGAGAATGTAAAGTTTGGAAGTACGATAAATCAGAAACACGAGTGTGAATCGCAAAGAGGCCGAATATCCGTTCAAATTTTAGCTGACCGAAATGCGATCGATGTTTTTCTTCATGTTGGATGGTTGGTGGCTTTGCAGACGAGTGATCTGTATAGAAAAATAAAAAATAATAAACCATTGTGTAATAATTTGCAGCGTTTGAAGATTTTTTTCTTGTTTTCGACCTTACGTCATTAAAACTGTCATAACTCCTGTTATTTACCAAGTAAATTCAAGTTTGAGAATACCATGAGAAAGGTTGTCAAATGTCCAAGCTACCTAGTGCAAAACCAATATCTTAGCAATACAACAGTTCTAAAAAATCAAAAGGCAAACATCATATTTTTTTTTTTTTTTTGAAATTTGACTTTTATTTATAATCGAAGTATTCACTTTGAATCCCTGCCCATTTCGATGGACGGTCTTCTGAAAAACATGCTCAAATTTTTAGCTTTCCAACGGTCTATCGATTTTGGTTTATTATTTTCAATAATGAACCTTTGGAATCGACCAAGAAAAAAAATTTTTAACACCCCCTCAAAATTTGATGGTTTACGTTTCAAGGTACGTAGAATCCAAAAATCGAATAAAAAAATTTCTCCCTTGCGAGGGAAAAACATTAAATCATGTTTAATGTTTTTCCCTCGCAAGGGAGAAATTAGATTGCCGATCACTCAGCTGATCAGTGACCACTCAGGCGCCTTCAGCATTCTCCATTGACCCTGCTTCTCAAATTTCAGCTTCCTGCGTTCAACAGGAGAGAAAATGGCCTTGGAGCTCACTCAGCTGATCAGTGACCATCTTGGTACAACTAGACCCCAAATGGAGCCGATATAACGTGGTAACTAAGAAATCGGTCCGTGGTAACTAAGAAAAAAAAGCGTTGCAGATTTGCGTGTCGGAATTCACAGAATGACCCCCAGCCCTAAAACATTAAACATGTTAATTTGGCCGTCCGTCCGCCGTACGCCGTACGCAGCACTTTTGCCACTTAGCATTGACCGATTTTGATGAAATTTGGTATGTAGGCTCCATTTGGGGTCTAGTTGTGCCCCGAAGCTTTTGGTCGATGTAGGTCACTTCTAAGGGTTCCAAAATCAATTTTGAAATTTTGAAAACGCCCTAACTCAAAAAATTTTGATGTAAAGGTATTGTTTTTCCTTCAATTTAAGATTCTATAGAATTTTTAGAATTTTTTGAGACCACGCGGAGCTCTGTAGGACAAACCGTTCGCTCCCTACGAAAATTTAAGGGTTTATATTGAAATATATATATATAAATCAAAACACGAATGTGATTCGCAAAAGAGGCTTAATCTCCGTTCAAATTAGAGCTGACCGAAATGCGATCAATGGTTAGTGATTTTGATTTTTGGTTTATTATTTCTAATAATAAGCCTATGTGATCGTATCGCAAAAAATTTTTATAACCCCCCCTCAAACTTTGTCACTTTACGTTTCAAGGTGCGTAGAATCCAAATTTGCAATGTCCGTCCGCCGTCCACCATCCGCCGTCCGCGGCACTTTTCTTAGCAACACTGGACCGATTTGGTTCAAATTTGGTATATGGGCTCCATTCGGGGTCTAGTTGTGCCGCGAAGCTTTTGGTTGATGTCAGTCACTTCTAAGGGGTGAAAATTAAGGGTTGAAATTTTCAAGAGTGCCCTAGCTCGAAAACTCTCGAAATAAAGGTATCGTTTTTTCACCAATTTTAAATAGTATTGAATTTTTAAAAATTTTTGAGGCCACCCGGAGCTCTGTAGGACAAACCGTTCGGTCCCTACGAGTACTTGAAGGTTTTCCTTCGATAAAACAGAATCATGAGTGTGAATCGCAAAAGAGGTCTAATCTCCATTCAAATTTTATCGGACTAAAATGCGATCGCTGTTCATTTCTTCGATTTGTATACAGTTTTGCCTTCTGCGTAACCAGTAATCAAATTTCAATATGAAGCTTTCTATTTTTCCAATCGAGTGTGAAGCGTTTAGTTCTTTCTAATAAACTTGGTTGTGAAGGTGTGAAGCCAGTATGGTGTGGTAGGTCGTACCTAGCTGGTAGGTAAAAAAAAGTTGGTAGGTGAAAAAAATGTTGGTGGGTAAAAAACGCTGCAAATCATTGCTCAAAAGCTTCTTCATTCTGCAGATCACTGATCAGCTGAGTGAGCTCCGAAGCCATTTTCAATCCTATTGAATGGAAGTGCTCTTCCAGGCGTCTCCAGCATTCGAGGAGATCTTCTTCACTCCTCAGATCACTGATCAGCTGAGTGAGCTCCGAAGTCATTTTCAATCCTATTGAACGCAGGAAGCTGAAATTTGAGAGGGAAGGTCGAGGGAGAATACAGATGGTGGTAGGTGCTATTGATGGAGAACCAGTGATCTATACAGAAGGGTGATCTATACAGAAAATAATAAACCTTTGAGCAATGATTTGCAGCGTTTTTTCTGATGTTTTGATTTTTTTTTTTCTTTTTTCCTTCATATTGGATGGTTGGTGATTTTGTAGACGAGTGATCTATATAGAAAAATAATAAACCATTGTGTAATAATTTGCAGCGTTTTCTTTTTAAAATTAAAATTGGAGAAAGTAAATCAACTTAGAACACAAAAAAAAAACCTGTGTTTTACTAGAAAATCGAGTGCTTGACATGGTATATGGTCACCCTCCATCTCAAGACGACTTGATGAGTTTGGTATCATTTCCTTTGTAATTCTTGACGCTGAATCCAATGGTGATACTTCCGAATAATTTTGACTGCTAAAAAGTGAATTTCTCGAAGGAAAACCTTATGTTCCTAAAAAAAAAAACGCATTATTCGTAGATATGGTAGTGAGCATAAAGTAACTAACACCTTTCTACTCAATAAAAACATCATCTACTGTGTCACGTCGAGGTTTAATCGTATGAGACTTAAACAACATCAAGTTACAATAGACAAACATTCTAAAGTATACCTCAAGTTCGGAGGTTCTCTTTATTGATCATCTTCCATTATTTCACCATTCACTTTCTAGCAGTTAGAATTATTCGAATGTATCACGATTGCACTCAGCGTAAAAATGTACATACATAGAAAGTCGAGTCGAGGGTGACCATACACCGCGTAAAGCACTCAATGTTCTAGTAAAACACTCGTTTTCAGGCACTCAAACTACATAATATGTAGTGAATATTATTCACTCTTCCGATTTGAATTTTGAAAAGAGAAATTGATAAATCGTTGGAAAGCTGACAATTTGACCATGTTTTTTCCCCAGTGCCCAGGAAAGAAAGAAAAATATTTTTTCCGATGTGTGTGAAATGGGGGGACTTCGATGAAATGAAAGTCGAATTTCGCAGAAACTTTGAAGTTTGCTTTTTGATTTGATACTTTAAAAGTGTATTATTGCTAAAAGATTTTGGTTTTGCACTACGTAACTTGGACATTTAACGCTCTTTCTAACGACACCCTCAAATTTGAATTTACTTAGCAAATAACAGGAGTTATGACAGTTTTAATGACGTAAAGTCGAAATCACGAAAAAAATCTTTAAACTGAAAATAGTTGATCTCAAAACATCAATCACTGTACCTTCCACTACCCTCACAGGGGACCATCTACACGCTAATCTGAACAATCCTGAAAAATATCGTCGAAATCGGATGGGAAATGTAGAAGTTCTGGCTGTTACAAGGAATTCACGTTTGCGCATGCGCAGCAGCTACTATTGGTCTGGGGGAGATGATTTCCATAGGGGACCATCTGCACGCCAATCTGAACAATCCTAGAGAATGTAATCAAATTTGGATGAAAAATGTAAGTGTTATGGCTGTTACAAGGATTTTACGTTTGCGCATGCGCAGAGGCTACTGTCAATATTAAGGCTTTGATTTTCATTGGAAACTATCTACAACCTAATCTACGTAATCCTGGAAATTTATCGAAATCGGGTACAAAAGAGTGAAGAAACGAGTATCTACACTGCATGCAGATACATTTGTACATGGATATGTCTTATGATGGCAATTTAAATGATGAGCTCACTCAGCTGATCAGTGACCACTCAGGCGCCTTCAGCATTCTCCATTGACCCGCCCTCTCAAATTTCAGGTTCCTGCGTTCAGCAGGAGAGGAAATGGCCTTGGAGCTCACTCAGCTGATCAGTGATCATCAACTTTGATTATGTATAGAAGTATGTATCTATTGACCCTGCCTCTCAAATTTCTGCTTCCTGCGTTCAACAGCATCAGAAACAAAACGTTGCATTGTTTTGTGTGTCGAAAATTTTGCAATGACCCCCAGAACTAAGACATATCCATGTCAAAAAAATGTGGAAGTTATGGCTGCTACAAGTAATTCACGTTCGCGCATTCGCAGCGGCTACTATCAGTCTGGGGGTGATGATTCTCATAGGGGACCATCTATACGCCTACCCGCACAATCCCTTAAAATTTTGTCAAAATCTGATGAGAAATGTAGAAGTTACGGCTGTGGCAAGGAATTCATGACTGAAAGACAGACAGACATGGAACCAAATTGTTCAGAAAGGTCTGAAACGTAAAAGCGAGTGGAAATTTCGATTTTGGAGAACTCTTTTTTTCAACCTTGAAAAGTGAAAACAAAGCTTCCGCTACCTTGGTAGACTCGGAAGCAATAAATACTATCGGATTTTTTGTAACTGGATTCGTAATTTGTAAATGATAATTAATTAATTATTTTCAGGAAATATATAATAATTGGAATTAGCGTTAAATTGCCAACACAACTCCTCTATAAAAAAAAATTAAAAAAAAAACACTGTATATACTCGTATTTATACAGTTTAAAAAAATCTAAATATCTGTTATCAGATAACTTCGGTATTTCATAAGTTCGCTGCATGACTGGAGCTTTTTCTAGTAAATAATACGAGTTGGAGAGTACCAATTCATTTCACTATCTATCCATTATCCTTGATGATTCACGATTTCAGGATTGTCAACAAGACAGGAGATAATGAGGCAGTATAACAATAAAGCGGCTGAAATATTACGCGGCGACGACTATTAAATGGTAAATTGGTTTCGAGTTCCTCGCACGCTGAAAGTCGTCAAAGTGTATCTCAAGATTGCGCTTTCAAGTAGGTAGTGTTATGCCTCCATTTATTGAACGATATTTTTCTTTGCCTCCATTTATTGAACGATATTTTTCTTATCAAAAGCTGAATCGTTTTGAAGAAACACTTGACGGCAAACCGTCACGAGTGGCCTTGGAAGTGATGATAATAGGTGGTTTTAATTCCGAGAAGTGAATGAGCGAAGAATAATTTCATCGTGAATTTTCCTGTGGTGATTTCGTGGTGTGAACGTTGGGTTCATCATTGTTGTGAAACGTGTTGGAATCAATTGTATCTAACAATGAAGAATTTAATTAATTTAAATTTAATTTAGAATGAAGAATTTAATAAGGAAATTTACTGTGTTTATTTGATTGACTGACGTTAAGTTGAAACTGAACTTTTGACAGAAGGTAAATTAACTTTTGAAAGAAAAGGAAGTGCCTACCAGGAGGAATTTGATTTCTGGTTTGTATTGTAGTGTAATGCCTCCATTTATTGAAAAATATTTTTCTTTGCCTCCATTTATTGAACAATATTTTTCTTATCAAACGCTGAACCGTTTTGAAGAAACACTTGACGGCAAACTGTCACGAGTGGCCTTGGAAGTGACGATAATAGGTGGTTTCAATTCCAAAAAGTGAATGAGCGAAGAATAATTTTGTTGCGAATTTTCCTGTGGTGTGAACGTCGGGTTCATCATTGTTGTGAATCGTGTTGGAATCAATTATATATAACAATGAAGAATTTAACTAATTTAAATTTAATTTAGAATGAAGAATTTAATAAGGAAATTTACTGTGTTTATTTGATTGACTGACGTTGAAACTGAACTTTTGACAGGAGGTAAATTAACTTTTGAAAGAAAAGGAAGTGCCTACCAGGAGGAATTTGGTTTCTGGTTTGTATTCGGCTGGGATATAATTTTTGCCTTTTCAGGCAAGCTTGATTATCGTTACAGTCGTTACAGAAGCTTGGGATGGTTTTCTCTTCCCTCCTAGGACGTCTCTCCTCTTCACATTTAAGGCAAACAATTTTGGTTCAATGTCGGTCTGTCTATGTGTCTGTCATGAAAACCTTGTAACGGTCAAAACCAGAGATGGGCGAATTCTTAATCATAAATACAATTATGAATACAAATCATATCTGCGATTTTATGATTATGAATACGAATACAGGTATGAATATGAATATGAATACGAATACAATCGTATTCACACTTTGAATACGATTTTCCCCCGTATTCGTATTTTGAATACGATTTTATGATTTTTTCTATAATTTTCCTAAAATTCGAATTTTTTTAAACGATTTTCCCTAAAAATCATACTTTGTTTATGATTTTCTCCCGAACTGTGGATATATTTATGACCTAACATTGTCAAAATAATCAATCAAAATTCGAAATGCTCACAAATTCTTATAGGATTTTTCACGCAGAATCGAATGAGACCAACACCAGGTCACTACGACTAACTATATAGAAAGCACGACGACATTTCCGGTAAAAATCATAATTTTTTTGATGATTTTCAGTGGAAATCGTTGAAAAAACACGATTTTCAGCAGACATTTCGTCGTAGTTTCAATACGGTTGGTCTTAGCGACCTGGTGTTGGTCTCATTCGATTCTGCATGAAAAATCCTACAAGAATTTGTGAGCGTTTCGAATTTTGATTGATTATTTTGACAATGTTAGGCCATAAATATGTCCAGAGTTCGGGAGAAAATCATAAACAAAGTATGATTTTTAGGGAAAATCGTTTAAAAAAATCGCTTTTTAGGAAAATCGTAGAAAAAATCATAAAATCGTATTCAAAATACGAATACGGGGGAAAATCGTAATCAAAGTGTGAATACGATTGTATTCGTATTCATATTCATACCTGTATTCGTATTCATAATCATAAAATCGCAGATATGATTTGTATTCATAATCGCATTTATAAATAAGAATTCGCCCATCGCTGGTCAAAACTATACTAAGTTATTGTCAGATTTCGATGAGATTTTCAGGGATTGTGCGGGTTGGCATGTCTCACCAATGAAAAACACGGCCCCAAAATTGACACTAGCAACACGCGTGCGCAAACGCAAATTTCCATTAATTCTATATTTTCCATCCGAATTCGAAGAAATTTTCTGATATTGAACGGATTGGCGTGTGATCTCCTACGAATATCAACGGCCAGAACTGATGATAGTCAGTGCGCATGCGCAAATGTGAATAACTTGTCACAGCCGTAACTTCCACATTTTCCATCCGATTTCGAAGAAATATTCATAGATTGTCTGGGTTGGGGAGTTGATGGTCCCCTATGAGGCTATGCATCAGATCATCTATACAATGGGGTTTGAGTTCGAGGAAGCTATTTGCCACACCCACTTGGAAGACGTTCTCGTTTTTTAGGACGTTCCACAGTAAGACTTGGGCGTCCTTATGCGTTTGATCTGGGGTATAGTTGGACAACACTGGACAGAAAAAAATTACCACACACTAATCCCTTTTAGAATGAATCCAAATCCGCGAGAAAAAACCAATAGGTGTATGGACATTTTTTTTCTCAGTCGATTCCAAAGGTTCATTATTGAAAATAATAAACCAAAAGAAACGAACAATGATCTCAATTGGTCTGCTGAAAAATCAATCTTTTGCGATTCCCACTACAGGGTTTCTGATCCATTTCAAGTTTAACCCTTAAGTTCTCATAGAAGCGATCAGTTTGTTCTACAGAGCTATGGGTGGTCTCATATGATTTTTAAGATTCAATGCTATTTAAATCAGTGAAAAAACAATACCGTTCTATCGGGAGTTGCCACAGCCCAACACTGTCATTCTCTCGGGACCCTAGTAAATTAGATAAATCACGCACTCTCTAAATATCGACCAACTTCCCAGCATTCCTCCATTAACCTTCACCAGTCGTCTCTCAGCTCTCTGTCGCTTCGCATCCAATTATCTCGCTATTCTAGCATTCAAAAAAAAAAAAAAAACACGTGGCGATTTTTTTTTTCTCAATTTCATTTTTCCAGTTCAGTTCATTATTTTTCTTTACGAACCAAAGTACCATGTTTGAACCTTTTATTTTCTTCTTACTTCATCAATCGAATTTCAATCCAGTGTGATCATTCTTTTGTTCGTTTCAGCTTTTTTGCTGTCAGAAATGTTTTTTAATTCCTTTCTCATTTTGAGTTTTTTTCTAAATTTTAGACAAGCAGAGATTGATTTTGTTTTCATTTATATTATAATATAGGTACTAATAAAAAGACGATATTATCGTCTTTTTTCTTTATTTGCGTATATTATTGCTTTTGCCTTCCATTTCGTCTTTTAGGACAAAGAGGATTTTCGCTTTTTTCCCCCCGGGGTAATTGAGGTGGTAGCGGAGATCTGCTTTTTAAAGGGTTTATTCTTGATTTTCATTGTTAGAAAAGGGTACCTGTAGACTCATAGTTTTCAAGAGTTTTGTGTTGAATTTTTTTAAAGTCTTATCTCGAAAACTCTTATTATAAAGTAAATATTTTTCTTCAATTTGAAATAGAATTGAATTTTCGTTTATTAAAATTGAACCTTTGGAATCGACCAAGAGCAAAAGTAGTGACAATGGCAAATCTATGTTCTTTGCAGGCGAATTATCTGCAGCGTTTTTCACCCCTTACAAGTAGTTGACGTCAAACAAAAGCTTCGGGGCACAACTAGACCCCTAATGGAGCCCATATACCAAATTTCATCAAAATCGGTCCATGGGAACTAAAGAAAGTGCCGCGTACGGACAAATGTTTTATATTCGATTTTCGTATTTTATTTACTTTGAAACGTAAACCATCAAATTTTAAAGGGGGTTACAATTTTTTAAAAGGTTATTGAAAATAATATGGTACTTAACATACTAACTAAATTACATTGGGTGAAACAGTTTTGAGCAGTAGAAAGGTAAATAAAAATGTGCCTATGTCTTATCGCTTACCTACGGGTTAAAATGGGGGGTGCGCCAGAATTTTTTCAAAATTTTGGTTTATTATTTTCAATAATGAACCTTTGGAATCGACCAAGAAAAAATTTTTTCTTTAAAGTTTACGTTTCAAGGTACGTAGAATCCAAAAATCGAATAAAAATTTGGCCGTCCGTCCGCCGTCTGAAGTACGCGGCACTTTTGCTACTTACTACCGATTTTGATCAAATTTGGTATGTAGGCTCCATTTGGGGTGTAGTTGTTCCCCGAAGATTTTGGTTCAAAAATAAATTTTGAAAACGCCCTAACTCAAAAAATTTTGATATCAAGGTATTGTTTTTCCTTCAATTTAAGATTCCACAGAATTTTTAGAATTTTATGAGACCACCCGGAGCTCTATAGGACAAATTTTTTGCTCACTACGAGAATTTAAGGCTTGGACGTGCGATAAATCAGAAACACGAGTGTGAATCACAAAAGAGGCCTAATCTCCGTTCAAATTTTAGTTGACCGAAATACGATCGATGTTTTTCTTCATGTTGGATGGTTGGTGGCTTTGCAGACGAGCGATCCTTAGAAAAATAATAAACCATTGTGTAATAACTTGCAGCGTTTTTAATCTAAACTAGACTTCATTCTGAGAATTTTGACAGCAACCGCGACCTTCTAGCGTGAAAAGACCTTTTTCTATGATTTTTCAAAGTTTCGAATGTTTATCCCGCCTGGGTGGGACCCCCCAGCTCACTGTGACGTCATAAACATTCAAAACTTTGAAAAATCATATAAAAAGGTATCTCACGCTAGAAGGTCGCGGTTGCTTTCAACATTTTCTGAATGAAGTCTAGTTTATTTTCTGAATGAGGTCTAGTTTATATTAAAAATATCAATAAACAGTTTTTCCGACCCAAGCGCACACCCCATTGAACTAATCCTTCTATAATCCAACGGGGCTCTCCCTCGATTGCATGCATTACTAAACAATGTTATTATATACCTACATTCGAATATGCTACGAGAAGCAAGGATTTCACACCTGACCGTTTTCACGTAGAAGTAACTATTACCCCCCACCACCACCACAGGTTAGAGTGAGCCAGGTGGAAGGTTATCCTTCGGGATTGTTGGGCGCTGCGTTCAAAATGACTCCTCGTAGGTACAAACAGTTCGGTTATTGTATAATATTATTCTTGAGCCACAATACTTTTGAACGAATGAAATATTATCAACTGAATAGTGAAAAATTTCTCGATTTTTTTAGATGTAACCAAACAATTTACTTTTGAAATAATCACAAATTATGGGCTGTAGTGGTTTCATCAATATGATGATTTGACAACTAGACAGGAATAAACACTTTGACTCTTCTCGATTACGTTGATTTTTGTCGATTCAAACTGCAAATAACTTAAACGTGAAAATTGTGTTTTATTGCCGTGACGGAAAAGAAAATAATTGATCATTGCTTTGATTTGACACTTACATAAAAATGTTTGTCAGTAACGAAAATTCCAGATCCAACGGCACTTCTGCACTAACTGTGTAGGTACTACACTCACGACACTAGTTACGTTCTGTGAGTCTTCCTAATAACGAACGAAAATAATTGACAATCTTGGTGATGTAATGTGGTTCACACTGAGACTGGCGTGGGACTGGAGGTTCTAAGTTAGTCTTCAGGGCCAGAGGGGGAACTGTGACGCACCAGTTTTGCTGACTGTGATCTACAGAATCTCATGCTTGTCTAAGTGCTTTGACAGCTATCCCCCAAATTCCTGTATGCTCAGTCAATAGATTGTAATTTCGCCTGCCTAATCACGTGATTAGAACCACGAATGTTTTTGCTTCCGAGTCTACCAAGGTAGCGGTAGCTTTGTTTTCACTTTTCAAGGTTGAAAAAAAACTGTTCTACAAAATCAAAAATTTTGATTTTGGAGAACATTTTTTTTTTTTTTTTCACATTTAATGTTTACTCGCTATTTACGTTTTGGACCTTCCTGAACAATTTTGGTTTCGTGTCTGTGCATCTATCATGAAATCCTTGTAACGGGCAAAACTATACGAAGTTATAGTCCGATTTCGATTCAATTTTCAGGGATTGTGTGGATTGTTGTGTAGATGGGTCCCTATGAAAATCATCATTCCCGGATAGACAGAAGCGACTGAGCATGCGCAAACGTGAACTCCTTGTAACAGCCAATATTTCCACATTTTCCTTCCGATTCTAATGAAACGTTCCGGAATTGTGCGGATCGCGGTTAAGATGGTTCTGTATGGATACCATTGCCCCGGACTGGCCCGCCATATGGGAGACCTTTTTGAATTTTGTGATCGAATTTCAATGTTTTACAGTACGTTGTCATCCGGCATCACATTTTTTCATTGCTTTAGAAAAGGTAGATTGATCGGAATGAACATGTTGAACGTGGAAAAAAAACGCTGCAAATTTTTACACAATGGTTTATTATTTTTCTATATAGATCACTCGTCTACAAAATCACCAACCATCGATCGCATTTCTGTCAGCTCTAATTTGAACGGTGATTAGGCTCCTTTTGCGATTCACACTCGTGTTTTGATTTATATATATCGATATATTTCAATATAAACCCTTAAATTTTCGTAGGGAGCGAACAGTTTGTCCTACAGAGCTCCGGGTGGTCTCAAAAAATTCTAAAATTCTATAGAATCTTAAATTGAAGGAAAAACCATACCTTTATATCAAAATTTTTTGAGTTAGGGCGTTTTCAAAATTTCAAAATTGATTTTGGAACCCTTAGAAGTGACCTACATCAACCAAAAGCTTCGGGGCACAACTAGACCCCAAATGAAGCCTACATACCAAATTTCATCAAAATCGGTCAATGCTAAGTGGCAAAAGTGCCGCGTACGGCGGACGGCGGACGGACGGCCAAATTTTTATTCGATTTTTGGATTCTACGTACCTTGAAACGTAAACCATCAAATTTTGAGGGGGTGTTAAAATTTTTGCTTCCTCACTACCGAAGGTAGGGAAGCTTTGTATTCGTGAAAGAAGTAAAAAAAAAATGTCCTCCAAAATCAACATTTCCACTTGCTTTTTGCGTTTTAGAGCTTCCCGAACAATTTTGGTTCCGTGTCTGTCTGTCTGTCGGTCTGTCTGTGGTCAATCCTTGTCCCGGGCAAAACTATACTAACCTGTGGTCCGATTTTGATGAAATTTTCAGGGATTGTGCGGGTTACGTCCTAGACGGTCCCCTATCAATTTCAGCACCTTCGGACCAATAGGAGCGAGTGCGCATGCGCAAACGTGAATTTCCTGGAACCTCGGTTTCTAATGAACCGATTTTGCTCAAATTTGGAGGTTAGGTAGGTTAGGTTTGGTAGTTAGGGACTAACTTCTAAGAGACACCCTATAAGTTTCAATGAAATTGGTCAAGCAATAGCCGCTGCGCATGCGCGAACTTTAAATTTATTGTTACAACCAAAACTCCGCAACTATTCAACCAATTTCGATGAAATTTTCAGGGAATGTGTGGGTTAGGTCCTAGACGGTGGACCGCTAAATACCTGCAACCCTATCCCGCATATTATCGCCAATATTTTGGTATTCAAAAACTCTTTGAATCATAATTTTTTCGCCAACTGATTCTATACGTCCATGTTACAATGACTGAGGAAGCTATACTGCCCACCCAACTTGGCAGACGTTTTTTTTTTTTCTTGGTCGATTCCAAAGGTTCATTATTGAAAATAATAAACCAAAAAACGCGTTGGCCCTCTGTGACCGAGAAATTTTTTCCGCGAAGCGCGCACAGATAAGGTGTCACTTTGATAACTGCTCATGACCCTCAATATTGACCGATTCATCTCTGGATGGAACCGTTCGTCTCATAAACAGTACAACTATCACAAAAAACAGCTAGAAAAGAGCGGTAACCGAGATCGGAAGAACAGGAGCAGATATTCTTGAACCTTTTGCGAGAGGTGTTTGCGTTACATAGACGCGATCCGCGTCCATTGTGTTAATTTATCGAGTCTTTGTTGTTATTTAACTATAAAAATTTCCTGCGCAGGAATACAATTAGTAAATAATGAACTTGAAGGGCCCGCGTAGTCATTTTGGTATTTTGAAAGAACCGTTTGTCGTCCGAGAGCGGGACGAGGGGCACATTATATCCCTTAATTATGACCGCCACCCAAGCAGAGTCAGGAAGTGCAATCAGATGGCAACGCGATTTCCTGAGACTTTTTCTCGTCAACGGAAAATGTAAATAAAAGGCAATTTTTCAAATTTCTTTTCATTTTTTCCACGAACAATTTGAATTAAACTTTCTGCAAAATGAATTAAAATTTGTGTAAATTTAATTAGACCTAGGACAAATCTGTTGTAGTCAATAAAAAATGTTCAACATCAACAAAATGTATGAATGTAAACACGAATCATACAAGAGATGAAGGAACGATAACAACATACCTGTGTGGATTTAACATAATCCAGCACTATAAGAGGTTAATCTGAAGGTAACGTTTCTTCTACAGTTGACATGTTAATTTATGTGGATCTGTAAAAACACTTGATAGTGGAGAGGTCGTCCACGCAGTTCAGAGGAGCCGAATGATATCCATCAAGGGATGCTATCATACTATGAGAAGAAAAGTGGTACCTACCAAACAACAGGGAGGGAAAAATCCCTTTCTTAATGTTTGATCTTTTCACGTAAGTAAATCTGATTCAATTTGCGGAAAGTTCAAGGCTAAAGAGAATGAAAGTGAGCGAGAGAGACAGCTGTACCGTTCATGCGGCATGAGTCACAAGGGGATTTCCATCTCTGAAATTGTACTTATATCAGAAATTACGTGCTGAATCTCAATGTACCATATTATTACAGTGATTATGATAGTATATCCACACAAAAAACTTAAAACGTGCCATTTTTTGTCTTTTCAGAAATGTGGACTTATTGGGATTGTTTGAACTTCCTGGCTAACGAACTAATTTTTTCGTTTGTTATAACGAACATTTTGACAAAAACTTGAAATGTTTGAGAAACATTTTATACATACCTATATTTATAAATTTTGGAAAAACTTCAAAAATAATATAATATTATAATGTGCAAAAAAAATAATATAAATAAACAAACAGCAAAAATCGCACCTCCGCGACCGATCGTCACGTCTCGACTCAAGAAAGCGTTAAAAATGTTTATTTTAACTAATATCATGTGAAAATTTGTCGCGAAATAAACATTTTAATCACACTCGTGATTCTGTTTTATCGAAAGAAAACCCTTAAGTACGCGTAGGGAGCGAACGGTTTGTCCTATAGAGCTCCGGGTGGTCTCAAAATTTTCTTAAAATTCTATACTATTTTAAATTGGAGAAAAAACAATACGTTCATTTCGAGAGTTTTCGAGCTACGGCACTCTTGAAAACTTCAACCCTTCATTTTCACCCTTTAGAAGTGACTGACCCCAAATGGAACCCATATACCAAATTTGAACCAAATCGGTCCAGGGTTGCTAAGAAAAGTGCCGCGTACAGCGGACGACGGAAAATTTTTATTCGATTTTTGGATTCTTATATTAACAAAATAACTCTGATTCGGGTTGACGAGGCGAGTATTTTTGATTTTGATTTTTAACCAAGTAGATGAAAGTATCATTTTAACGATTCGTGCTGTGCGCCACACCCACAAGGCTGAGTACTCTCTCATAATACGAATATTTTGATTTTCTCTTTGCTTTGAAGATTTCTTTGAAAATTCGCTCAACTCCTACTGCATGAATGGACTTTTTTTATAAAACGCCATAAGTAATTCATGTTTTTAGGATGCACCCATGGACCAAACGTGCGGGTAATTGAATAACCTTTAGACCTAATTCAATTAGCGTAAAGTTTAATTCAATAACATTAGATGAGTGAGTAATAATCTACTCACGGGGATGTCGTGCTGGTAACGTAGATCGTGGGAAGAGGAGGTTCACCTTGTCGAATGATTGCCAGCAACGCAACATTAGTTCATCTGGGAGGCCCCCACTCGTCCCGCGATAACGTGTAGTGGAAGCTGAGGCACTGCCTTATCGACGACACCACGCCGAGAGTCCAAGAGTGGCGCTTCTATTAATTTTAGCAACCTTGTCCCATCAACTATGATCAGAGAGAGGAATTCCCTGGACTGCCAAGGACTGCTCTACAACAAGAGAATCATTTTACAAGTAGCGAATTCCCAAACACAATGAAACTATTGCATTCAACCCACAAATTATAGTATGGATTTTTTAATTTTAACATGGAACATGTTTTAGCCGTGAGCTAACTGACCGAAAAGGTCGCTAGTGACCCCCTCCCTATTTTTAATGCACCTGATGCAATATCGATACCTTAAGCACAAAGGGGCTATGTCCAAAAACGGAGTTTTGAGAAAAACGCAAAAGAAGTTATCACCAGTGCACAATTCCTAAAATAATGCCTTATCACACCAAACTCTTTAATTTCTTCGAGAAATTTTCGAGCTATAATCGTCAAGAAGGTCAATAATAGTTTTGTTAAATTTGAGTTTTCCTGAAGTTGAAAAAAATTTAAAATGTGGAAGATGGATGGACATAGCCCCTTTGTGCTATCGATATGTGGTATTGTGGTATCGATATGTTGCTAGGGAAAATATAAGTTCGTATTATCCGACCCACTGAAATCGTTTCCCCCTCATTGAAAGCTATTGATTTATTATTTAATTAATTTATCCAACATTTAATTCCAACTCACCTTACCAATTTTTCGCTCCTTACCCTTTTAATAAGGGATGGAAAATGCGCTTTGTTACACGTCAACATCACAGGTTATCATTTGTAGGTAGCGAAAGTAGGTATTTTTCTGATGATTGAGTTTGATAGATCGGTTAGGTTGGTTTTATTTTAATGCATTTTAGATATGTTGCGTCGGCCATTGCTCCATGTTTGCTATGAAGAGTCCAAAACAACTTGTCGGCGAACTTTATTGTCAGACCTCGTAAAGTAGTACTGTGGACTGGGGTGATACTGATATGCTGGGGTGATACTGATCAACAAGCCTTTTTTTATTTGCATGCGATTGCAGCGCTCCACACAGTCCTAAATGGAAAGTTGGGTCGTGTTATGTTTTCTCTGGGGGGATATCGTTCCCTAGAGGTGTGTCGGTACAGATGTACCGGGACTGTGGAACCGAGTATCAACTTGGAACGGTTCCACGTAGTGACAAAAACTCGACTCTTACCGGTCCAGTTCCACGGACCGATAAGATATATTGAAATGGCTCTGGAATGGGAAGGGATCATTCGGACCGGTAAGGATGGAACCGGACCGATAAGATATCATGGAGAATGGCTCTGGATCCGTAAGCATGGATCATGGAATGGCTCTTGAGCAAGAAGTGATCTTCTGGACTGGTTAGCATGGAAGTTGTCTCCAGTATTATTAATTTATTAATGTCATGTTAAGTTCTTAAACTGCAACATCATTATTCTTTCCTTGAATTGTTTGGTCACTATCATTTATAATAAATTGTCTCTTTTGTAATACTTGTTCAAATTCCTTCCTTTTAGCGAATTTTCAAGGAAAATGATGCTATTTTATGGCAAGTTGAGATCATAAGCATGGAAGAAGGACGATAGGGATTTGACTGCCTGCTTCATCCATGTCATGTGAGTGGGATTAGACCGCCTGTGCCGGTAATTGAATTGTACCGGTAATTCGGAACGGTTACATCTTTGTCACTGTAACCGTTGGAACCGTTCCAGGGAAATACCTGGACCGACACACCCCTATCGTTCCCGCCCGATAGTCTAGGTTACCATGGTAGCTGATAAGGAAATAAACAAATCTCAAAATCGGGCCCAGCTGACATTGTGATTGTAACTTCTGTTGTGCCGGTGTCGGGTGTTGTGTGGTGAAGTTCTAGCGAAAAGATTTTGTTTCTACTAGAGGTAAGCATGAAATATCTGCAATTAGTTTGTTTTTTTTTCCGTGTTACTACAGTTGGTTATCTGTTAAAAACAAAAACAACTCATTTCCAGGGGGTGATAGTGATCACGGCCGAAATGCCCCGAAACTATCAAAAAGTGATTGGTCCATCATTATTTTTGGCAACAAGTGCTTTAAAATAAGTTGTTTCTTGTCAGTTACCAAACATGTGCCACGAATGGTCTCATTATAATAATAAATACTGAAGAGGATATTACGAGTCTTGAATTTTGGCATTATTCTGATTTTTATAAGTTAAGAGTTGGTTTTCATTAGTTTTTCAATAAAAATTGTTCTGAAATTAGTTGTTAGAGGGTTTTTTTACCTCAGGGTACTAAAAAACAATTTTTAATTGTTTAAGTTCGATTTTTAATTGTTTTTAATATCATTAAGTTCGATTTTAAATTAGTGATAACTATCACCCTCTATGTGGGGGGTGATACTGATCAATTTAATTATTTTTTTAAATGAGCTTAATTCAACAAAATTTCAAAGTTTGATATAGGATACTGTTCGTAAGATGTGAGAGAATATAAACTATTTTTTTCAGATTTTTTAAAATTATTGCACTGGCAGTTTTCAAGGAAAAACTGTAGAATTTGATCACTATCACCCCAGTCTACGGTAGTGCATTCTCGTATATTTAAGACAAAAAGACGGTGAGAGGTAGTAAGTCACGTTTCTCTATCTTTCCCCCCACCTGAGGTCTCACAGACGGTCATTTCGTTTTAGTAGTTGATAAGTTGGCTTTTTATGTAATTAACGATCGAGTAGGTATTAATTTATGGATTTAAGTATTTCTATACCTATACCTACCTACGACTAAAGGTTCTGCACTAAATTTGGCTAAAACATGTTCCATTTTATAGGATTACATCCGATTATCCGACTGAAGGCCACAGATCGGACGGCAATTTAAATATTATTAACACCGTTCTACCTATAGGTACAACTACAGTTTGTACTAGGATAGAATGAAACACGAACTCACTAATTATAAAAGTACTAAAACTCGCATAATTAGATCGATAAGAAAGAATAACAACCATCGTGATCACAGTACGAAAAGTAGTAACTTCCACACTTAAGTAATACAGAACAAACCCGATTAGATGGCACTCCGATAGTATTGGCTTAACAGTGCCTTATAATATCACGACATGAGGATCAAGAAAATTAAGGATTATAACCCTTTATAATTATTATTTCAACACAATTTGTCAAATTCTAGATTTTCCATACCAAGTTTGTAGAGAATTGACTACCTAATCAATTTCAGTGTGAACATAATTAGGTAATGTTTTTATCGGTGACCCGCATAGCTCAGTACCTACCTGCCATAATTTTAAGTTCTATAACGAAAGAATTCATTCTTGCAACCTTGCTTACCAACTAGGATCAGAGTGAGCAATAGGAATGTCCCCGAAGTATCGATACATATAGCATTTTTCAGTCAAATGAAACCTTTTTTCAATCAAATGAAACTCATTGGTCCAACCATATTACTTATCACTGTGACATCGAGTCGAGTATTCTTTCAGTCCTTCTCAACGCAGCGCCGCCAGCATTCCTTCTCTATGCAATGTCACTCTCGTATTCCTTCTCACTGCACATTGTAGATTTCGCAATGCTTCTCTGCGTCTCTCGCATTCCTTCGTCTCACCCGTGTTACTTCTAATCACCTACCTTTTCTGTACTTACTTTCGCTTTCTCTCATGATAAGTGACAGTGACAATTCGAGTTACGCCCCGTTGTGAGTTGGCCGGACATATGTAAGGAAAAGTAATCGTATCGTCAGTGACATTTCGAATGCTTCATCTTCGGAATAATCTAGTACCACAGAAACTCGAAGGCATCGCGCTAGAAATCGGGTAGGGCATTACACTAAAATTACAGAGCTGCAAAAGGGCACATTACTCCGTTTTTATGAGGAAGGCTATGACCTGAAAGAAGCATCACAAAAAGCAAATGTAAACTACAATTCTGCAAAAACGATTCTGCGTCGCTACAAAGCAGGGAAGTGAATTGGTGAGCAGAATGAGAGGGGGGACGTGGTGAAAAGTTCTGAACCCTACTGTTTTGGGGAAAATTGAGCAAATAGTTGAACAAAACAACGGGTTCACACTGTCAGAAATAAAGCAAGCTCTTTCTGTAGAGGACATTAATATCAGTAAAGTTACTATCCATAGAGCTCTCACTAAGCTTAAAATTACATTGAAAAAAGCCAGCAAAGAAGTGGACAGAATGAACTCCATTGCAACCATTCAGCTAAGAAAGGACTTCGCCATCCAGTTCGAAGTGTGGGCCCCAACAAATCGTGAGAAATTGATTTTTGTAGATGAAGCTGGTTTCAACTTACACCTCCGCCGTAGTCGAGCTCGGTCAAGAAGAAATACTAAGGCAGTTATAACGGTCCCAACTGTTCGTGGACGAAATACGTCATCGGTGCTTGCCATTAATAATCAGAAAGTAATCCACTACAAAATAGTCACTGCAAGTACGTGTACGGCAGCACATTTTTGTGATTTCTTGAGGGAAGTTGCTGCTAAACTTGACTTTTATCTTCAAAACTCTATTTTGGTAATGGATAACGCAAGAATCCATTCCTGCAGAGCAGTGAAAGAAGCAGTTGAAGCATTGCCCTTGTCGGTGAAGTACCTGCCACCATACTCACCGACTTTGAATCCGGTAGAAAATGAGTTTTCTAAAATCAAATCTGTGGCTAGAGGCTTGCTTGGAGCAAGTCAGAATCATGACATCGAGGAAGTCATAGTTCGGAGCGTCGAAAAAATCACCTCGACAGACTGCTCCAACTTCGTCATTAACATGATGATGAAACTGCCTGCTGCAGCTGCTGGACACTCCATTCAATTAATTTGTACCTAGCGCTTCTGCATTAACTTGTTTCGCAACAATATTAAATAAAGTTATTTTTTATGGTTGGACCAAAGAGTTTCATTTGATTGAAATAAGGTTTCATTTGTTTGAAAAACACTCGCCCCCTCTCCTTGTTAATTTTGATACTCTGATGAAATTCTCCCGATCGGTGGCCACAGCTTTCGTACAAGTACGCAACCACGAGAGACATTTTATGTAAGCGTAACGCTCCCCTCATAACGCTCCCCGCGTGACGATTTTTCATTTATGTGCCATAGTAAAGACATAAAATGTCAAAAAGGTTCATTTGATTGGTACGAAGTTTCATTTGACTGAAAAATGCTATATCTACCTCCTATATCTAACCTACCTCGTATGAACTTTTTTGATTTTTTTTTCTTCACTGAAATCTGTTTTGGAACGTTCTACAACAATTCCTGCTGTTTTTTTCCAAAAATCATATTTACAGGTAAGTATATATTATTTTTATTATAGCATTTCCAAGTCAAATTGAAGATTTTCCAAAAACAATTTCAAGACCTTTTAAACCAGATTTGTTGATAATTGACAAATCAATTTCAATGTGAACATAACTAATGTTTTTATCGGCGACCCGCATAGCTGAGTACCTACCTGCCATAATTTTAAGTTCTATAACGAAAGAATCCATTCTTGCAACCTTCCTCACCAACTAGGATCAGAGTGAGCAATTCCCTGGACTGCCAAGGTCAGCTATAACCGCCACAAGAGAATCACTTTTAGCGTTTAAAAAAAAAAAGATGAAGCTATTGGATTAAACACAAAATTTGTAAGAAGGTACCAACTTTTGAACTTTTTTTATTTCTTATTTTTATTTTCACTGAAATCCGTTTTGGTACATTCTGCAATGATTCTTGGCGTTTTTCCAAAAATCGTATTTATACCTCGGTATATGGTACAGCATTTCCAAGTCAAGATTTTCCATGCCAAATTCAAGAATTTTCAATCTAGATTTGTTTCAGTGTGAGCATAGTGTTATCGGTGATCGTCACCCACATAACTCAGTACCTATCTGCCCTATTTTCAAGTTCTGTAAAGAAAGAATCCAAGAATTCCTTCTGTATGTTAATAACTTCTTTAGGTACCAGCATCCCTTCTTTGCGCGCATCTCTTCCAAACGCTTGAAGGAAACACTCCATTCTTTCGGTAACTCATGGAAAAAATTGATTCACCTTGTACCACCGCAACAATGGTCAAGGGGTAGCCAATATGAACTATATTTTGAACGAATGTTTGAAATTTTCCTCGCAGTGGAGAGTATTGCCCTTGAAACCGTCCTTAGCCTTCTCAAAATCAATTTCGACACCACCGCAATCAAAAAGCTATATCAGTTGGTCAAAGATTTCCAATATTTTCGTTCTAAACACTTACATCTCATTCCATTACTCACACTTCACACCCAGTAATTCCCGATGATCACAAGCGTAAGTCCGAGTCTACCAAGGTAGCGGAAGCTTTGTTCTCACTTTTCATGGACAAAAAAAAAGTTCTCCAAAATCAAAATTTTCACTCGCGTTTTGCGTTTCAGACCTTTCTGAACAATTTTGCTTCCGTGTCTGTCTGTCTGTCTGTCTGTCCGTCTGTCATGAAATCCTTGTAATGTGCATAACTATACGAAGTTATTGTCCGCTTTCTATGAAATTTTCAGGGGTTGGTGCTGGGTTGGTGTGTAGACGGTCCCCTATGAAAATCATCATCCTCGGACTGATAGAAGCGACTGCGCATGCGGAAACGTGAATTCCTTGTAACGGCCATAACTTCCACATTTTCTAC
The DNA here is from genome assembly GCA_009739505.2 of Apolygus lucorum. Lineage (NCBI taxonomy): Eukaryota > Metazoa > Arthropoda > Insecta > Hemiptera > Miridae > Apolygus > Apolygus lucorum. The sequence continues at coordinate 2,698,939 of CM019182.2, forward strand.
CCGATTTCAATGACATTTTTAGGGATTACGCGGATTAGGTTGTAGATGGCCCCCAATGAAAATCAAGGCCTTGAAATTTACAGAAGCCTCTGCGCATGCGCATACGTAAAATACTTGTAACAGCCATAACATTTACATTTTTCATCCGAATTTGATGAAATTTTCTAGGATTGTCGAGATTAGCGTGTAGATGGTCCCCTATGAGGGTAGTGAAAGATACTTGGAGATTGGTGTTTTGAGATTAACTACTATGCATCGGATCATCTGTATAATCGGGTTATGGATACGAGGAAGCTATGTGCCACACCCACTTGGCAGACTTTTTTTTATCCAATCACATACATCTATTCACTTAATTTTTGATCCGAATTTGATGAAATTTTCTAGGATTGTCCAGATTAGCGTGTAGATGGTCCCCTATGAGGGTAGTGAAAGATACTTGGAGATTGGTGTTTTGAGATTAACTACTATGCATCGGATCATCTGTATAATCGGGTTATGGATAAGAGGAAGCTATGCACACCCACTTTTTTCAATCAATTGGATTACTAATAATACAAGAATGATCAAGATGACTCTCGCAACTTCATCTTCGATCACCATCATAATAATTAAATGTCTGACATAGCTCTGGTAAAGACATTAAAACTAAAAGAGTTTGAGTTGAGGTCAGTTCGTTGAGTTGAGTTTGTCAAGTCTACCTCCCCTTCAGGACGCCCACTAACAGTTTTGTAGGCACTAGAAAGATGGGAAATTTGACGCTCTTTCCATAAACATTATTGCAGTGAATTAAGGTAGGTAGTTATAATCATTTTATTGACGTGAAGCCAAAAAGAAAGAAAAATCTCAAAATTGAAAAAAAAATCATGGAAAAACAAGGTGTTAAAACCAAATTGCTATGAGACATTTTCGTAATTAAATTATTATTAGAATCGAATCCCGAAGTTTTGAGGACCACGGGACTCCCCGTATGATGGAAACTTTCGTATATTTGTTGTTGGTAACCAAAATAGCCAAGTGGGTACTATAAGAGTTCGGGGAGACGAGTTGAATATGAATATGGACTATCAAGGTAAAATCACTAATTGTTGACACTATTCCTAATGTTGACACTTACATTTAAGATGTAAAAATAAGCTATTGGGCCACTTTATGTACTCGAAATTGCCTTCATTCAATTGATAAGAATGTAGTTATTGAGGTTGGAAGGCCCCATTAGTTAAAATATCCAATATAACTCGGCTGGCTGAAATTCAAGCCGATGTCAGCTGTATCAGTTACTCCAGCGACGCCATCCTTGTGCCGCTGGTTAGTGAGAGACTTCAACGAATTTAGAATTTTCGGAGTAAAATTTACATTCACATCGCCTGCTCTATGAATAACGTAAGAAAGAATGTGTAAGCATTAAAACCCCAAATTTCAATAGGAAAACTAGGTCAGATTCGGCCTCGTGAAATAGTGTTGTGTCCAAATGTTGACACAGGTGTGAACATTAGGGGAAACTGTCCATTTTGTTGCTAAGGTCTAAGATTATATTCGAATTTGAATAATATTGTACTACTTATCACGCCTTCGGACTTTTCAATGTTGTTCCAAATGTTGACATTCGGTTCTTATTGTTGATATCAAATTTATGCTTCCGAGTCTACCAAGGTAGCGGAAGCTTTGTTTTCACATGGTTGAAAAAAAAGTTCTCCAAAATCGAAATTTCCACTCGCGTTTTACGTTTCAGACCTTTCTGAACGATTTTGGTTCTGTGTCTGTCTGTCTGTCATGAAATCCTTGACACAGCCATAACTTCTACAATTCTCATCCAATTTCGATGACATTTTCAGGGATTGTGCGGGTTGGCGTATAGACGGTTTCCTAAGAAAATCATCGCCCCCGGACGGATAGAACCCGCTGCGCATGCGCAAACGTGAATTCCTTGTAACAGCCATAACTCTCCACATTTTCTATCCAATTTCAATGAAATTTTCATAAATTATATAATTATGTTGTAGATGGTCCCCTATGAATATCAAGGGCTCAAAATTGACAGTAGCCTCTGCGCATGCGAAAACGTAAAATCCTTGCCACAGCCATAACTTCTACATTTTCCTTCCGTTTTCGATGAAATTTCTCAAGATTGTTCAGATTAGTATATAGATGGTCCCCTATGAGGGTAGTGGAAGGTACTTAGAGACTGATGTTTTGAGATCAACTACTATGCATCGGATCATCTATACAATCGGGTTATGGATACGAGGAAGCTATGTGCCACACCCACTTGGCAGACTTTTTTACTTCTGCTTGCAAAGAAAACGATATTTTATCAAACACATTATAGTTGTGGGAACAAAACCGTTTTGTTGTTAGACCCATTCTTACTTTTTCAATAGTATTAGGTAGGTACCTAGAAGGATTATTACATTACTTTAGAATTCTTACTCAGTGTCATCATGTCCTACCGGTCAATAACGTTAGTTACAAACTGCCCAAGAGGCTAATCCTGATAAATTTGTGTTCCCATTTTCTGTTCCTGTAGTTCTTTAATTAAGTATGTTCCTGTTCCTCTTTAACTAGGTATGTTCATGTTGCTAGGTACTTAGGTAACTTCTTTACATATATTTTAACCTTTTGTGACCTCTTTTGTTCAGTTACCTTCAGGAATAACTTCAGAAGAGCGATTTGGTCAATATTTAAATTGGTGTCAACAGTTGGAACTGCAGATGTCAACATTTGGAACTTTCGAGAACGAACGTGTCAACATTCTCTTAAATAGGTACCTACTTCAGTAGAACGCAGAATTGAATGATTTGTCTATCTAATAGCGTCAACAATTAATCCTTTTACCCTAACATCATCAAGACATACCCTGTGCATACATTATGTTTTTAAGGTTGACTGAAAATCGAAAAAAAAACAACTATGTACGAATGGGTAATCCGTGAGTTTGGGGTGACGTAAAGAGTATTTTTTGAGGTGTTTTTAGAATTTTAACCATGGGTTTTTAATTTTAGCGATTCTTGCACACAAAGCTGACTACTCTCTCAAATAGTTATTATTTAAATTTCGTTAACCATAGAATTGAAGATTTCCACGAAAATTCGCTCATTTAGGGTAAAGGGCCCAATAGTTGGACAGTTGGTTGATTTAGGTTACGGTCCTATTAATTTAGGTCCTACTAAAATAGGGTACGGTCCTTTTACCTAATGTGGATTCTTTCCCCGGTAAAATACACTATCTCCACTCCATGTGAGAAACCTTAGCTTAACCTAGGAGTTGGAAATAGTTTGTTCAGTTCATTTTGAAAGTGGTGGTGTCCGGATGAATGCTGTTCGTTATGATTTTGGTAAGCAAACATGAGCGTATTCTTAAGGGTTTTCTAGTTATTTGCGATGCTTTTTTTTGTGTATTTCAATTATTGTTCCGTAAAGTTGAGCTATTTTTCGAAGTATTCATCCAGGCCAAGGCCAAGGGGCTTGGTCTTCAGGGCCAAGGCCTGGTTTTTAATGGCCCCATACTTGGGCATCCGTGGGTTTTCCAACTTTCATGAGATTCTTTTGTAATTATAATTGCGATTTTCATTATAGGAATTCTTAGAATGATTCTTTTGTATATTTTATTTCATAAGTCGTGATTGTTTCTTATTTCTCTTTTCAAGGTTTTAGAAAGGTTTCTCCAATTTATGTTCCTTTTCCTAAGTCGACATTAAATTATTTTTATTTTATTTTAGTACTTATATTATATTGAAGTAGACGTTAATGAAGACCAGTAAGGTATTTTTTGAGTTCTTAGTGTGAGCAACAAGACTGAAACAATAAAGACTGAATCACGAGAAAGCTTCAAAACCAATGTGACATTTTTTCACGATAGCCTTCACTGAATCTCATAATTTTAGGAAACAATAATGAAACAGTAATTAGACACCAGTTTTCTTCGCATTTTGATTGAAAAAATTGTTCAATCTTGTCTTTAGGAGTTATCTGAGACGAGCTCCCATCCAAAAACTCACTGGTATTATAGTCATGAGGTTATTTGAAGGAAGCTCGTTTGAGTTAACAAGCTTAGCGTTTGAGTTAACAAGTCCACAAGAATAGCAGTGTCCAACTACGGGGTCACCACTGTCCAAGATTAGGAACAAGTGTCCAACTTCTGGGCCAAGTTAAGTTTTGACTTTCATGAATTATTTCAAAACTTCACTCTTATCCAATCAAAAAAGCATTTATTCTATCATGTAGCCACAGATTCTGAGAAGATAAGGAGGAAAAATGAGGAAGATTTACTAAAATGCTGATTTTACAGCGAGAATGTCAGTGAGAAAGCCACCTTAAGTGTCCAACTATTGGGCCCGTTACCCTACTCATGCTCCATGATGCTGAATGTAATTTTTGGGGTTCCGTTTACGAACCAACTGATTTCAATTTAAAAACACTTCCTACATACAACTATATAACGGTTTTCTATTTTCTATATCCTTTCCGCAAAGTTATCAATGGTGTGATAATAAACTACAATAATTAGTCTAATATTGCCATAATGGGGATGATTAGGAGCCATTCATTGGTCTTCAGCCTTTTGCTCCAACTAAAACCGTTCATGTTTTTCTTTTTGCTCAATTCCAAAGGTTCAATATTTGAAATAATATCCAAAAAATTCAATAAATTAATATAGACTTGTTAAGATATTTTTTATTCTTTTCATTACATGAATATTAAAAAAAATTCTGTTCAATAATTTATATAAGTACACGAAATTATTCGACACTTTGTGAAACATTATGTACAAGTTGAGGAGTCGATTACATCACTGCTGAGATACATCGAAATCTTGTTGCTTCTTATGTACAATAAATTGGCAATTATATCACGTTTAGCTTCACAGCGAGTTTGATTGAGTTTTGAACTAGATTTTTGGTTATTTCGTTCTTGTATTCGTGCACGTTCCATGTCTCGGGAGCGGGCTCTCCTTTCGCCATAGCTTCTACTTGTTCGGCAATTATTTCTTCTAGATCCTGCGAAGCAGATAAAAGCAAGTTGTAAAGGAACCGAAATAAAATATTTAAAAAAAAGTCAGCCAAGTGAGTGTGGCACATAGCTTCCTCGTATCCTTAACCCGATTGAGTAGTTGCGCAATCTCGTATCCCGATTTAATCCGATGCTTTGTCGTTGATCTCAAGACACCAATCTCTAAGTAGGTACTTTGCACATAAGGGACTCTACACTTCAAATCGCACAATCTCAAAGGTTACCTTAGTATGCCATGCGATATACTCTTCTTTTTATACGTTTTAATCCGTTTAATTTCGTAATATATTTTTACCCTTCAAGTGTCAAAACACCTTCCAAGTTACCCCAGGTAGTTCCCAAACAGTTCCTCTAAACAGAAGGCAGTTTTTTTATTAGCCCTTCATCACAACTGCACCGTTTGTTTCGCCCCACCCTGAACTTACGAGTAGCTTAAGTAAGTTAGTCAACTCGTCTAATACGGAAAAACGCTGCAAATCATTGCTCAAAGGTTTATTATTTTCTGTATAGATCACCCTTCTGTATAGATCACTGGTTCTCCATCAATAGCACCTACCACCATCTGTATTCTCCCTTGACCTTCCCTCTCAAATTTCAGCTTCCTGCGTTCAATAGGATTGAAAATGACTTCGGAGCTCACTCAGCTGAACAGTGATCTGAAGAGTGAAGAAGATCTCCTTGAATGCTGGAGACGCCTGAAAGAGCACTTCCATTCAATAGGATTAAACATATTGTTTAGTAATGCATGCATTCCAGGGGACGTCCCATTGGATAAGCATTAGATCAGTTTAACCAGTTGTTAAGTGATAAAACTGTTTCACTCCATGTAATTTATTTATTACTTTAGGCAAGAAATACTGACCCCCCCCCCCCACCATTATCCACCTTAACATTTCTAGCGGCATGGGAGCCTCGAATCTGAAGAGCATTTTAAAATCCATGCTCTACGATACCCAACATGCGAATTCGAGTTCACCCCCCCCCCCTCCTCCACCAATGGTGCCGGTCTGGCACCAAAGCGGAAATACGTCGTAACATTGAACTTTCATCTGTTAGTTTTGGTAGGCAGTCCATCAAATTCACATCCGTATTCAAGGTGAAACACAAAAAAAAAAACACGAAATAAGCGGTTTATGGCATCATGGCACCATGTCCTGGCACCATGGTGGCACCAATATTAGTTCCATGGTATACAGAGAATAATTCATGAAAATCCGGAGGTATAATGAGAATTTTTCCTCAATTTCAAAGCTTGGGGACAGTTAGTAAGCAGTAAAGGAACCGAAATATTGAAAAATCGGATATTTTGTGAATATTATCCCCCCACTCACCCCCTCCCCTTGCGAATTTTGGTACTCTGGTAAAATCATGTACAACTCGGAAGTTATTCGAGTCAAACAAAAAAAGAAACACGCAAATCGGTTGGAAATTGAGGCCTGGGCAGAGTTTACAAGATTATGCCCGCAAACGCACGTTTTTTAAGCATTAACCCCCCCTTTCCCCCTCTTAAAAAGCAAAATCCAAAATTCCGGCGCCGTAGTGCACAACTAGATAGTATTCCGCGTCAAACGAAAAAAAAAACCACGAAAATCGTTTGAGAACTAAGGCCTGGGCAGAGTACACAAGATTATGCCCAAAAACGCATGTTTTTCGAGCATTAACCCCCCCTTTCCTCCCCTTAAAAGGCAAAATTCGAAATTCCGGCGACGTAGTGCACAACTAGATAGTTTTCCGCGACGAACAAAAAAAGAACCAGGAAAATCGGTTGAGAACTAAGGCCTGTGCAGAGTACACAAGATTTTGTTACACACACACACACACACACACATACACACACACACACACACACACACACACACAGACATACACCTATGGTTTTTTTCGCGGATTTGGATTCAGAATGGTCTAAAAAGTCCATTCATGCAGCATGAATTAATGAGCGAATTTTCAAAGAAATCATTCAGTTTAAGGTGTGGTTAAGAAAAGGACCAATGGTGTTGCAATTTGTTGTAGAAAGTTTTTTTTTCGATTCTTGCTTTATATATATGTATATATATTTTTTTTACATGCTTTTACACCAATAATCGACGTCCGGGAAGACGTGAAATCACTGGGCTGAAAGCTGAATCTGGGAGCCCGAGAAGCGTTCTGATTGGGGAAGCTCCTATCCAGGACGTAGTTAAAGATGAGTGCGACAGATCGCGTTCATGATCACTTGTTCCACCCCATTACAACAAGTCACCTTGTTTATCACATATTTTTCTCCTTGGTGCGTTACCTGCTGCATCTAAGTAATTAATTTGATAACATTTAGTTATATTCGCGATATGTACGAAAAAATCGTGCGATTTTCAATAATACACTCGGTTTTAAACGTTTCTATCGGTGGCAGTTGTCGATTGAATATTTGAACGAGGACTTTTTTTTTTTTTTTTTTTTTTTTGTCGATTCTAAAAATTTTGAGGCCATTGCAATAGCTTCATTTTCCTTGAAAATTCGCTAATAACACGCTGCAAATTATTGCTGGGTATGCTTTGAAGATCTTAGGAGTCCATATTCGTGTTCTACTCGTCTCTACGAACTCATAGAGTACCCACACGGCTACTTCATTTCTGGGTACAACAAATATACGCACGTATTCATTATATATATATATAGCTACAAACTTTTCTTAATTTTGGACAATTTTCATTTTTGAAAAATGCATTCATATCAGAAATTTTGTGCTGAATCCGAATATACCATATATTACCATGATTTTCAATGTAATAACCACAAAAAACGGGAAAAACCCATTTTTTTTGAAGTTTTTTTGAATTTTGGACCATTTTGGATTGTCCAAAATTGCTGGTTAACGAACTTGACCTATGGTTTGTTGTTACGAACATTTTGGCATAAACTAAAAAAAAATTTCTAAACAATTACTCAAGTTATCGTCCGGAATGACACATATATATATACATATGATTTTTGGAAAAACTTCAGGGATCGTTTCAGAATGTTCCAAAACGGATTTCAGTGTAAAATTTTTTCGAAAAAGTCGATTCTAAAAATTTTGAGGCCATTGCAATAGCTTCATTTTCCTTGAAAATTCGCTAATAACACGCTGCAAATTATTGCTGGGTATGCTTTGAAGATCTTAGGAGTCCATATTCGTGTTCTACTCGTCTCTACGAACTCATAGAGTACCCACACGGCTACTTCATTTCTGGGTACAACAAATATACGCACGTATTCATTATATATATATATAGCTACAAACTTTTCTTAATTTTGGACAATTTTCATTTTTGAAAAATGCATTCATATCAGAAATTTTGTGCTGAATCCGAATATACCATATATTACCATGATTTTCAATGTAATAACCACAAAAAACGGAAAAAAACCCATTTTTTTGAAGTTTTTTTGAATTTTGGACCATTTTGGATTGTCCAAAATTGCTGGTTAACGAACTTGACCTATGGTTTGTTGTTACGAACATTTTGGCATAAACTAAAAAAAAATTTCTAAACAATTACTCAAGTTATCGTCCGGAATGACACATATATATATACATATGATTTTTGGAAAAACTTCAGGGATCGTTTCAGAATGTTCCAAAACGGATTTCAGTGTAAAATTTTTTCGAAAAAGTCGATTCTAAAAATTTTGAGGCCATTGCAATAGCTTCATTTTCCTTGAAAATTCGCTAAGATTACTGTGTGGTTATTTTTTTTTTCTGTTGAGTGTTGTCCAACTTTACCCCAGATCGATCGCATAAGGACGCCCAAGTCTTACTGTGGGACGTCCTAAAAATGGCTTCGGAGCTCACTCAGCTGATCAGTGATCTGAAGAGTGAAGAAGCCTTTGAGCAATGATTTGCAGCGTTTTTTACTCACTAACATTTTTTTTACCTGCCAAATTTTTTTTTACCTACCAACTACGTACTACCTACTACACCATACAATCACCTTCACGCCTTCACAATCAAGTTTATTAGAAAGAACTAAACGCTTCACACTCGATTCGAAAAATAGAGGGCTTCATATGGAAATTTGATTACTGGTTACGCAGAAGGCAAAACTGTATACAAATCGAAGAAATGAACAGCGATCGCATTTTAGTCAGTTAAAATTTGAACGGAGATTAGACCTCTTTTGCGATTCACACTCATGATTCTGTTTTATCGAAGGAAAACCTTCAAGTACTCGTAGGGACCGAACGGTTTGTCCTACAGAGCTCCGGGTGGTCTCAAAAATTTTTTAAAACTCAATACTATTTAAAATTGGTGAAAAAACGATTATTTCGAGAGTTTTCGAGCTAGGGCACTCTTGAAAATTTCAACCCTTAATTTTCACCCCTTAGAATTCTACGTACCTTGAAACGTAAAACATCAAATTCTGAGGGGGGGTTAAAATTTTTTTTCTTGCTCGATTCCAAAGGCTTATTATTGAAAATAATAAACCAAAATGAGATGAAAATACGCACGGGAACGTCGTCGTGAATTCCCGTCACTATGGGCGTGATCAGGAGTGATGTCACTAATCGGAATACAGCTGTTTTATCCATCGTTGCCTGCACTTCGGCCACCGCCGGGATCGGACCTTCGAAGCCGAATTTCATCAAATTCGATTTCAAAGAGTCGCTGTAACACTTCAGAAGCAGCTCTTCGTGTTCCTGCTGCACTTCCGGTTTGACGGACGTGACGAGGAAGTAATGTAAGTCGTAAGTGCAGGGAGCCACCGAACTTATCTGAAGGTCCACGAATCTGCAACAAAACAATATTCTTACCAGGATTTTTATTGATTTATGAACCTCGCAGTTCGATAGACGTCTGCCAAGTTGGGTGGGCAGTATATCATCCTCTCATAAACTCTGAGAACTTTTTTTAGAGTTTTTTGGCGGGGAGGGGGGACGAGTGGTGAACTGTATAGCTCATTCCACCCCAAAAAGCTACGAATTATTACGCAATGGTTTATTATTGTTCTGTGTAGATCGCATGTCTGCAATGAACAAGACTTCTTCATTAATACCACTTACAATAACAATATCATCGTGCCAGGTCAACAATCGGTTTCACAAAAAGTACTCAAGTACCATGAATAACACCCTTATCAGAAAGTTGTGGGTGTCTTCGTTACGAAATTCTCGGGAGCCGTCATGGTGGATGGGTCCGGGCCTGCACCCGGCCTGTGCGGTCGCGCCATACACATCTTGTTCCTAGGATTCCTAATCAAATGAGTTCCTTTTCCGCATAAAGTCATGTTCCACATTAATTTTGATTTTTTTAAAATGTTTTTTCTTGTTTCTTTTTTGCATAATTATAGTTATTGATGTTAGATAGTTTAGAATCAATTTTATGAATGTTATATGCTGTCAAAAAACTTTGTTCGACCTATACTATGTGCACATGATATGTACCGACAGTAAGGAAAAAACTTAAGGTGGCTTTCTCACTTAAATTCTCGCTGTAAAATCAGCATTTTGGTAAATCTTCCTCATTTTCCCCCTTATCTTCTCAGAATCTGTGGCTACATGATAGAATAAATGCTTTTTTCATTGGATAAGAGTGGAGTTATTAAATAATTCAAGAAAGTCAAAACTTAACTTGGCCCAGAAGTTGGACACTTGTTCCTAATCTTGGAAAGTGGTGGCCCAGTAGTTGGACACCACTTTTCTTCGCACTTTTCTTGTGAACTTATATTCAAATGTACTAAAACAATTGTCTAATTCTATTTTTAGGAATTTTGGTTAACTTAAACGAGCTTCCTTCAAAGAACCTCATGACTATAATACCAGCAGGTTTTTGGATGGGAGCTCGTCTCAGTTAACTCCTAAAGACAAGATTGAACAATTTTTTGTTTGACATTTTTGTTATTAAAGTGGTGTCTAACTACTGTTTCATTATTGTATTCTAAAATTGTGAGATTCATTGAAGGCAATCGTGAAAAAATTCCACATTGGTTCGAAGGTTTCTCGTTATTTAGTCTTATTGCTCACAGTAGGAACTCCAAAAATACCTTACTGAACTTCATCAACATCTACGTCAGTATAATATAAGTACTAAAATGTAATAAAAATAAATGTCGACTTAGGAAAAGGAACCTAAATTGGAGAAACCTTTCAAAAACCTCTTGAAGAGAGAACTAAGAAACAATTACGACTTATTAAATAAAATATACAAAAGAAGATTTGAATAATTAAAATCAAAATTTCAATTACAAAAGAATCTCATGAAAGCTGGAAAATTCACGGATGTCAAACTATAGGGGCATTAAAAATGGCCAGGCAGATATGGGGTTCCATTAGTTGGACGGCCTTAGTATAGAATAAAATATTTACTCAAAAGGTCTACTTCCAAGATGGATTGTTTAAAAAATAGCTCAACTTTACGGAACATTATTTGAAATACACAAAAAAGTGTACAATGTGTATAGTACTATCTACGTAGGTACCGTATTGGAGAATCCGTCGTAACCAGCAAGTCGAGTACAGGAGGCGAGCGCTTTCGATGTAAGGACATCATCTTCAGGCCGTCGAGAGAGTACTAAAGTTTGTCAGTCAGTCGTTCTATTTATATAGTCTGGGTGAAAGGGAGGTGAAAGGATTAGAAAGGAAAGGGGGCCACCTAGTAACGAGACCACGTGGTGAAAGGTTGTTTGTCTGTCATGTCAAGTGAAAGGGAGGGATAAAACTAATCCTATTACCTAATTGTACATTCACCTAGTGGTCTTCTATTCTAAACTATGAATATATTATAAACTAGCTTACATAACTAAGTCATTGCTAAAATTATTAACTTATATCTATATCTATTTCTAACTTTTATTAATAATAATTTTATTTTTTAATTTTTTATTTTTGGTTAGTTGATTATTTTTATTTATTGTTTGAAATTATGATTTCCTAGGTCGTTTGGTTGTCTGGAAGTTAGTGGAGTCGTAGGGGTGCTGTTTGCGTTTGTAAGGAGATATGGTAGTGTCTTCTGTTCGTTGTTTTCTGTTGTTCAGGTTGTCAGTAAATCCGTCTGTGGGTGTTTTTCGTTTTTGAATGAGTTTGTCCAGTGGTTTGCATAATATGCAAACCACTGGGCAAACTCATTCAAAAACGAATATAGACTAATATAAACGAATATAAACGAATATAGACACTATATTATAGTGTCTGAGGTAGTGTCAAGTAGGTTTTTGTTTATTAAACGTCCGTCAAATTTACGTAGTTTGTATATTTCCATGTTTTCAAGTATGTTCAGTCGTCGATATTTCTATGACACTCCTTGTCCTTTCTATGACACTCCTCCACCCACAACAGAAAGGACGACGACTGAACACACTTGAAAACATGGAAATATGCAAACTACGTAAATTTGACGGACGTATAATAAACAAAAACCTGCTTGACACTACCTCAGAAACTATATTCAAACCACTGAACAAACCCATTCAAAAACGAAAAACACCCACAGACGGATTTACTGACAACCTGAACAACAAAAGACAACGAACAGAACACACTACCATATCTCCTTACAAACGCAAACAGCACCCCTTTGACTCCACTAACTTCCAGACAACCAAACGACCTAGGATATCATAATTTCAAACAATAAATAACAATAATCAACTAACCAAAAATAAAAAATTTAAAAAAAAATTAAATTAGAAAATAATATATTTCTATATTATATAGTTATATAGTTATAACTATATATTATATAGTTATATAAGTTGATAATTTTAGCAATAACTTAGTTACATAAGCTAGTTTGTAATATATTCATAGTTCAGAATAGAAGACCACGTGGTCACCATGTGGTGAATGTACAATTAGCTAATAGGATTAGTTTTATCCCTCTCTTTCACTTGACATGACAGACAAACAACCTTTCACCACGTGGTCTCGTTACTAAGTGGCCCCCTTTCCTTTCTAATCCTTTCACCTCCATTTCACCCAGACTATATAAATAGAACGACTGACTGACAAACTTTAGTACTCTCTCGACGGCCTGAAGATGATGTCCTTACATCGAAAGCGCTCGCCTCCTGTACTCGACTTGCTGGTTACCACGGATTCTCCAATACGGTACCTATGTAGATAATAATTGTGTTCTTATAACTAGCGGGACTAACCCCATTAATTTAATGGGTATAGTGTTTGTATAGTGTATTTTGCAGGGGGAAAGGATCCACAGTCGGTAAAAAGACCGTAGGTACCCTTATTTACTAGGAAGAAGGTAACCAACTGTCCAACTATTGGGCCCGTTATTCTAGTAAATTGTTTAATTGCACGGGGAGGGGGGAGGTAGAGATGATCACCATGGTCCTATCCCTTCCCTGTTTTATTAAATAAATGCCGTCATTCATGCATTCTGCAAAACTCACAGATGCTAGACGAACTACTGAGCAAACTCACAAGATTTGCGTCCAGTACATTCACTTATTTCTACTGAAATATTGAGGATACATAATGAGTTCAATTTCGTTCAAGGTGACTACCAGAAAACTTACTTCATTGCTCGAGGTTCCTTGGATTCTTTGTCGTAGCGTATTAGGAAATTATTAGTCCAACAGTCCCCGTGCGTGAGAACGGAAAAATCAGTTGGCTCGGGTTTCAACGCTTTCTTGAATTTCTCGATCACGTCCTGCGGTGAAACAGCTAATCTCTCCTTCGCGTCCTTCCTGCAAGTGAACATTTTCAATCAGGGTTGTTCCGCGAATCGTCTTAGTCCGAAAGGTTGCATGACGTTGCACGTCAAAACAAACTTTTGGATGAGTTGAACAGTTCAGGAAAGATAGCGAGGTTTCACTTGATATTCACTATGTTCTTTAATCAAAACTGTTTGATAAATAATCATCACCATTTGGCAGTAGGTAGTGCTCTCTCACTGGATTATGCCGCCAATGGGGTATTTCAGTGGGTCGGAAATTCAGGTTTTTGACCTCAAATTTTGATTCAGTACCCTTGAAAACCTATATACTCCAACTTTAAGCCCGATGATACTATAACATGTGGTAGACAAATTAATTAAAGAGATCACACGTTTGAAAAAAAGGCGCGCCTCCCTTAACGCACACACACTTATGCCGCGCGCGTGTGTGAGTAGTATTTTGTAGTATCCAAGAGGTCCTCCAAGGGTTTCATCGCTTCTCTGTGCATGAATACTTTTTTCAAAAACAGTTGGCTAGCTAAGTCACACCGTTCAAATCTTCAACTTTCCTTAGCTTCTCTGATTTTTAAAAAAACATTTTCTCGACGAACAGACCCGATTACCGTCATTCCTGAGCCATACTCTTTTGAAAAAAATTAAAAAAATTGACTGAAATACCCCATTGGCAAATCAGTTGTCCGTCTTCATGAATAAACTCAGTTCCAGTTCTCTCAATTAGCTATTCTCAAACTAATTGTGACCTTAAGTTGCAATACCAGTTCAATCCATTATTTTCCTCAAAATCACTTTTTTGGCTTTTTGGAAAGTCCTAGGTCCGCTCTACTACCTCCTAAAACGATTCCCACCGAATAGTCTAATTAGAAGATCAAAATCGAAGAACTGAAGAGAAAAAATAGAAAAAGCAAGATGGAGAAAATGAGGTTTCCCCTGTTTTCGTTTGATAAATATCATCTTGGATAACACAATTTTGTCGTTCCATCGGCAACAAGGAGAGGGGACGGCGATCCGAACACCCAATGAACGAGCGTTTCTGCTTCACGTTGAAGAGGTCTGTTTTCCCGGTTATTTTTTGAAATCATATATTTTGAATGTCTCCCAAAAATAACAGGAGGCTTGTTTTCCAAAATCAACCCGATTTTCATATATCCCACACCATTAACTGCCTATTCAGGAAAAATGCAAACAGATTTCAGTGAAATCCCTCATCGTAGTTGAGGGTACCTAAGTAAGATTCATGCCTTATGTACGCCGATGATGTGGCTATTCTTGCCGATAACGCAACCTCTCTCAAGATCATGATACGGGAGCTGGAACAGTATTTGGATGACTGGAATTTAGTCCTCAGCAAGAATAAATCCATGGTCATGATTTGTGGAAAGAGGGGAGGTAGGAGGGCTGTAAAAGAAAAGTTTCTGTTCAAGGGGGAGCCCTTGACCATAACAAATCAGTATAAGTACCTGGGAGTAATCGTGACACTAAGCTTGGATCTAGGAAAGCACCATCAACTCAAAGTACCTAAATCAAGCCAAGTATGGCCTCAATAGCGTTTGGGGGGAATTGGTCAGGAAGAGAAACGTTGGCTTTGAAGTGAAACACAAGGTATTCCTGGCCACAACTCGCTCGGTAATAGGCTATGCAGCCCAGGTCTGGGGGTGGAAATGTTTCGAGCAACTGGAAAAGTTGAATAGGCATTATCTTAAAAAGGTATTTGCCTTACCCCAGAATACGCCCAATTACATTTTGTATGCGGAAAGCGGAGTGGAACCACTGGAATTTTATTTTATGAAGCTACAGATGGAATACGTGGTTCGTGCACTAAAGCTTCCCAATCATAGGTACCCTCGGATCATAGCTGAGGAGATTGTGAGGTGTGATGTTTCCTGGTTCCAAGCTTATCGGGAACGAGCCACGACAAACGGGCTAATCCTCTCAAGTGACGTAGGCCAGGGTCGGGATTGGGAACTGAGTTTGCTGGCTGTTAGGAATAGGTTGTTGGAAGTGTGGAAAACAGAACTGAGTCAAGCTGTGGCTGAATCACATCACCACACGCTGTGTACTCAATTGGATAGAACGATAGAAGGGGGGAGAAACTACTTGTCAAACAAATTCCTGTACATCACACGAACGGTTTTCAGAGCAAGATCTGAAATGTTGGATGCAAATTTCAGATGGTGGAGAGAGGGGAGGATAAATTGCTGTTCGATGTGTAATTGAAGGGAAGAGGAGACCACATTCCATTTTTTAGCAACCTGTCCAGTATTGAGGGAGTTTCGACAATTATATCTGAGGACTCCGCGATTGTCGATTCAAGCTCTAATTGAAATTTTGAATGGTGGTGATATGTTGATGGCCCTGGTGAAGTATGTCGAAAAAGATGGTAGTTATAGGAAATTCTTAGTGAACGAGTTTAACTACACGGAGGATGAATAGAGGTTATTTCATAGAGATGAACCTATACAACTCTCAAATTTGGGGTTAAAAGAATCGCCGAGGAATGGTAGGAGAGAAAAGAAAGTCGAATAAGAATGGTAGGTCGTACAAGTTATTTTAAAAAAGTTAGTGTTAAATCAAACTGGTGGCAGGGAAAAAATTGTTCAGTAATGGAAAAAAATAGCATGTATTTATATAAAACATAAGAATGAAATATTTGAACTTCTAGGTCTTCTTTGGATTTGTTATTTGTTGAGCTGTTGTTTATTTAATAAAATTTAATAGTATTTGTTATTTGTGGTTTGAAGAAAAAAACTATATATAGCTTATAGAGATATAAATAATCAAAAAATATTAATTAACCGTGCAACTTCCTGCGACAATCAACAATGTATATAGCACTATGTATGTTTATCTGGAGTTAATAAACGCTTGAACTCTCTCACTCTCTCTCTCTCTCTCTCACCTAAGTAAGATTCATCATACTTTCATCTCATTTTGGCTACCGGAATGTACACAATGAACTGTAGGGAGAGGTCAGTCAGTTGAAGCTGAGACCCCGCCAAGAAGCCACTCTCTTGTGAATTTGCATATATTTTGTATTTCTTTTAATTTAACTTAATTTTCTTCGGAGAAGACACTTTCGTTATAGATTCAGGTGAGTATTCAAATCCATTATTCGTACATGTAATTATTCGATCAAGATTATTTTCATTTTTTGTAATTTTATTGTTATTCTGTAAGTACCTAATTACAGTATAAAAATAAAGAAACTGCATCAAAACGAAGTCTTGATTTGTTGAGATAGAAGAAAGAGGAGATCTATCTTACACCTATACATACGTATGTTAGTCAGTCATCGGTCGCTGTCTGTCAGTCTGAGGTCAATTTCGTGTACTAAATTTTTTCTGAATATTTAGCAAATTATTGGAAAATTTAATAGAAGAAATTAAGAACAGTTTCTTGAGAAATTTGATGATTCGCAAAACTATCAAAATGATCCCAGAAATTATTCAATCTTGTAACAAAAAATAAATCGTATACAAAACACATACCATTCGTGGCCCCATGTTTCCATAGCTTTGACTAAATTGCTCGTGTATTTCGGGATCATCCTCTCTAAGGTCTCACTTTTGCACCACACGCTCTCGGAGAATACGTCCAGAGGGATTTCGCCTCTTTGCAGAAGCACTTTTGAAAGAGCGTGAAACCTTGCGATGCTTTTCACGACGAATTTGCTCGTTTCCAAATCCATCAGTTGTTTCCTGTCCGCCACTACGTGACCCGATGCCTGCAACATTAATATAGGAAAATTGTGACTATTAGTTGATAGTCTTATTATGTAGACACGTACATACACCTTAAATCCAAACATAATTATCTACATAAAATTGTAAAAAAAAATTTGTGTCCACAAAATAAATTCCGTTTCTTTCGCATTTTTATTAAAGTGCACATTTTTCAGCCCATCAGCTAACAATACTCATTAAGTACCGCAAAAAGCTTACAATACAGTCACGTAATCTTATTCAATTATTCTGACTTCATTATTTTTACAATTATTGCATTTATTGTTTTCAAAGTTTGCCATGCTGGAATACAAACTCCAAAAAATGCTACCAGTAAATTATGCAGAATTATTACAATCCGGTTTATCAGATTCTTCGGAGGAAGTAAAGCAAGATGGGTACTCAGACGGGCACATAATACAATGCTGGTATTCCACAAGGAAGTGTTCTAAGCCCACCAGGGATTTGTCAGAACAGAAGAGAACACGAAAGCAACGTTTGCAGGTGACAAAGCAGTGTTTGCAGTTGGAGAAACAAACAACGTAACAATCGCTAAGTCCAGAAGATATATTAAAAACGACTTCAAAGAGGAGGATCAAAATGGACAATAAACTGCTCAGAGCAGCAGCAGGAATGATCGGATACGCAAGAAACTTCGAATACCAACAGTAGATGAGGTCATCAACATTCAAGCTGAAGCCCATCATAAGCAGCTACAAGTGCATGTTAACGAAATTCTTGGTCATTCCAAAGGTTCATAATTGAAAATAATAAACCGAAAGCAGCTCAGTTGCTCGGCATTGTCAACCCACTCAGACAACTCAAAAGAAAGAATGGGGTATTTCAGTCAATTTAAAAAAAAAAAAAAAAATTCAATAGGGTATGGCTCAGGAATAACGGTCATCGGGTCTGTTCGTCGAGAAAATGTTTTTAAAAAATCAGAGAAGCTAAGGAAAGTTGAAGATTTGAATGGTGTGACGTACCTAGCCAATCGTGACTTAGCTAGCCAACTGTCTTTGAAAAAAGTATCCATGCACAGAGAAGAGATGAAACCCTTGGATACTACAAAATACTACTCACACACAGAGTTGTAAAGTAATGATTACTTTGAGTAATGATTACTTTTCAAAATTACTTTTCTTATAAGCAATGAAATGAGTGAAGTGATTATGATTATGTACACATAAAACCAAAAACTGGGGGATTAAGAGACACCTTAAACCAAAGTAATGGCCATTCCCATTACCCATTCCTGTAATGGGAATGGAATTTTCAATTACTTTTTCCAATTCCTTGTAATGGTAATGGTTTTTTCAATTCCCCATTACTCGTAGTTGGAAAAGTAATGGGTCCTTCCAATTACCCATTACAGGAAGAGTAATGGGTAATGGGAGAACCAATTCCCCATTACCACCATTCAATCAGTAAGTTGACCATCCTCCAATTCATAAGGGACCACCCTCAAATTCATAGGGGACCACCCTCCAATTCATGGGGGACCATCCCCCCATCCATTTCGTTGGGGACCATCCTCCAATTCATAGGGGACAACCCTCAAATTCATAGGGGACAACCCTGCAATTCATAGGGGACCATCCCCCCATCCATTTCGTTGGGGACCATCCTCCAATAAATAGGGGACCACCCTCAAATTCATAGGGGACCACCCTCCAATTCATAAGGGACCATCCTAATCGTTGGGGACCATCCTGCAATTCATAGGGGACCGTTCCCAAATTCCTTGGGGACTACCCTACCAATTCATAGGGGACCATCCCCCCATCCATTTCGTTGGGGACCATCCTCCAATTCATAGGGGACCACCCTCCAATTCATAGGGGACCATCCCCCCATCCATTTCGTTGGGGACCATCGTCCAATTCATAGGGGACCACCCTCAAATTCATAGGGGACCACCCTCCAATTCATAGGGGACCATCCCACCATTCTAATCGTTGGGGACCATCCTACAATTCATTGCAGGATGATCCCCAACGAAATGGATGATGGGATGGTCCCTTATGAATTTGGAGGGTAGTCCCCAAGGAGTTTGGGAACGGTCCCCTATGAATTGCAGGATAGTCCCAACGATTAGGATGGTGGGATGGTCCCCTATGAATTGGGAGGGAGTTCCCCAAGGAATTTGGGAATGGTCCCCTATGAATTGTAGGATGGTCCCCAACGAAATGGATGGTGGGATGGCCCCCTATGAATTGGAGGGTGGTCCCCTATGAATTGGAGGGTAGTCCCCTATGAATTTGAGGGTGGTCCCCTATGAATTGGAGGATGGTCCCCAACGATTAGGATGGTGGGATGGTCCCTTATGAATTTGAGGGTGGTCCCCTATGAATTGGAGGATGTTCCCCAACGAAATGGATGGTGGGATGGCCCCCTATGCATTGGAGGGTGGTCCCCTACGAAATGGATGGAGGGATGGCCCCCTATGAATTGGAGGGTGGTCCCCTACGAATTGGAGGGTGGTCCCTATGAATTGGAGGATGGTCCCCAACGAAATGGATGGTGGGATGGCCCCCTATGAATTGGAGGGTGGTCCCCTATGAATTGGAGGGTGGTCCCCTATGAATTTGAGGGTGGTCCCCTATGAATTGGAGGATGGTCCCCAACAATTAGGATGGTGGGATGGTCCCTTATGAATTGGAGGGTGGTCCCCTATGAATTGGAGGGTGGTCCCCTATGAATTGGAGGGTGGTCCCCTATGAATTGGAGGGTGGTCCCCTATGAATTGGAGGGTGGTCCCCTATGAATTTGAGGGTTGTCCCCTATGAATTGTAGGATGGTCCCCAACGATTAGGATGGTGGGATGGTCCCCTATGAATTTGAGGGTGGTCCCCTATGAATTGGAGGATGGTCCCCAACGATTAGGATGGTGGGATGGTCCCTTATGAATTTGAGGGTGGTCCCCTATGAATTGGAGGATGGTCCCCAACGAAATGGATGGGGGGATGGTCCCCTATGAATTGCAGGGTTGTCCCCTATGAATTTGAGGGTGGTCCCCTATGAATTGGAGGATGGTCCCCAACGAAATGGATGGGGGGATGGTCCCCTATGAATTGGAGGGTGGTCCCCTATGAGTTTGAGGGTGGTCCCTTATGAATTGGAGGATGGTCAACTTACTGATTGAATGGTGGTAATGGGGAATTGGTTCTCCCATTACCCATTACTCTTCCTGTAATGGGTAATTGGAAGGACCCATTACTTTTCCAACTGCGAGTAATGGGGAATTGAAAAAACCATTACCATTACAAGGAATTGGAAAAAGTAATTGAAAATTCCATTCCCATTACAGGAATGGGTAATGGGAATGGCCATTACTTTGTTCCGAAAGTAATTGGAATGGGTAATGGGAATTGGAATTCCTATTTTAACAACTCTGCTCACACACGCGCGACGTAGTGTGTGTGCATTTATGGGGGCCCGCCTTTTTTTCAAACGTGTGATCTCTTTAATTAATTTTTGTACCACATGTTATAGTATCAATGGGCTTAAAGTTATAGTATGGAGGTTTTCAAGAGTGCTGAATCCAAATTTGAGGTCAAAAACCTGAATTTCCGACCCACCGAAATACCCCATTCCCGGGGAAGTGAGTGAAGGTGCCCTTGCGATCAGCGGAAACTCGGAGCACCGAAGTGGCACTCTATCTTTCAGAACTGTCTAAAACTTGAGTTTCAAGTTTCCTCATGTAAATCAGTAATACAGTTGTTTGAACCTCCCGGCCTAACGGCCAAAAAAAAGCCAAGTTCAAATGCGCCCGCTCATCGCTAGTTCTAATGCCCACCTACGTAGGCCAGTGCTACCGCCCCGTTCTGCCCCGATTTACTGATGCAACTTCATTTATTTGCAAGCCGGAATATAAGAACCATTAAGAGTAGATTTAAGTACAATTAAAGAGCAATATAAGTACGAAAAATAAGCTCATCTCCCCGAAGGTACTAGATCAGAGCGGCTTAGAAATCGCAACTGTCCACCTGTTCCGCCATCTAGTTCTACTAGTCCGGGCAACGAAGACTAAAAAAGGGCCTGAGGTAGAAAAAAATAGAACCCAAACCAAAATTGGCACAGATGTAGGGGTGGGTATCCTTACTATACTAAAAGTCCTGGAGGGTGGGGCTCGAGCTCGAGGGGAGGGGGGTCACTAAAGGTCCCATTTTGGGGTTTTTCGTAAATATCTCGAAAACGGTGCATTTCTCGATGAAGCATGTCCCATAGTAAATTAAAGCTTATAAAATTTTCTACAACTTTGATTCTATACGTTTTATCAAAATTCCGAACCGTTACCGAGTTGCATCCAAAAATGGAGGAATTTTGAAAATTCGGTTTTTAGGTCACGTTTTCTGGATAACTTTGTTGAATTTCGTCCAAACGGTTGATCTGAGAAAAAATGTCTCCTAGAAAAAGTTGTAGAGCATTAAATTTCCTTGAAGAATATGTGGTTTATTGCCAATTTATCATTAAATGATTGGTAAATTTTACCAATCAAAAATTACGCCAATTTCAAAATTTTGCCAATTTGTGTCATTTTTACTCAAATGTTGCCTTTCCCCTTTTTATGTGCCCTCGAACTTCAATCGTCCTTCTTTCTGTCATCTGTCGTCATTTAATGCTATATATACCACGAATTAACAACCCAGAATTACATATCAACAGATCGGGGGGGGGGGGGGTATATGAAAATATGATGTAGAAAAAAACGAAAAAGTGTTTTTATTAACTAAGTATTAAAGTAAGGTATTCACAAAATAACATGATCGTTAGGTAAGGTACATCAAAAATCGACTTCTTCGTCACTCATGGAGGTTGCTTCAGTGGGGGCGGCGTTGGTGCAGGTGCCATGGCACACGCATCAGGCGACCGAGCAGGCAATGCCTGTTTTCCTACAACCGCAGCGAGTTTCACTTCCGGTTGTGCACCGACAAAACATGGAATTCAGAACTTCTTCGGGTGCTACTGGGGCGTTGGTGGTCACTGGATGGAGTCCATCCTCCTGCATGGCCCATCCGAAGCTAGTTGGTTGGTGGTAAACTGTTACCCCAGCCACTGTTGGACCAGCAAAGAAATACCAAAATATTTGTTAGCAAAGCAATTAATACAGTAAGGAAGTGAGTTATTGGTATATAAGATGCAATGAATGATCTACCTGTAGATAAACACGTAGGGAGTGCTGTAGTGCTGATGCTTTGGTTGGTGGCAGGGACGTCAAATTGGGGTTTGGCCTGACGGAGGCTTTCAGGAAGGCCTGGTGTCGCAGTTGGTTGAGGTTATTGAGTTGGGGAGGAGCCTTGAACATATTGAGTAAGTGGACTTCGCCAGCTCTCTCAATCTCTTGTGGTGTAGAGGAGGGGTTGTAAAAACAAGGAGCAACTTCACCTATGACGCTTGGTCAGTGCAGGTTTTTACAGCTGTCATTTTGCACTTCCCATAAATTGCTGATAAAATGGTGGTTGTCTCTTGAAAATTTATATCGGCGGAGACAACCACGATCACCATCTAACAGGAGCACATCCTTGCCAACGACAAAAACAAGTCAATACTCATTGAGGTCTTAAAAAGGAGGATGTAAGCATCCAACATCCTAACGATGGTTGCCCCAGGGGATGCAGACACAATGATTGCTAAGTGTGGAAAATAGAGCAGCTGAAAACGTGAGGCTAACTGTGATTGGGGAAGTTATAGACCTGATAGTGCTACTAGTAGCCTTGACGCCCCCCAATCAAGGACAACTATTCTTCATAAAGCCAGGCCGAGGGAATGTCCCCTCAAAGGTATATTGTATTCACAGGCTGCAGCAGCTCCCATTTGCTCAAAATATCCTCCTCCTTCACAGTTTCCGAGGCTGTCAAACAACATCAGCAATTAATGGGAAGAGCAAAATGACAGCTGTAAAAACCTGCACTGACAACGCGTCATAGGTGAAGTTGCTCCTTGTTTTTACAACCCCTCCTCTACACCACAAGAGATTGAGAGAGCTGGCGAGGTCCTCTTACTCAATATGTTCAAGGCTCCTCCCCAACTCAATAACCTCAGCCAACTGCGACACCAGGCCTTCTTGAAAGCCTCCGTCAGGCCAAACCCCAATTTGACGTCCCTGCCACCAACCAAAGCATCAGCACTACAGCACTCCCTACGTGTTTATCTACAGGTAGATCATTCATTGCATCTTATATACCAATAACTCACTTCCTTACTGTATTAATTGCTTTGCTAACAAATATTTTGGTATTTCTTTGCTGGTCCAACAGTGGCTGGGTAACAGTTTACCACCAACCAACTAGCTTCGGATGGGCCATGCAGGAGGATGGACTCCATCCAGTGACCACCAACGCCCCAGTAGCACCCGAAGAAGTTCTGAATTCCATGTTTTGTCGGTGCACAACTGGAAGTGAAACTCGCTGCGGTTGTAGGAAAACAGGCATTGCCTGCTCGGTCGCCTGATGCGTGTGCCATGGCACCTGCACCAACGCCGCCCCCACTGAAGCAACCTCCATGAGTGACGAAGAAGTCGATTTTTGATGTACTTTGACCTTACCTAACGATCATGTTATTTTGTGAATACCTAACTTTAATACTTAGTTAATAAAAACACTTTTTCGTTTTTTTCTACATCATATTTTCATATACCCCCCCCCCCCCCAGATCTGTTGATATGTAATTCTGGGTTGTTAATTCGTGGTATATATAGCATTAAATGACGACAGATGACAAAAAGAAGAACGATTGAAGTTCGAGGGCACATAAAAAGGGGAAAGGCAACATTTGAGTAAATAATGGTTTATTATTTTCAATAATAAGCCTTTGGAATCGAGCAAGAAAAAAAAAATTTTAACCCCCCCTCAAAATTTGATGTTTTACGTTTCAAGGTACGTAGAATCCGAAAATCGAATAAAAAAATTTCCGTCCGTCCGCCGTACGGCCGTCCGCCGTACGCCGTCCGCCGTCCGCCGTACGCGGCACTTTTCTTAGCAACACTGGACCGATTTGGTTCAAATTTGGTATATGGGCTCCATTTGGGGTCTAGTTGTGCCGCGAAGCTTTTGGTTGATGTAGGTCACTTCTAAGGGGTGAAAATTAAGGGTTGAAATTTCAAGAGTGCCCTAGCTCGAAAACTCTCGAAATAAAGGTATCGTTTTTTCACCAATTTTAAATAGTACAGAATTTTTAAAAATTTTTGAGACCACCCGGAGCTCTGTAGGACAAACCGTTCGGTCCCTACGAGTATTTGAAGGTTTTCCTTCGATAAAACAGAATCATGAGTGTGAATCGCAAAAGAGGTCTAATCGCCGTTCAAATTTTATCTGACTAAAATGCGATCGCTGTACATTTCTTCGATTTGTATACAGTTTTGCCTTCTGCGTAACCAGTAATCAAATTTCCATATCAAGCTTTCTATTTTTCGAATCGAGTGTGAAGCGTTTAGTTCTTTCTAATAAACTTGATTGTGAAGGTGTGAAGCCATTATAGTGTGGTAGGTAGTACCTACCAATAGGTAGGTGTGGTAGGTAAAAAAAAATTGGTAGGTAAAACAGTGTTTGTAGGTAAAAAACGCTGCAAATCATTGCTCACTGATCAGATCACTGATCAGCTGAGTGAGCTCCGAAGCCATTTTCAATGCTATTGAATGGAAGTGCTCTTCCAGGCGTCTCCAGCATTCGAGGATATCTTCTTCACTCCTCACATCACTGATCAGCTGAGTGAGCTAGAAGCCATTTTCAATCCTATTGAATGGAGGTGCTCTTCCAGGCGTCTCCAGCATTCGAGGAGATCTTCTTCACTCCTCACATCACTGATCAGCTGAGTGAGCTCGAAAGCCATTCTCAATCCTATTGAATGGAAGTGCTCTTCCAGGCGTCTCCAGCATTCGAGGAGATCTTCTTCACTCTTCTGATCACTGATCAGCTGAGTGAGCTCCGAAGCCATTTTCAATCCTATTGAACGCAGGAGCTGAAATTTGAGAGGGAAGGTCAAGGGAGAATACAGATGGTGGTAGGTGCTATTGATGGAGAACCAGTGATCTATACAGAAGGATGATCTATACAGAAAATAATAAACCTTTGAGCAATGATTTGCAGCGTTTTACTCAAATGCTATTTTTTTTTTACCTACCACACCTACCTATTGGTAGGTACTACCTACCACACTATAATGGCTTCACACCTTCACAATCAAGTTTATTAGAAAGAACTAAACGCTTCACACTCGATTCGAAAAATAGAAAGCTTGATATGGAAATTTGATTACTGGTTACGCAGAAGGCAAAACTGTATACAAATCGAAGAAATGTACAGCGATCGCATTTTAGTCAGATAAAATTTGAACGGCGATTAGACCTCTTTTGCGATTCACACTCATGATTCTGTTTTATCGAAGGAAAACCTTCAAATACTCGTAGGGACCGAACGGTTTGTCCTACAGAGCTCCGGGTGGTCTCAAAAATTTTTAAAAATTCTGTACTATTTAAAATTGGTGAAAAAACGATACCTTTATTTCGAGAGTTTTCGAGCTAGGGCACTCTTGAAAATTTCAACCCTTAATTTCACCCCTTAGAAGTGACCTACATCAACCAAAAGCTTCGCGGCACAACTAGACCCCAAATGGAGCCCATATACCAAATTTGAACCAAATCGGTCCAGTGTTGCTAAGAAAAGTGCCGCGTACGGCGGACGGACGGAAATTTTTTATTCGATTTTCGGATTCTACGTACCTTGAAACGTAAAACATCAAATTTTGAGGGGGGGGTTAAAATGTTTTTTTTCTTGCTCGATTCCAAAGGCTTATTATTGAAAATAATAACCAAAATGACACAAATTGGCAAAATTTTGAAATTGGCGTAATTTTTGATTGGTAAAATTTACCAATTATTTAATGATAAATTGGCAATAAACCACATATTCTTCAAGGAAATTTAATGCTCTACAACTTTTTCTAGGAGACATTTTTTCTCAGATCAACCGTTTGGACGAAATTCAACAAAGTTATCCAGAAAACGTGACCTAAAAACCGAATTTTCAAAATTCCTCCATTTTTGGATGCATAAAACTCGGTAACGGTTCGGAATTTTGATAAAACGTATAGGATTAAAGTTGTAGAGAATTTTATGAGCTTTAATTTACTATGGGTCATGCTTCATCGAGAAATGCACCGTTTTCGAGATATTTACGAAAAACCCCAAAATGGGACCTTTAGTGACCCCCCTCCCCTCGAGCTCGAGCCCCACCCTCCAGGACTTTTAGTATGTTAATAAGGATACCCACCCCTACATCTGTGCCAATTTTGGTTTGGGTTCTATTTTTTTCTACCTCAAACCCTTCGTTGCCCGGACTATACATCGCTCTGCTTTATTTAAAACTAGCTGAAAAGCCTGCTAAATTCAGGCAAAAACAAAAACCGTAGATATGTGAGAAACAACGTGTAATATATTTGTAAGTAATGAAATAATTGAGAGATTTATGGTCCTATTTTATTATTTATTTTTATTTGTTTATTTTTATTATTCATGAGGTCAACAGGAATTAAATATCAAAAATTTCGTTGTACATAACATTTTTGGTGAAGCAAGTTGTTTGATTGCTAAGCAATTTCCCCAGTTTGTGGCCATCACAACAAATACCTTCACATCTGTTGATCTCCGTGCACGGGAAAATGCTACATGTAGAAGCCCATGAGTGAACGCTGGTTGCGGTAGAAAAATCCCAACTTTATCCAACGCCTGTCCTTGAGCTTTGTTCATGGTCATTGCGAAGGCCAATTTGACTGGGAATTGTCTTCTTTGCAGTACAAAAGGCAAATCCGTGGTTGTAGGGGCAAGGTCTACTCGTGGAATGAAAACTACGCGACCTTTTGCCGTTCCGGACAAAACTTGAGCAATGATTAAATTTGCTTTCATGTCCTTCACGGCCAATCTTGTCCCATTACAAAGCCCCCGCTTTGTATTCAAATTGCGAAGTAAAATAATAATGGCACCGACTTTCAAACATAATTGATGAAGTGGCATTCCTAAAGGGGCCAATTCATGTAAAAATTCGATGGGATAGTTTTTCTGATTGTCTGCAGTGGAGTCATCAATGGAGTCAGAACTCAAGTAAGTTTTGCATGGTCCTTCCAGTAAACGCAGAACATCACTGTTGATATTGTCGACATCGGCATTTTTTGGGCAGAGAATAGCCCTGTTTGCAAACTGGTCAATGTCACTTGCTAGAAGCTGTTCACCAAAGATTTCGTTAACAATCGACCCTGTGCACACCATGTCGGATGGAATTTCAAAAATATCGTCATCAAAGCCATGTTGATTGGTTAATTTTCCATTGCCTAGGTCCATTAACCAGGATGTGAAATCCGGGTCAATGGAACGGACATTAGTACTTAGTGGAAGAATTTTGAATGTGGGCCAATGTTGGTTGAATTTGATGCTTGATTCAATAATGGCAGACCTGCTTCCATGAGGAACAACAGGCAAAGTTTGTCGGAAATCTCCACGCAAAAGAATGGTTTTACCACCGAAAGGTTTGTCATTGACCATAATATCTCCTAAAAGTTTATTGACGCATGCCAATGCATTGCTTGACGCCATAGTGGACTCATCCCAAATGATCAATTTAGTTCTTTCAATAATAGTGGCGTCGTGAACCGTAACATTCAAAAAATATGAATGAGCATAATGAACAGAAAAGAATGAACTAACTTGATTTTTTAGACGTAAGCCTTCCTTCTGAAGCTTTCTTCTTGTCACGTCCAATGAAGCAAATTGTAATAGGCGAATAAGGCGAATGGCGCATCAACAGAAACCTCTAAAAATTACATTTGGAAGGGATGGATAGAATGTCTTTCTCAAGTTGCACGAAGTAGGTATTTCCCGTAGGTATTTTCTCCCCCACGGGTGGGGGGGAGTGAGCGCCAGGGATGGGGGGCGGGGCGCTCCCGCTTTTTGGGAGCACCGAGCTGCACCCCCTCCGTGCATACGTACATACTTACGGTTGGCGTTTTATATTATTAGATTATCAAACTGCTTTTCTGTACAATAAACTCGTCGCAGTACCGTTCAATTGTGCAGTGATATATATCGCCTGTATCCCGAGGTATAATATATACAATAATAATAATATATTAATAATAATATTATATATAATATATATAATGTATATTATACAACAATAACAAAGAAATGTTGCTGATTAGTTGCATCAATTAACAGTAACATAACTTGGTGAAATAAATTTTTTTTTTCAAAAAAGTTCATAACTTGAGACAACTTACTGACAGATCTTCAAACACTAGTTGATCGTAGAGACGGTACCCCAAACATTTTGCCCAAAGAGGTCCTTCGTCGTCTTTCATTTCGTCTAGCAAGTCGTCCATTTTTGGAATAATGTCTCTGTACATCTACGGAAAAATTATAGAGGTTGACATAAATAGTGAGGTTATTTTGGGTTATTTTGGGTTATTTTGGGTGAACGACCTAGTTCTTCTCTACAAGATTGTCAACGATGTGATCCACTGCCCACCCTTGCTGTCGAGGATTGATTTCCTTGTCCCTCCCATCCCTTCCCGATCACCGTTATTATTCAGCGTCCCCTTTGCCTCAACAAACTATGATCGAAATCGACCGCTTCACCGTCTACCCCGAAGTGCCAATCTCTTTTTGACTTTTTATCCCCAGTTCGATTTCTTTTTCTCTCCCCTCTCATCGCTCAAGACTTTATTTTCAAACTCCCAAGTTTCATTTCAGTAGTTTTCATTTTCATTTCCCCCTCCCCCTTTTGTTTTTCTTTTCTCTTTAAATCTTTCATCATTTATTCCCGCATTTATAACCGTTAGATTCACGTTCCCTTGTGTAGAATGACGTATTATTTTTAAAATGTAATCGGGCTTGCCCGTATTAAATAAATAAACAAATAAATAAATAAACACAATGGCGCAGCTAGATGCCATATACTCATAACTTTGGTCGAGGCTGTCTCTAAATATGTATATATTGAGGTGATTTAATTACTGGAGATCGGTTTTACCACTATTATGATTTTATGGTTGTCACAGGTGTCAATTTGACTAGAGTGAAATATGGAATAAAGAATTTAAAAATGGAAAATTTACTGTGACTTTCCGACTGAATTAATTTAAGTAGAAATTGGTTTTTGAGAGCATGTCACTAGGAAGGAATTACTGAGGAATAGCTAACCTGCGAGACAAAGTACACTTGGGAACTGCCAAAGTGTGTATGAATCCGTTTCCCATTCATGCTTCAAGGCTGGATCGAATGAGAGCAATCGAATTTCATCGGTTCCGCTCAGATAATGCAATTATTTGTAACCAAAACATCACGTAACTCACCATGATTTCTCTGAAGAAGTATCCGTTGTTTTGCGACATATTTTTGAGATATACCGTCCTGTGCTGGTCTTTGATTATGAGGGAAACCGTGCGAGTTCTTCCTGAACCGAGAGCGACTTTGGCGGAGACCCTCTTGATTTTACTCAGGTAGTTTTCCCATTTGCCGACGCCATCTGCAATGTTGAAGTCGACCACGCGAGTCGGGGATTCTTCGAAAGCTTTTCTCTTCAGCAGGCTCTCCAGCCAGCCGGCGTTCAGTTCCATGGCTTCTTCACTCTGTGACCCTGATCGGAACAGTTCAAAACAACATTTTACTTGCCGTAAGTTATATTTCTTTGAGCAGCACATGGTGCTTTCATCCAATGACCAATAGTTTATTCATATTTTATATTTTTTATAAATAGTTCATTGTTCAGGAAGCATTTTCACTTTTCAAGGTTTCAACAAATTTCTCCAAAGTCAAAATTTCCACACGCGTTTTACATTTTAGGGCATCCTGAACAATTTTGGTTTCGTGTCTGTCTGTGATGGAACCCTCGTAGCGGGCAAAACTATACGAAGTTATTGTCCGATGTCGATGGCATCTTCAGAGACCCACAGGGTTGGAGTGAAGATGGTCCCCTTTGAAAATCTTCACTCTCGAATCTACAGTAGCCGCAGCGCATGCGCAAACGTAAAAACCTTACAGATGCCATAACTTCTGCATTTTCCACCCGATTTTGATGCTATCTCCAGGGATTGTACGGGTTGTGGTGAAGATGGTCCCCTATGAGGGCAGTGCAAGGCAATATTTCACGTACTTACCTTTACCAGGTTGAGCGGGGAGTGATTGGGATCAGTTGTTTTGTAAGAGATTGTCGGTCGGAGGTACCTTGTGAAATATCTTATATTAAATTGTTGCAATGATTACCGTTTGCTTTTGGTTTATTATTTTCTAGTAAGTACTTGCTTTTTTATAGTAAGAAAAAAAAATTTTCTAACACCACCTCAAAATTTGATGGTTTACGTTTCAAGGTACGTAGAATCCAAAAATCGAATAAAAATTTGGCCGTCCGTCCGCCGTACGCGGCACTTTCCCCACTTAGTATTGACCGATTTTGATGAAATTTGGTATGTAGGCTCCATTTGGGGTCTAGTTGTGCCCCAAAGATTTTGGTTGATGTAGGTCACTTCTAAGGGTTCCAACATGAATAATTCATTTTTCGTTCAAAATTATTTTTAAATTTTGAAAACGCCGTAACTCAAACAATTTTGATATAAAGAAATTGTTTTTCTTCAATTTAAGATTCTATAGAATTTTTTGAGACCACCCGGAGCTCTGTAGGACAAACCATTCGCTCAATACGAGAATTTAAAGTTTGGACGTACGATAAATCAG
The DNA here is from genome assembly GCA_009739505.2 of Apolygus lucorum. Taxonomy (NCBI): domain Eukaryota; kingdom Metazoa; phylum Arthropoda; class Insecta; order Hemiptera; family Miridae; genus Apolygus; species Apolygus lucorum. Next base: position 2,730,034 of record CM019182.2, read on the forward strand.
AAACACGAGTGTGAATCGCAAAAGAGGCCTAATCTCCGTTCAAATTAAAGCTGACCAAAATAAGATCGATGTTTTTCTTCATGTTGGATGGTTGGTGGCTTTGCAGACGAGTGGTCTATATAGAAAAATAAAAAATAATAAACCTTTGTGTAATAATTTGCAGCGTTTTTTCTTGGAATCGCCCGTTCTGTTTGTTAAAACAGAACCAAATCGATTCACTGTGTTTCAGACCCGTAAAATCCAAGAACATCCTTCTAAATTCGTGCATCCATTCAAAATTCAAAATTGTTTCTTTACACTGAATTTCTCGCCTGCAGCGAGACAATTCTGATAGCAGAGCTAAGTTGTAGGATGATGAATAATAATAGTTTTTAAACAGGCATTCAATTTAACCCTGTACTTGGCAAAAGTATCCCCATGGCGATTCTTTAAAAAATTTCCCCCTAAAGTGTACTTTAGGCCCTCCAAAAACATGTCAAAATGAAAAAGCTTCTAACATTTTGAAATTTGAGCAGATTGTGGTAGAGTAAGTTCCTATAAATGGTACACTTCCGAGTCACCGATCAATGGGATTATTATTGAATAAAATGTATTTCGTTCTATTTCAATCAGAATACAATTAAAAGAAAAAACAAATGGGGATAAAAGAATCCATTGATTGGTTGATTGGTCCATTGGTTGATGTAGGTCACTTCTAAGGGTTCAAAAATGAATTTTGAAAACGCCCTAACTCAAAACATTCTGACATGAAGGTATTGTTTCTCCTTCAATTTAAGATTTTATAGAATTTTTTGAGACCACCCGGAGCTCTGTAGGACAAACCGTTCGCTCACTACGAGAATTTAAGGTTTGGACGTACGTTAAATCAGAAACACGAGTGTGAATCGCAAAAGAGGCCTAATCTCCGTTCAAATTATAGCTGACCGAAATACGATCGATGTTTCTCTTCATGTTGTATGGTTGGTGGCTTTGCAGACGAGTAATCTATAGAAAAATAATAAACCATCGTGTAATAATTTGCAGCTTTTTTATATTCCTGCGTACCAGAACAAGTTTATTATTATAATAATGATTATTTCGGTGTGAAATCGTGACTGTATGTTACTGGTGACCTTACAGGTAACAAACTCTTCCCCCTTCCTTTTAGAGACTGTAGGTCTGTGGGACCATAGGAAAGGACCAAGTAATAAATCAAATATAATGGGGAGGACGCCCAGGAGTCACCCGACGCCGGCCCTACGAGATGAGGGAAGATGAGGTAGGTGGGGGTGGGAGAGAGTGATGAAGGGAAGTGCCTCTATAAAAGGACCCCCAGTTCAAATAAGAGCCGACCAACAACCATAGGTACCTACGACCTACGTAATAGGGCGTTTTTGAACATTTCAACCCAAATTTCCATTTGAATTCCAAATGAAGGGTTGAAATTTTCAAAAACGCCCTACCTATTACGTAGGTCGTAGGTACCTATGGTCTTGGGTAAAAATCAAAAAAAGTCTGCCAAGTGGGTGTGGCACATAGCTTCCTCGTATCCATAACCCGAATATATACATGATCCGATGCATAGTAGTTAATCTCAAAACACCAATCTCTACGTACCTTCAACTGGGTAGTTGATAGGGGACCATCTACACGTTAATCTGGTCAATCCCAGAAAATTTCATCAAATTCGGATGAAAATATTTTTCATTGAAGTAACATTTACATTTAATGTAAATGTTATGGCTGTTACAAGGATTTTACGTATGCGTATGCACAGAGGCTTCTGTAAATTTTAAGGCCTTGATTTTCATTGGGGACCATCTACAACCTAATCTGCGTAATCCCTAAAATGTCATCGAAATTGGGTAGAAAATGTGGAAGTTATGGCCGTTACAAGGAAATTCACGTTTGCGCATGCGCAGTGACTACTGTCATTCCGAAGGTGGTGATTTTCATAGAGGACCATTTAAATACTAATCTGTAACATCCCTGAGAATTTCATTGAAATCGGACGGAAATATAGAAGTTATGGCTGTTACAAGGAATTCACGTTTGCGCATGCGCAGCGACTACTATCAGTCCGGGCTGATGATTTTTATAGGGGACCATCTACAACCCAATCTGCATAATCCCTCGAAATTTCATCGAAATCAGGTACGAAATGTGGAAGTTATGGCCGTTTTTTTTTTTTTTTTTTTTTTTTTTTTTTTTCATAAACTCCCCTCAAAGACAAAACGTCTTTTTTGACGGAGGGGGCACGCCATAAATGAAAAATAAATAAACAAATCAAATATAATGGGGAGGACGCCCAGGACTCACCCGACGCCGGCCCTAGGGATGAGGGAAGATGAGGAAGATGGGAATGGGAGAGATGGATGAAGGGAAGTGCCTCTGTAAAACGACCACCAGTTCAAATACGAGCCGAGCAGGACACGGGTGGTGATACCACGGAGTACGCCTACTGAGATGCCCAACTCGCGCAACTCCGTGGCACTTTTCCCGCACCACACACCGCGCCATGACAATGTTGCAGCCATCACCCTGATGTTGTTGGGTGCCACTCCTTTTAGCTCCGACACCGCTTGCCGTAAATCATCTCTATCATACTTTCTTATCTTAGCCCGCCAAGTCCGCTCCATGTCCAAGCTGCCATTGACAACTTGGACATCCAGGATAATGCAAGACTGGTCGGGCTTGACGGCAACGATGTCGGGCTTCTTACCCTGGTCACTTGGCATGTGATACAGTCTCTCCCTCTCAACATCCCAGCCGCTAGATGACAAAGCACCTGCTATCTGCTTGGCGACCGCATCATGACGTAGAATGCGGCCCCCATGAGTCCGAGGACACTGCTGCACTACATGATAAAGATGTAAGATGTGTGATGTGTGTGTGTATGTGTAGGAAATTCACGTTTGCGCATGCGCAGTGGCTACTATCAGTCGGAAGGTAATGATTTTCATAGGGGACAATCTAAATACTGATCTGTAACATCTCTGAGAATTTCATCGAAATCGGATGGAAAATGTAGAAGTTATTGCCGTTAGCAGGAATTCACGTTTGCGCATGCGCAGTCGCTTCTATCAGTCCGAGGATGATGATTTTCATAGGGGACCGTCGACACACCAACCCGCACAATCCCTGAAAATTTCATAGAAATCGGACAATAACTTCGTATAGTTATGCGCGTTACAATGAATTCATGACAGAAAGACAGATAGACAGACGGACACACAGACACGGAACCAAAATTGTTCAGAAAGGTCTAAAACGCAAAACGCGAGTGAAAATTTTGATTTTGGAGAACTTTTTTTTTTCGTCCTTGAAAAGTGAAAACAAAGCTTCCGCTACCTTGGTAGACTAAAAAAGCAAAACAGAGTAGTGACGATGGCAAAGCTTTGATCTTTGCAGACGAGTGATCTATACAGGAAAATAATAAACCTTTGAGAGATGGAGCGTTTTTATTTCCATTATTTGAAGGGTTAGAAAATTGAAAAAAACACTCGATTCGAAAGTAGTCTTTTGAAGAAACTCAATTTTAAATGCGAGTCTGCAACACATTGGGACATTTGCATGTCAACCACTACACAACAAGGTAGTGAAGTAAGGTTGTTAGTTCATGCACCCAAGCATCAAAATAAGAAAACAGTTGATTGTGCTCTACGCAACACAGTGAGTCTATTTTATTTATTTATTGGTCGCGTGAGCAAGACTTGCTTAGTTTTCGTGACGATTTTGCTTCCGAGTCTACCAAGGTAGCGGAAGCTTTGTTTTCACTTTTCAAGGACGAAAAAAAAAGTTCTCCAGAATCAAAATTTTCACTCGCGTTTTGCGTTTTAGACCTTTCTGAACAATTTTGGTTCCGTGTCTGTCTGTATGTGTGTCTGTGTGTCTGTGTGTCTGTGTGTCCGTGTGTCTGTGTGTCTGTGTCTCTGTCCGTCTGTCATCAATTCCTTGTAACGCGCATAACTATACGAAGTTATTGTCCGATTTCTATGAAATTTTCAGGGATTGTGCGGGTTGGTGTGTAGACGGTTCCCTATGAAAATCATCATCCTTAGACTGATAGAAGCGACTGCGCATGCGCAAACGTGAATTCCTTGTAACGGCCATAACTTCTACATTTTCCATCCGATTTCGATGAAATTTTCAGGGACTGTGCGGGTTGGTGTGTAGACGGTCCCCTATGAAAATCATCATCCTTGGACTGATAGAAGCGACTGCGCATGCGCAAACGTGAATTTCCTTGTAGCGGCCGTAACTTCCACATTTTCCATCCGATTTCAATGAAATTTTCAGGGATGTTACAGATTAGTGTTTAAATGGTTTCCTATGAAAATCATCACCCCCGGATTGATAGTAGCCGATGCGCATGCGCGAACGTGAATTGCTTGTAACAGTCATAACTTCCACAATTTCTACCCGATTTCGATGAAATTTTCAGGGATTACGCTAATTATGTTGTAGATGGTCCCCAATGAAAATCAAGGCCTTGAAATCTTACAGTAGCCTCTGCGCATGCGCAAACGTAAAATCCTTGTAACAGCCGTAACAGTCGCGAGTGACGTGAGGATCTCAAACCTTATTCCAGCAACCCCTCTATAGGACAGTGAGCAATGCTCTGGACTCCCACCCAGGAGTCCCAGGTTCAAATCCCAGTCAAACTAAGAAATTTTTTGATCCAATCACTACCGCACTTACATTTTTCGTCCGAATTTGATGAAATTTTCTAGGATTGTCCAGATTAGCGTGTAGATGGTCCCCTATGAGGGTAGTGAAAGGTACTTAGAGATTGGTGTTTTCAGATTAACTACTATGCATCGGATCATCTATATAATCGGGTTATGGATACGAGGAAGCTATGTGCCACACCCCACTTGGCAGACGTTTTCAGTTTATGTGCCAAAGCAAAGACATGAAAATGTCAATACCGATCAACATAAACTCGTATACAATACAGGTATATCAAACATATTTTTTAGTACTTACTAAACGAGGATGTCAATATTGAATGATGAGGATCCCTCGGAAGCCGATTAGAACTAAAAAAGTATTATCATTCTTCGAAGTGTTTTATACAGGTGGACCGACTCCGTCTGTTCAGTTAATAACTGTCCCGTTGATAAGAACCGTTCCGAGACGTTAGATAACCCAAGCAAATAAAATGTAACCTCTGTTTGAGAGGCGCGCAATCACCGTGACTTGAGTAAGAACTGATGATTCGTCCGCTGAACAGTAACAATATTATTTACAACCACAGAATCTGGACTCTTCTGTGACACAACCGTTCTGAAGCTAATATTGACTATGTACGTGTATCGGTTCTTCTTTCTTTCAAACAGTAAATTTGCCTTGAATAATCTTGGAGATAAAACGGGCTCATGAATATCAGTTCAGCTATATTTCTCGAAATTTTGCATTTTCCACAGATTTAAAAACGAATAAAAAGTTCAAGAACCTCATATTTTTGTTTATTAGTATGTTTTGTCCTCTGAAAAAAGCAAATTGTTATCTGAAATATCATTTCATGAAACGACAGCGATGCTGAGAGGCAGTGTTGGGCAAACGCCATTTCAGCGAATTTTCAATGAAAGAAAATATAGCAATAAACACGAAAATTTTAGTACGAAAAATTTGGATTTTTTCCTCTTGAAATCCATTTTGAACGTGTATAAACAACGTTTGAATCAGTTGAAAAGTTCCAGTTCACTAGGGATGAGCATCGATGGTCGATACTATCGAACTATCGATGTTTTACATCCGATAGTCGAAGTTTTCACCATCGATGGTTAGAAGCCGATGTTTTCACGTTCGATGGTGTCAGCGAATGTTTCTCTACTATCAATATCATGTCACTGTAAAAGCATGTCCTTAATCCGTAAATCACGCACTACAAGTCGGATGGCCGAAGAAGCCGCACCGACGAGGCGTAAGTGATTAAAAAACGCTGCAAATTATTACACAATGGTTTATTATTTTTTATTTTTCTACATAGATCACTCGTCTGCAAAGCAACCAGCCATCCAACATGAAGAAAAACATCGATCGCATCTCGGTCAGCTTTAATTTGAACGGAGATTAGGCCTCTTTTGCGATTCACACTCGTGTTTCTGATTTATCGTACGTCCAAACTTTAAATTCTCGTAGTGAGCGAACGGTTTGTCCTGCAGAGCTCCGGGTGGTCTCAAAAAATTCTAAAAATTCTATAGAATCTTAAATTGAAGGAAAAACAATACCTTCATATCAAAATGTTTTGAGTTAGGGCGTTTTCAAAATTTCAAAATTCATTTTGGAACCCTTAGAAGTGATCTACATCAACCAAAATCTTCGGGGCACAACTAGACCCCAAATAGAGCTTACATACCAAATTTCATCAAAATCGGTCAATACTAAGTGGAAAAAGTGCCGCGTACGGCGGACGGACGGCCAAATTTTTATTCGATTTTTGGATTCTACGTACCTTGAAACGTAAACCATCAAATTTTGAGGGGGGTTAAAAATTTGTTTTTCTCAGTCGATTCCAAAGGTTCATTATTGAAAATAATAAACCAAAAGACAAGTGGGTGTGGCATAAAGTTTTTCTTTCTTTCATTTCCACAACCTGATTGTATAGATGATCCAATGCATTGTTGCTAATCTCACAACATCAATCTCTAAGTAGGTACCTATCAGACAGGGACGATGATTTTCATAGGGGACCATCTACACCCCAATCCGCATGATCCCTAAAAATTTCGTCGATATACAGGATGGAGAAAGGTCGTGAACCACTCGTGTTACACCCTGTATAATAATCCACCATGTGCTCTCACCCCTTCAAAATGAACGTCAATATTCCCATCTCTACAATACTTTACTAATTCTAAAATCTTGGCAATAACGTGATTGTTTGGTTAGCTTTCCGCTGGAAATAGCTCTTATCACGATTTCAGAATCAGTACAAATTATTGCATGGGTAACGACTGAGTTTGAGCCTCGACGAATGAGACTTGCACTTTTACCACTTACTTAGCATTGACCGATTTAGAAGAAATTTGGTATGTAGGCTCCATTTGGGGTCTAGTTGTGCCCTGAAGATTTTGGTTGATGAAGGTCTCTTCTAAGGGTTCAAAAATGAATTTTGAAATTTTGAAAACGCCCTAACTCAAAACATTCTGACATTAAGGTATTGTTTCTCCTTCAATTTAAGATTTTATAGAATTTTTTGAGACCACCCGGAGCTCTGTAGGACAAACCGTTTGCTCACTACGAGAATTTAAGGTTTGGACGTACGTTAAATCAGAAACACGAGTGTGAATCGCAAGAGAGGCCTAATCTCCGTTCAAATTAAAGCTAACCGAAATGCGATCGATGTTTTTCTTCATGTTGGATGGTTGGTGGCTTTGCAGACGAGTGATCTATATAGAAAAATAAAAAATAATAAACCATTGTGAAATAATTTGCAGCGTTTTCATTTCCACAACCTGATTGTATAGATGATCCAATGCATTGTTGCTAATCTCATAAAATCAATCTCTAAGTAGGTAGCTATCAGACCGGGGCGATGATTTTCATAGGGGACCATCTACACCCCAATCCCCGATCCCTAAAAATTTCGTCAATATACAGGATGGAGAAAGGTCGTGAACCACTCGTGTTACACCCTGTATAATAATCCACCATGTGCTCTCACCTCTTCAAAATGAACGTCAATCTCTACAATACTTTACTAATTCTAAAATCTTGGCAATAATGTGATTGTTGAATTTGGTTAGCTTACCGCTGGAAATAGCTCTTATCACGCTTTCAGAATCAGTACAAATTATTGGATGGGTAACGACTGAGTTTGAGTCTCGACGAATGGGACTTGATTTGTCGAGATTTAAGGAAGAAGCGATCTATCTTATATAAATTTTATATATGTTTCAATGTTTCAAAATGATATTAGTGAAGAAAATAGGTATTTCTTGTTAAAAATTGTCAAGCCTTTGCAGTAGCGAATTTCTTATTTTTTTCGAAAATTTGCTCAAGTGTAGGTAGATATACTTATTAGTGCTCTGATCAGCAAACCCTACGTGTTACCCTACATGTTACTCTTTGTGAAGAAACTGTTCTGCCAACCTAAATTGGCAAAAAATTTAAATTTCCAACATTTCCATCATTGTGTACTGTCCAAAACCGTGCCTTGATCGCAATCAACCAATAATGTGAATATCTTTCATACCCATCGGAATCCACTCGTCAGGGTCGACCTCAGTGTTGCAGTTACTCCGGTGGTCACTGGATACTTGAACCTCAAATCAAGCTTATTCGATAGATGCCGCCGCTCCCACTCGCTTCTAGTTTCTCACGACCTCGCCATTAATTCGTAGAGACGACACTCGATGTCTGTCATCCACTCGTTGAACCGCCACTTGTTTATCACGATGGTTGTTTCCTGTTATTTGTCAAGTGACGATTGTTCGAGCATTCTCATAATTATTCCTTTGTATTTCCTCGGAGTCGTATGACAACTGAATGTCTCGGGTCGACTGAAATTAGGAAGAAGAAGAAAAAAAATCCCCTTCATGCAGCATGAGTGATTGAGCGAATTTTTAAAGTTTCAATTTTTAAGGGGGTCTCAGTCGGTCGCCGTTCGTTCTCGTTCTGGGTTAGTATTTCCCTAAATTACCGGCACTCAAACTTTGAAAGTTGTGCCTAAACATGAAATTTTCAAGGGTTTTTCGAAATTCATTAATGCAGCTGCCTAGTTAATTGAAAACTAAAAGATTGCCGCTGGAATCATCAAAATCGAACAATAATTGCTGGAGAAAACGCTGCAAATTATTGAACAATGTTTTATTATTTTTCCATATAGATCACTCGTCTGCAAATCCACCAACCATCCAACACGAAGAAAAACATCGATCGCATTTCGGTCAGCTTTAATTTGAACGGAGATTAGGCCTCTTTTGCGATTCACACTCGTGTTTCTGATTTATCGTACGTCCAAACTTTAAATTCTCGTAGTGAGCGAACGGTTTGTCCTACAGAGCTCCGGGTGGTCTCAAAAAATTCTAAAAATTCTATAGAATCTTGAATCGAAGGAAAAACAATACCTTTACATCAAAATTTTTTGAGTTAGGGCGTTTTCAAAATTTCAAAATTCATTTTGGAACCCTTAGAAGTGACCTACATCAACCAAAATCTTTGGGGCACACCTAGACCCTAAATGGAGCCTACACACCAAATTTCATCAAAATCGGTCAATGCTAAGTGGCAAAAGTGTACGGCGGACGGACGGCCAAATTTTTATTCGTTTTTTGGATTCTACGTACCTTGAAACGTAAACCATCAAGTTTTGAGGGGGTGTTACAATTTTTTTTTCTTGGACGATTCCAAAGGTTCATTATTGAAAATAATAAACCAAAATGGGAAAAACCGTTTATTCAGATAGGGGTGCGCCTAATTTTTTTTTAAATTTTTATTCGAATGTTGACCTCATCCTGAGAATTTTGACACCAGCTGTTCTCTTTTTGGGATGAATACATCTTTTTCTACGATTTTTCAAAGTTTCGAATGTTTATGACGTCACGCGCTCCTCCCACCTGGGCGGGACCCCCCCCAGCCCACTATGACGTCATAAACATTCGAAACTTTGTAAAATCATATAAAAAGGTTTTCTCACGCTAGAAGGTCGCTTGATGTCAAAATTCTCAGAATGAGGTCTAGTTTAGATTAAAAATAACATTAAACAGTTTTTCCGACCTATGCGCACACCCCATAATTGTTCGACTTTGATGATTCCAGCGGCAATCTTTTAGTTTTCCAATTCCCTAGGCTGCTGCACTAGTGAATTTCGAAAATCATTGATTATTTCAAGTTTACAACTTTTTAAGTTTGAGAGCCGGTTATTTAGGGAAATACTAAACCGGAACGAGGAACAAACGGAGACCAACTGAGACCCCCTTGTGTATAGTTGTGTATAGTGTGTGTATTTTCTCGTTCCTTAACTCATTATTCAAGAGAATTATCTTACCACAACAGTGAATTATTAGCAGAGATTGTACAAACTGTACAAATGTGCGTTTGGGATGCTGACCTCTCAACCAATATTTTTATGATATTTGTTAAGATTTGAATTTGTTAAGATTTCGAATATTTGTAAGAAATTTGAATTTGTTAAGAACTTGAATATATATTCAAATTAAATTATTCAATGTTATTTTCTCGAAATGTCTGTCATACCCGAATTCAAACAAATTAAATGCAGCACATTTTGAATAAAAGACGCTCTTGCACGATATCAATTTGTGGAAAAGCCAAAAATATTCAGGACAAGACTGTCTCATCTACTAATTAACTCTTGAATTGATACCTAGGCAGAAAAATCTGAAATTTCCAGGTAAGTAAGTTGTGGAGTGGGAGAAGCGTTTTTTTTGTTATGGAAATTTTTTCTAGGGGAGCGGCTGCTTGCATTGTTTTTATAGGACTCATTGTCGAATTTTGGGCCAACTTAATTGCAGTTAGCTCAGTAGTCAGCTGGGCCATAGCATTTGCCATAAATGTTACGCTGTCTACTAGCTCCCTATTGTGTGCCATTTGGGTCGGTGAATCCTCCTCTCCTAATATCTTACATGTATTGCACCGAAAGGACTGCCTTCTTGGGATCGATAATTTCTTGAAATTATCATATCGTATCCCAGAACAAATTTCGCACAACGTTTGTTCGCACTTTGAACAAGTTATTGGTTTGGATGCTTGTGCTCCCTGGAGCACGACCTCACATGTCCCGCATTTATCGTTCGCGGCACCTTCGTTATCTAAATCTGACATTATGTCCATTACTGTTTGAGATAACGGAGTGAAGTGAGGTAGTGGACCCGATTGAATGACGTTTAATGTAACAAGGTACAGACGGGAAGAGGAGCGTGTAGTTTACGTGGTCAGTGATAATGATTCTTGTTGGTAGGTACTGAATCTCGATTGGAAGGAAGACTACGTGACACAGGGACCAATTCCCGATAGAAATTGAGCAATGAACAATTTACAATTTATTCTTCCAATAATTAATGAATGAATGAATGAGAGAAGAAATGAATTGAATTGTTAGCTATTCGTTTACAGTAGTATCACAAATATTCGTGAAACTAAATTAGATAACTACCTATAATGTTGGTGTAATATGTGAAGGAAGGGTGTAAAATGAGTGGTGTAGTGTCTAATAATTATTGTCGACTACCTACGCTATAATTTAAAAAATGGGGAGTAAAATTTGGTGTAGGAAAATTAGTACACAATGGAAAAATATAGTTTCAAAACATGAAATATGGTATGAAATGAAAAATTATATACTATAAAAATAATATAATATATATAATTATAAAAGGTAATACGATGGTCTTTTTCGTTGGGGAGTTGGGAAGGTGTGCAATGAGGCCGTGAAATATAAATTTGACGCTCTGCTACCATGTGGAGTGGGAGAAGCCCATAATTAATTATTACTTAATTAATTGGGGAAAGGGTAGAGTTCAGGAACAACTCAAAAATTTGAGATTGACGAAATTTTTATATTTTGACAATCAAAACAGGTGGGAAAATATGCCATTGAAAAAGGGACAATATTAATAATATAAATTTAATCGAGGAAAAAGACCATCGGAAAGAGGAGGAGAAAAATAATATGAATTGAGCAAGAGATAACTCACCAGAAGGGGGATCCGGGAAGGAAGTGATTGTCTCAGGTAAAATGCGCCAATCGAGCCCCCTCTTCTCCCCAAAGGGGTAACTGCGGTGGGGAACCTCCGCGGAACAAAGTACCCCTCGGATATCAACAGATATCCGAGGTGAACTCCGATCCCTCGGGTGGTCGTCCACCACAAAGTATACCTCGGCTGTACTGAGTAGGTGGTCCAAGTTTCAAATTGCTAGCTCCGATAGCTCCAAAGATATTCAACATTGAATTCTTAGTGAATTTTCAAACCGCACGCCCTGAAAAATTTGGGGATTTGCACCTAAGCCGATCTTGAATTCGGCCAGCGATGTGGTTTCTTCTTTTTTTTTTAAATTTATTTTTCAATTTTAATGCTTAAATATGGTTTTTCTTGACCTACTTTGGTTCATCGCTATTTGCGTGAAAACCGGATGGAGAATACGGGTTGGTTGGTGCCCCCTCCTCATGTTTGACTGTCATTGTTGCTTCCGAGTCTATCAAGACAACGAAACCTTTGTTTTCACTTTTCAAGTTTGGAAATAAAAAGTTCTCCAAAATCGAAATTTCCACTCGCGGTTTACGTTTCAGACCTTTTTGAACAATTTTTTATCCGTGTCTGTCTGTCTGTCATGAAATCCTTGTCACTGCCATAACTTCTACATTTCTCATCCGACTTCGATGAAATTTTCCGAGATTATGCGGATTAGGTTGTAGATGATCCCCAATGAAAATCAAGGCCTTAAAATTGACAGTAGCCTCTGCGCATGCGCAAAGGTAAAATCCTTGTAACAGCCATGACACTTACATTTTTCATCCGACTTTGATGAAATTTTCTAGGATTGTTCAGATTGGCGTGTAGATGGCCCCCTATGAAAAGCATCTTCACCAGACTAATAGTAGTTTCTGCGCACGCGCAAACGTGAATTCCTTGTAACAGCCATAACTTCTACAATTTCCATCCGATTTCGACGAAATTTCTCAGGTTAGTTCAGATTAGCGTGTAGATGGTCCCCTATGAGAGTAGTGGAAGGTACTTAGAGATTGGTGTTTTGAGATGAACTACTAAGCATCTGATCATCTATGCTATCGGGTTGTGGATACGAGGAGGCTATGTGCCACACCCACTTGGCGGACGTTTTTGTTTTTGTTGAGTAGACCTCGGTAGGCGAGTTTGCTTGAAGTTCTGATCCGTTTGTTTCGATTAGTGTGGGATTGTTTTGCGTCAACCTTTATTTGCTTGAAACTGTTTATTGTAATTTTCAGGCCTTGACGGTGGAAATACATTTTCCGAAAGCTAGGCAATAACGGCGTATATTTTCGTATGGGACTGGGGTGGTGTCGATGGTTGACAATATTATAAGGTGAGGGTGGTTAGTCAAGAAAGGCGACAGGGAAGTGATCAAGTCAGGATTGTAGAGAATAATGGATACGATGGTACACATGCGTTCAATTAATCAATCAATAGTTTTTATTGTAAAAACCACAATTTGTGATACAATCGTCTTAAGTACACAGACTACAACTAAGTAACAAAAAAGAATGGTCATTGAAGAAGAACAAAACTTACTTAATCACCAAATATATAGCATTAGCGTGAATAGAGTAGGTAGGTAATGGTTCAAAAGAATATTTCTCTGCCACTTCTACCTAACAAAAAAAAAAAAATGGTATTAATAAAATAAGCAGGGCAATTACCACGCCAAATGGAATCAGATGGTGAATGTAATTCTGCGTCATTCGGAAGGGAATTAACCTTCACAGACAATTTATTGTTTTGATGACAAATTACGCATAGCCACAAGTAAAGGAATAGAAAGACGATTTCCATTCTGCATCGGGTTACTTTTTATACTAACAGACGCTACTGGAGGGCGTAAATTGTGCTGATTCCTTGTATATTAGTCATGATCATGGATATCCGAAACTGTTGGAAAACTACACAAATTATTACTTACGAATTTGATACAAGTATACATGTAAAGGCCCGAAACAGTCAAACACTGCACTTTCCCAAAATAGCCTCCACAACTCTCACTGTACCCCACTTGAAAAGTGTCCTGATGGCAGATTTTTGTAGTCGGAAAACTGATTTCAATTCGACAGATCCACCACATAGCTCGATCATGTTGCCCGTTCGGCTCATAAATTGGGCAATGAATGCAGTTCGTACAGCTATGGATAGTCGGCGGAGAGCGAAATTGATTTTAGACAATTCTGGAATTTCAAGTCAAATCCTATAGTAGGGCCCTAGAATAACGTTCAATACCATGAATACCCAATGGGAAAAATTACTGTAGATTAAGTAAAGCCTCTGACAAAAAAACACGGCAATTTGAGGCTCAAGCTCAAACAATGAAACTGACTCTAATATACGAGGGGGGACCCAAAAGTAACCGGAATTTCGTCATAACTTCTTCATTTTGCAATATTTTTACACCAAATTTTGATCACCTTCAAAATAATTACCACTGACTGCAACACACTTTTCCAAAAGCGTCTTTTATTGTTCAAAACATTTCTGGAATTCATTTAATGGAATGAGCTTGAGGCCATCCAGCGATTTTTGTTTCACATCTTCCACAGCCGAAACCCGTTTTCATTTCAAGTCCCTTTTGAGTCGGGGGAACAAAAAAAAGTCTGCCAAGTGGGTGTGGCACATAGCTTCCTCGTATCCATAACCCGATTGTATAGATGATCAGATGCATAGTAGTTAATCCCAAAACATCAAAACAAGTTAATCTGTAACATTCCTGAAAATTTCATTGAAATCGTATGGAAAATGTGGAAGTTATGGCCGTTACAAGGAAATTCACGTTTGCGCATGCGTAGTGGCTACTATCAGTCCGAAGGTGGTTATTTTCATAGGAAACCATCTAAATACTAATCTGTAACATCCCTGAAAGTTTCACCGAAATCACTAGATAGTAGTAGGTAGACTCGGAAGCAAAAGTCGGGGGGGGGGGGGGGGGGGGCGAGATCAGGTGAATAGGGGGGGTGAACAATCGGTGTCATGCCATTTTTCGTAGGAAACTGCTTCACAAACAGGGCATTGATTTCGGGGGCTTTGCTCGTCTGTGAGAAGGCGTGGGACAAATTTGGCTGCAACCCTTCTAATCCTCAGATAAAATTATCTGGTTTAAACTCCAAGACATCCCAGACATCTCATCCAATTGATCAACAGTTCGACAACGGTCTTCGCGAATCATGATGTTGATTTTATCAACGTTGTCGTCAGTTCTTGACGTTGAAGGGCGGCCATAACAAGATTGGTCTTCAATCCTCATTTGCCAATTTTTAAAACGTTGAAACCACTCGTAGACACGTGTCTTGCTTAGTGCAGCATCCCCTTAACACGTTGAACGCGGGGAAAAAAACGCGTTAATCCCCTGTGGCGGAGAAATTTTTTTTCGCCGAAATGCTATAGCAGCAACATATATTAAAAAGTACATTTTTCCAAAAATTTTGACAAAAAAAAGTTGAGAATTTTGAGAATTTATTCTCGGCGTCAACGTGACACGGCCAGCGGCAGTGCAGCAGTTGCTCCAGTTTGAATGGGAAACCCCATGTGAGTGGGTTGGCTCAGGCCGCCCGTCCACTGGACGCGAATTCTTGCGGCCTTTGCAAGGGAGATAGGTTGATGGTGCATAGAATGGGTAGGAATCAATCATGTACGACAATATAATACCTAGTTATTCCATACCTGGAAAGAGAACGAGTCTTCTCTTTTTTGGGAGCTTTGTAGAGTTGTCTGGCAAAGATTCAAAACAGAAAAACTGAGTGAAACACAAAAAAAATCGGAGTCGAACCACTGTGTCTTTTTCACGATAACGAACTGAAAGTATGAAACTTATGAGAGGATTGAGCTGATTATTGACACAACCAACAATTAAACAATGTTGATCAACCTTAAAAAGAGTGAATCATTCCGTAAAAATGGATGAAACATGTGAAAACATAGAGAAATTACCGGAGCAGCGCACAATGATAAGGTATCACTTTGATAACTGCTCAATTACCTTCAACCTCGACCAATTCAGCTCCGGATTGAACCATTCGACTCATAACATGTTCATCTATCACGAAAAAAATGCTAGAAAAGACCGGAAACTGAGAACGAAAGAACAGGAGCAGATATTCTTGAACCTGTTTTGCGAGAGGTGTTTGCGTGACATAGATGCGGCCAGCCACAGGGACCGCGTTCTACGTGTTAAGCAGTTTTAAGCATTACGAGAGTTTCAGCCGGCGTTTTTCCCAACATAAAACAAAATTTCACGGCCGCGCGTTGCTCTACGCTGTCTGCAATCACACGTTTTCGCCAAAACGGAAAAAGTTGTTTCAATAGCAAAACTCACAATGACGAACTGTTAAACTTACAGCATCCCAACTTCGCACACTGAATCATGAGATGTGTCCCTTTCAAACCCCCCACCTGCCAACCAGCCAATCACACCTGTCTTTCGCCTCCAGCTCGATTCCTGTTACTTTTGGGTCCCCCCTCGTAGAGACTAATTTCATTTACGGTTCCAGAGGTAGCACTACTGTAGTGACCAGCACAAATTGGTTAGAAGGCTGGATATATCGCAACATGGCTGCCCCATACAGATATCCGCTACATTTAAAATTTCCATCTTCCTTAAATTCTCTAAATTTTTTTGGATGCATTTTTGAGCAGCATACTATGGCTTTTTTCCATATCAGTGAACCGGCCTTAAATTTTTTTTTTTTTTTTTAATGTGAGGCGAATTTCCTATTGTGGGTGTAGTTTGTCAATATGGAAGTTCCAGGTGAAACGATCGTCGATTCTTAAATCAGCTCAAGCTACCTCCTATTGTTTGCACTGTTAGTTAACTCTACGAAGAATACAAAGATGTAGGAGGAAATCCTAATAACAAGGTGTTGTGGGGAGAATCAATTTTGATGATACAACCCGAAATGCGGGCTCTGAACCCCACTTGGCAGACGTTTTCTTTTTTCACAAAACCTTTCAATCAGATTCCGATTCGGATTTCGAATTTGAATCCTCGTCGCTCCCACTTTCATCCCCCTTCCCGAAAATATTTCTATCCTTAGCGTATTCCATTACAGGCTTCATCGCATCTGTGAATCTTCTGTGGTGCATCGCGTTCATGTTGGTTTTGTGTTCTCCAGTCGTCCACGTTTTCTCCAGCGCCGCCCAATCGTCGGATTCCTTCGCTTCGATTTCGGCTTGGACCCGCATTATGCACGTCAGGATGGCGTACAGTTCCGTTCGTCGCAGCTCGTCTTTCAATCGAGCCAGAGTCAACGGACGACCTCCGTAACCGAATTTGGATAAGTAGCGGACCAAAGCAGGGTAGTAGACCTCCTCCACCAAGTAGTCTTTGTGTTTCAAAACAGTTTTCGTGTTCAGAGTTGAGTAAGTCACGTGATGTAGGTCAGTTGCTGGTGTGTTGATGTGAGACGTTTCAAAACTCGAGAATCTACAAACAGAAAAACGATACAAATTATTACACAACGGTTCACGGCTCTTCCACAAATCAATACAGTCCTTAAATTGGCATTCAGTACCATTTTCGAATAATACGATCAATCAAATTTATTTCGGCAGAAAGTAGGTACCTTACAACCTGCAATATCATCATTAGATAGTTTTTGCTGCCAATGAAAGACTTTAGCTCAATGAGCCCAGGGATGTCAACCTAGAGCGCGCAATCTCTTTGCTAACCGCCCCTAGCAAGTACTCTAGCTGGAAGTGAGGTTGGTCTGTTGTCGTTCACATCCCAAGTTTTTTTTTTTACTTGTTTTATTGCACCAAGTTACAACTTATAAGCAACATTTTTCTGATACATAGATGGTGTACGTTAAGATACTTTAAGATACTTAGTTCTTATTGTCCTGAAATTTGGACTTCATGAAGGTCACACTATGTGAATCAGATCGTGTGGCTTAGTTCTCAGCGCTGAATTATGTCTCGATTGCTCTGGGCTGTGCACCCCACAGTTGTCCACTGTAAGTCAAGACAGGATTTGAGACTTGCTTGTACAGTATAAGCTTATTGTGTGACGAGCCGTCACAGAAGCCCCTTGCCTAAATACCAAAGTTGAGGTTGAAGAAGGCCCTTCCATGCGAGGGTGAGCATATGGAGGTGAAGGGCGCAGCAGTGCCACCAGGAAGCAGCACTGTACGGGCAGGCGCTGGGAAGTAGCGGAGTGGGGGAAGGGCGAAAAGGGGGGACACGACTGGAGCGACACCACCGCTGAAGCTTCAGTCGTGTCTTGATCGAGCCACTCACCAACCGCGTTTGCAAACTTAGAGCCCACACACCCAAAGTAGTGTTCTGGAACAGAGAGGAACAGACAATTCGAAACAGTGCGAACATTAGTGAAGTAAAAGTGCAGTCATCAACAGTTATAAACCTTTTTACGAACATTTTGGACCAGCTACCTCGTTTCCCCAGAGACATTAGTGTACATTACGCCCTCCCAAGTACTCAGACAACCTCGCTGACGACCCTCTGCATTCCACGCACCACCCCATGATTCTCTCTCTCGTAATCTACCCTGGTAAATCTTATATTTCAAACATTGTAAATAATTAGTAGTTCCTCCTAGGTATTTGTTCCTATTTGTTTATGGTTGTCCGTTTCTACAACTGCTGCTGTTTCGTTGAATACTTACCTGATCAATTTCCTGGTGCTTGATAGGATCAAAGTAGTGCACAGTAACAATAAACTTACCGAATTTACTTACCTTGGTGAAGTGCAGTCAAAGCGGGATCAGAGTAGGCTGGGAGATAAATTGAATGTAATTTACCTACCTGAGATTGCCGAGTCTTGAAGTATCTGAAACAAAAAAAAAATAGTTAATATTGAAAGAAATACAAATTATTACACAATCATACGAAAATAATAGAATGTTAAAGAAATCACACTTACTAGCGGAATTTCTTGGAATAATTTGGTAGTTATTTTTCGGTAATCCTAAAGAGGATACCTAGTCAACAACACTGACGCCATGCCCTGCCGACTGGTTTCTGCTACTCACTGATAACGGTAAGTGCACTTGGATACTCCTAGTTCGTAAGCGCAAGTTATGTAATTGGTGGGTTTTCAATTATCAAATCCATCGGCCACAGCAGGGAAAATCGACCATTACAATTGTCGACAGACAATTTCGACCGTCGTCTCATCAGCCAGAGCATTTTTCTGAATTTAATCGAAAGCTCAGCTTTTCCTTCTTGACGTGGGACTTCCACTCCAGTTTGGCATCCAGCGTCATTCCAAGATATTTCGCTTCATTGGCGTACGGTATCACCTTGTTATTTAGAAAGGCTGGCACATAGTTGATCCTTTTATTCGTGAAATCAACATCCACTGATTTAGTCTCATTCATTCTAACTCTCTATCTCACTGTCTTATCATGAATGCGGGAGATGCAGAAATTTAGCTTGGTAACTGATTCACTGTTTGTTTCCCCAGTCGCTATAATTGTAGTAATAATATTACTTATAGCATATAAGTAATATTACTTATAGCATATTATGCTATAAATCCTGCTATAAATGCTATAAATCTCAAGTGATGCAAATTGCTAGAGCCACGCATTGTTTTTGTTTTGTTTGCTTGGTAATGGATGACAAATGATGACTGATATGATTCACTAAGTTTATTACTATTTCATCTTCCAAATTAATCATATTTTTCGCTTCTGACGTGTTCCATCCAAATTATATTTTCTGTTTCTACTTTAATTTTATAATGCTGGCATTCATAGCTGAATAAAGCCTCATTTATTCAAAAGGTTTTCTATTCATATCAATGACAGTTGACAATCGAAAAATTCACTGTTAAAAATAGAAAGGTAAAAGAGGCACACAAAAATTCAAAATGAGACTCCTCCAAATGGCAGCTGGGTCTTCACCAATCTGAGATCTATGGGTGCCTTCTTAACCCGTTTTCGGCCATTGGTAGAGAAAACATAAAAATTTGATTTTTTTCTGAAAAAAACTCTTTAATTGGATGTTTAGAACATATTAAAGGCAGCAAAATAATTGTCATGTACTTCAATTAGAAAATAGTGATTGTTGCGTTTACGCAACAATGGCAGGAAGTGGGATCACACGTGAAATCGTATGAAACAGTCTGGGTGAAGGTGAATATCACATTTTTCACACTTATAAATGTTTGGATTGTTGCAGTTTCGACATCTTTTCCTTACAGTTGGGTTGCTTCGAATTATGAGGTGGCCTTTGTCATCAGATTTTGTAAAATGATCGATAAATTTGCTGGCACCGCGGCCCCTCTGCTGAAATCCTTCCTCTGACTCTGAATCTACACCTCCTGAGGCTTCTTCCGTGAATTTTATAAGTTAAATGGTGACTGCTGAGCGAAATTCGATCTGCGAGATTTCTTGTCGTTCACAATTCGGTGGGTTTTCCATGCGTTTACCACACAGCTGTCAACGGCATTTATGAACAAGGGCCACCACCATTTTTTTCCTTTGATTCGAATTCTATAGTTAGCGATGCCATTGTCATGTAAGTCCACGAAATGCTGAAGTAGGCGAACTCACAGCGTATGGCAAAAACTGGAACAAATACCCATCTGAGGAGCACACACACCATAATTCGAAGCCAAACCTTACAGGCTTGCCTCGGATCAATTTTTTGGCAGTATGACGTCCGAAATAAGGGACCATTTCTTCGTGGATTGATGGATGAGCAGCGAATATCCCAAATTGCAAAAATTTGCCGTTCAGGTGAGAGAAAAGGGGGCATCAACTTCATTCGTTTCTTCGTTAGGAATGTCATTTAGAAATATTCCCTGAATTTCCGTCAGTGTCCACGCGGAGATTTTTTTCTTTGAATTACTCATCACTCTGGCCCCGAAGAAAACAAAGCAAGAACTAAAAAAAACTCGCGGAAACCGACCTGAAAATATCCCCTCTCCCTGAAGATTTGGCGCAAATGCCTAGCGAAATGGTTTCTGTCCGAACATGCATCAAAACATTAGCACTCCTGCCTTCCACCTCTGGCTGCAGCCCAAGAGGCCTGACCTCATTTTCCGCCAACGTTGCGCTCATGCAACGTTACCGCGTTTTTGAATCTTCCCATCTTCTGAAGTAAATTATGACAATTATTGAGGTGTCCTCATAATCTGGAGATCTCGAACGACTAAGGTATGGGGGCACTATGGATCCTGATGAGCAGCAAGTGGACTATAACAGGAACTGAAATAGCTGAATTTGGAGCGATAGAAATCGACTAACTTCAGAATTTTCCTCGTTGGGCAGAAGTCTCAACGGGCTTTCATAGGATATTTTCGAAGTTAGTTCTGCTTCTAAATAATGGATTGCAATTGAAAAAAAGGTAATTTATTCATGAAGTAAGATATGAGAAATTCTCAAATATAACGTTGCGTATACGCAACATTGGCCAAATATGGCCAAACATTGGCCGAAATTTAGTTCTTGGTTGAGTAGGAAGACTGAAACGAGGAAACCTGCAGCCTCTCACTGCATCCTAGTGAGCAAACAGTTAACTAGAACCAACTTTCGATGATCACTAACTTGGAGTATCTGTAATTCTGCTTGATTTCCTAGTGAACCAACGGTTCATCCTAAAAAGCCCTGAATCGTCTCATTCGTTTCGAAATATTGAACACTATGTTATATTGATGAACGAACTATTCCGGTATTTCGAACACCTTCGTGAATGGGTGTTTCGAAAATGTCCTATCTTTCGCACTTTGGAGTTTACTGAACTAGCCAAAATTTGCGGGGTAGGTAGTAGTAGAAATAAATTTGATCAGGTCAGAAAAACGTTACATTAAGAGTTTTTCTAATACAAATTCGAAAATTGTCAATTTATGACCAAAGGCAGTCCTCGCACCTGCGCATATGGGTACGCACCAGCTTTCCAGATGCACTCCTGTAGATTACACTCTTTAATAATAACGCAATAATGCGTCGTACAGTACACAATGATAATTTCATAATAGTTCCTAATTGTCGCATAATAACACTAAAAATAATTTTATTGCAGCTATATCACAGGAAGAAAACAAAGATATTGGTGCACACAAAGCACCAATATTGGTTGTTGAATCAAGTCGGTAAATAAGGGTTAAAATTACATGATTTTCATTAAATCAAAAACTCACTTGAAGGCTATTGGATGCTCGGTGACGTACGCGTCCGATACACCGTAATTCAACCACAGGTCCGGCCAATGGAAATCACCGAAGTTGAACACGTTGAAAGCATCTTGCTCGGTCGAACGATTGAAGATCGTGCGGATTTTTCCGTCTATTTGTGGCACTGAGTCCTTCAACTGTTCCGCCAGCCGATTCCTTGCAAAAATGTCGCACGTTTGAATGAGTTATTCAATGACAAATATAAGGATTTTCTGCATTTATTTAGTTAAGCACAAAATTACCACGTACGCCGTACGCGGCACTTTTGCCACTTAGCATTGACCGATTTTGATGAAATTTGGTATGTAGGCTCCATTTGGGGTCTAGTTGTGCCCTGAAGATTTTGGTTGATGTAGGTCACTTCTAAGGGTTCCAAAATCAATTTTGAAATTTTGAAAACGCCCTAACTCAAAAAATTTTGCAATAAAGGTATTGTTTTTCCTTCAATTTAAAATTCTATAGAATTTTTAGAATTTTTGAGACTACCCGGAGCTCTGTAAGACAAACCGTTCGCTCACTATGAGAATTTAAAGTTTGGACGTACGATAAATCAGAAACACGAGTGTGAATCGCAAAAGAGGTCTAATCTCCGTTCAAATTAGAGCTGACCGAAATTCGATCGATGTTTTTCTTCATGTTGGATGGTTGGTGGCTTTGCAGACGAGTGATCTATATAGAAAAATGAAAAATAATAAACCATTGTGTAATAATTTGCAGCGTTTTTTCTCTGGAAATAGTCATCCAATTTCCATGTTTCTTGAGACAATCTTCTTATTTTTATAATTCCTTGCAATTGTTTAATTCCGAAAGTAAAAAATAACTAAAATGTCAGTAAATTTGAAATTTTCAAGGATTTTCGAAATTCATTAGTGCATCTACATAGGAAATTGAAAAACTAAAAGATTACCGCTGGACTAATCAAAATCGACCAATAATTACTAGGGAAAAGCGGGAAAACCCGTTTTTTCACTGACTGAGACCCCTTAACCCTGAGCGACGATATGGTTGATAGGTACCTGCTATTATTAGAAAAGCCTCGTTCTTCGCAAACGGGTGATCTTTACAGAAAAAAAACAAACCGCTGTGTATCTGTTGCAGCGTTTTTTGTGTTTTGGTCTGCTGCTTAAATACAGTGACTGAAAAATTTTCCTCATTTTACTTACCATTTCCTCCCCCAAGTACTCCTGACAACTTCAGCCAGCATTTTCAGAAAGTGAGTGAAGGACTGATTCATGCGTTTCATGGGCAGCCGCTCGGCGAACAGCTCTTTACCGGGGATTTGATCCTTCTCCACCAAAACTGCGCCCATCGCGTGCCATTTGGCCAAATTCCTGAACGCCATAACCAAATCAGGGAACCCGGGAACCAATTCAACACCTGGTTGTGACCATCCGAACCCCTATAAAGGAGAAAATTCTCTCAAATTAATCAATCGGTTTCTACAGGTTGGTTATTGGTCCGAAGAATAAGCTGAGAAAGTCGTTTATCTTGGGGGTATTTGTATTGGTATTTGTTATGTAATGGGGTATCTCAGTAAATTTTTTTTTTCAAAAGCGTATGGCTCAGGAATAACGGTAATCGGGTCTGTTCATCAAGAAAATGTTTTTTAAAAATCAGAGAAGCTAAGGAAAGTTGAAGATTTGAATGGTGTGACGCAGCTAGCCAATCGTGACGTAGCTAGCCAACTGTCTTTGAAAAAGTATCCATGCACAGAAACCCTTGGAGGACGTCTTGGATACTGCAAAATTCTACTCACACATGCGTGTGGCGTAGTGTGTGTGCTTTATGGCAGCCCGCCTTTTTTTCAAACGTGTCATCTCTTTAATTATTTTTTCTACCCATGTTATAGTATCGTTGGGCTCAAAGTTGGAGTATAGAGGTTTTCAAAGGTGCTGAATCCAAATCTGAGGTCAAAAACCTGAATTTCCGACCCACCGAAATACCCCATTACGGTTTTGGACCAGTTTCGCCTGGCTTTTAAGACCTACTTTGATTTATCGATTAGATTATTCTGTAAACGAGTTTGTTTTTTCAGAAGCTGTGTTTTTAATCTCTCTTATTTTAATTTCTACGTACTTTAATTGTCGATTTTAATTTAAATTCAAATATTCTAACATTGATTTTGTACCTTTTAGTGTACACATCTCAGTTTAATGTTTTACTCAGTTTACAAGTATTTTCTGTTGAGCATTGAGGCCAATGTTCTTTTATGTCTTTTCTGGTCGCCTTTAGGTCAGAGGAAATTGGTAATGGGCGAAATCATTTCTGTTGGAAATTATTAGTCGGTTAACCCCGAAGAACTCACGCTATTCTTCTTTTAATTTTTTATCCTTTCACATCTTCAAAACAGAAAGGAACGGATAAAGAGTGGAATAAATATCAATTTTCTTATTTAATTTCCTAGATTCAATTACCAGGAATCTGCGCTCCTGCTAAGACAATTTATGGTTCCGTTGAAAAAATTCACATTTTTCCGCGTTCAAACACAAATTTCTGTGGTAAATTCCACTTAACGAGTAAAAATACAAATGAGTAAACTGTTGGAGAGCTGAGATTTTGGGGCAGTTTTTACAGTTGACATCTTGAAAAAACATTGCTTCTCATAGTTTATTTTTCGATTAGAAAAACTCATGGTTTCCCAATTAGGTAAAATTGTCTTTTCTGAGAGCTTTTTCATGTCTCAAACCTTGACTCAAAGAAGAGGCCAGGCATCTAAAGTATCCAGGGGTATCCTCAGATTTAAATTTACACAGCAAATTAAGGAAGTTTTAAGTAACCAATTTAGAAAATCGCGAGAAAAAAAGTCGTAAAATTGAAAAAAAAATTGGAAAAACAAGGGTTAAAAAATTGCAAAGACTTGACTTTTTTGCAAATTAGTAGTAAAATCGCCCCCGAAGTTATGCGGACTTTAGTCGCGCCTCCCTGTATATTCTAAACAAATCTTTAACAAATTGTATTGGAGAACGCCGATAGTCTTGTCGTAGGAGAAGGTCTCCGATCGACAAGTTAAATCGAAGTCGTGATATTCACTATTATATCGATGGACTTTTATTAAGTGTAAAGTTTACCCAATGAGGTCATGTAAAAGTTATTATCCCAAATGATGCGAGGTACCTACCGGAGTTCTGAAGACGAGGTAAGATCCATTCTTGGCTTCAATCGAGTCTAGGAAGAGAGTCTCACTCCAATCTCCTGCCGCCTTCATCAGGTCTTTCATCTTTGGTAACACTTGTGTGTGAACCTGTAAGTGTAGATGATTTTAGAGCTGAACAAGAAATAACATCTATTTCTCGTAAAACAGGCGTTATTGTCGTCTGGATGTATATCCGAGGATATTTCCCCTTCTTCAAAGTCGGATTCCATAGAAATATGAAGAACAAACGGATGGAGAACACTGAATTTAATATTCGATAGTAGGTACTGGATTAACAAATGGTGAGGTATACTTGAGAATAATCTATTGAGGAATTTAACTGATTGAATGAAGATAACTGGGTAAATTAATTAAACTGTGTGACCGATTATGATTTACATAGATTAGAATTAGATAGATACATTAGATTAGATATTCTGTTACTCCCACTGTGGAACTAAATAAAGTCTCGCCACAATATCACTGAGCTTCCAAACACCTCGAAGGTACAAACTTGACTGCCTAGAGAGCCCTCAAACCAAGGACCCTTTCGTCATCATAGGTAGCGCTAGTGGCGGCGGTCATTCCAGGGGTGCACCGACATTTCCAATCCTCTTCCCCGAGATATTCATAAAGCATGAGTGAATTAGCAAATTTTTCAAGAACTGTTTGTAGAATAGATTCAAATTCATATCCCTTCCAAGGGACTAGACTATACAGAGGTGGGACAGCGAGGTGGCTACGGTCGTTGGGGCGTCGTTGTTTGGCGGTGGACTTTGGACCGACCTCTGCGGGGATCGTGGGTTCAAGGCTCAAGCCGGCAGCATGCGTTTTTCGGCGGCCGCGGCTCTCATCGCCCCCCTCACCCAGGGCGATAAGGCCAATGGGAAGCCATGAGCGAAATCATCAGAACAAATTCTGATCTTCCCTTAGGAAGACAGCTGATGACGTCCGCGACGCCAGGAATGGCAGTCCGACGAAAATCCAACCTGAAATGGTTGTTTACTTACTGAGTCCATTTTGAGAGACTTCAAGACTGTACCTCGATTGTACTAAGTTACTTTTGAGTATTTAAGGGAACAGACTGCCTTGACTGTACTGAGTTCCTTTGAGTGATCAAACTTTACCCTGGCTGTGCCAGGGGACTTGGCAGTCCCTCAAAAGGTCTTAACTGTACCTTGACTGTACTGAGTACCTTTCAAGGGGCTAGATGTATCAAGTCCCTTGAAAGGGACTCAACTATACCTTTACTGCAATGAGTCCTTTACATGAGACTTCTCTGAACTGAGTACTTATTGAGAGCCTAGAAGACCGTACCGAGTTCATTTTGTGGGAACAGACTGTACCATCAAGTCCCTCAAAAGAAATTCAACTGTTCCTTGATTGCATTGTTCCTTTTGAGAGACTAGACTGTAACTTGACGCTCCAACTCCTTTTTTAGGTACCAGACAATGCTGACAAAGCTCTCTACTTTCTGCTTTGCAGATCTGATTGAACGTCGTGATGGCTGATGGTCAGTCTTAAAAAGTTAGCCATCAAATAGGCCAATGGGCTACGCAGCGCCTTCTTTGCCTAACCCCACCAGCCACAGGGCAAACTCATCCTTTCTTCTAGTATCATGAAATTTTGGGTCTGTTTCGGTATATCAGAAGCTTCCAGCCACAAGATGTCCGGAGTGACATCTGAATAAGGAGTATGTTGTAACCGAAACTCTTCGTAATTTCATACTCCGTCCAGGAAGGTCAGGCATCTGAATGCTCTGCAAACAGTCTTTAACCAGACTCGCCACTCCTACCTACCAGTTATTGGTACTTATCTTTGTTGGATGCTGTCTCCAGAGTGATATCTTACCAGATACAGCTTATCGAAAATTCCAGTTTCTTGTGCTAACGTGCGTCTGAAGCCATCTGGTGCTACTTCCAAGGCTCGGAGTGAGAAATTCCACTTGTCCCCGTTTTGTAACTCTCCGTGCAGTGTAATGTTGGAAACGTCGTAGATTGAGTCCTCTTGTTTGTCGACGTCCACATGATTGACTCGAACGACTCTTCTGCTACACGGCAGATCAGAGTTGTAAGCTTCTTGAACTCTGTCCAGGAATACGCTGTCTACTTGAATCGAGTCTGGAAGGTGAAGAAGAAACTTTGTTGATTCTTTTATAGGCACACATTTTAGATACGTGTTCTTGTAAGATAAGCCTTTGAGAAAAGATAATAGGAATGACTGAACACCTACTCTATCCACAGGTTCTGTTTATTGACGAAAACAATTCGTCACGAAGCTGATAATCTAGGGAATTATTAGGTAATAATAATAATAAGTAATATTACCCAATACTTATTAGCTAATAATAGTAATAATTATTATTATTAGGTAATAATTAATTAACTCCAAAGAGAAAGCCAATGAGCAGAAGTTCCTACAATCCTTACAATATAAGATCAGACAGAGACCATTTTCAATAATAAACCATTGGAATCGACCAAGAAGAATCAATTTTTAACCCCTCCTCAAAATTTGTTGGTTTACGTTTTAAAGTATGGAGAATCCGAAAATCGAATGAAAATTTTGCCGTCCGTCTGCCGTACTTGATAAAATGAGGAATTTGTCTCACAATTTTTAATTTTTTTTCGAAAAAGGGTTCACTGATATGGAAGAAAACCTTAGGTGTGCTGCTCAAAAACGCATCCGAAAAATTTATAGAATTTAAAGAAGATGGACATTTAAGTTAGTCTTGTTTTTGGGCTACTTAGTGAGTACTTAGTTCCTTGCCGAATCTAAGTTTCGAATTATTTGAAACTAGCGAGATCTTTCAACAACCTACAAGGTAAATTTAACCTATTTTCTAAAGGCTGGTAGAAATATACCAGAATCTGGTATCTGATAGTCCTGCTCAGGATTCCACGACGAACTAAAATCCTTCCTTTTGTCTCCTGATCAAGTCACATTATGTTCGAGCCAACGGATGTTACAGGTCTTTGAATAAGAATGTTCACCTACCAATTCCGAAGAACAACTGAGACGTAACGAAGAAAAAACCCAACGAGAATTTAAACATGGCGAAGGTTTTCACTCGATCGCCGAATTATATCAACCCAGAGACGACTCGCCAACACAACTGGAATTATATTGCGATGAAAAATCTAAATAAACCGCGGCTATCGTGGGTGGTGACCCCAGATAATCCCTATCCGTATTGACGTGTCTACAAGTCTAAAACTACAGTAACTGTGAAGAGACTTTGGCGCCTTCAAATTTGAAGATGCAATCCTGTGATGCACAGCAGCGCCGCGGACGTACTGCGCCTATTGATCGAGTTTTATGGGGGAAAAAAGTGGGATTGTTTGACAATTAAAGTCCTTTGTCGTTTCCGATCACTTTAATTCGTGGAGAGCTTTCGACAGTCCTCTGGTTGTCATTTTCAATCCAGCACCAAGAGGATGAGATTTCTGTGTAGAGCACAAGTAGCCACTACTGCAGATCACTAATAAACAAAATTTGCTTCCGAGTCTACCAAGGCAGCGGGAGCTTTGTTTTTACTTTTCATAGTTGAAAAAAAAATTCTCCAAAATTATAAGAACTAAGCACTGAAAAATTCCAATCACAATCTTAAAATTTAAGTACTTCTTATAATGGACTTGGTTACATCGGTGAGCCTTTTCTCTCAAGAAATATTTATAAATAGTATTACAGATTTGAAAATAATTCACAACCCGATTGTGCAGATGGTCGGATGAATTGTAGCTAATCTCTAGATGCCTTGTACTATTATAGTACTATAATAGTGCAAGGTTAAAATTTTCACTCGCGTTTTACGTATTAGATAGATGTTTATTTTCGCCATTTTGTACACTTTTACAATAATATAAATTCATGAAGGGATGCGATTTGCTCAGATTTCCTACCCGACGTTAGGCTTGGCCCGTGTTGTAGGGTAGGATCTTTGCAAAATCGCTCCTTATCGGTAAATAAATTGATGTCTACTACACACTTGCAGTAATAAGTAAATTACTAAACAATACATGATTGGTCAGAAAAAAGGACGTATTTTGATAATCTCTAACATGTCTCTTGATATTATTCAACTTTAATAATCTCTAAGCTTTAATAGTCTCCTATACATATAATATATGCTGTTGCTATACATATTATGCTGTTTAATAGCCTTTTGCATCTAAAGCCCCCTTCTGTAACTAGCCAACTGAACACTTGCTTTTTGTATTTTGGTCTAGTGAACTTCTGGGGACTTTTCATGCCACAAACAATTTCTCGATGTAACAAATGTAGAATGAAGATCGGGCTGTGCGTTGTCAGAGTCAGTCTAGGTCTAGGGCCAATTACATTCCCTGCGGCGGCATATCTAGTATCGTATTTCGGATCCCTTCGAGAAACTTCAATTATGTTGGGTGTCCTAAGGAATTGCAATCATTTTTATGATAATTTTCTGCCGATTGCAATCATTTTTATGATAATTTTCTGCCAAACATGTAACTTATTTATATGGGTGGAATACGTTCCTCCCCAAGCTATTATGCCATACTGCTATACAGATTGCAACATGGTAAAATATATAAGTTTTATTGTTTTGCTTCGGGAGCGTGTGTCTAACATTGTAGAATATACATATATATTAATCTTATCATGTGTATAGTCTATATGGGGCTTCCACTTAAGCTCTTCATCCAGAACTAGCCCCAGATACTTATGCCTTGCAACTCTTTCTAGCCGATTCGCATGAGCATATTTGATCTTCTACACAAGAGTGCAGGGTAATTTTCAAGTGTTTTTCCTCAATTAGTGACATTTCCTCCGTAAACTATCAGTTTGGTCATGTTAGACCTTCCTGAACAATTCTGGTTCCGTGTCTGTTGGTCAATCATGAAATCCTTGTAACGGGCAAAACTACACGAAGTTATTCTCCGATGGCGATGAAATTTTCAGGGATTGTGTAGATTGGGGTGTAGCTGGTCCCCTATGAAAATCTTCGCTCCGATGATAGCAGCCACTGCGCATTCGCAAACGTGAATTCCTTCTAACAGCCATAACTTCCTCATATTCCATCAGATTTCGATGAAATTTTTTAGGGATTATGCGGATTGAGATGGAGAAGATCCCCTTTGAAAATCAAGGCTCCCAAAATACGAACCTGAAGAGGTGAAAATGATGAAAAGAGTCAAGTAAAATGCGTCAATTAGGAAATTTTAAAATTTATTTTCTCGATTCCAAAGATTTATTATTGAAACTAAGAAACCAAAATGAATTCCAAAATGATGATTTCCTCTCGCATTTTACGTTTCAATTTTCGTTTCGTGTCTGCCACTCGGATACTTTGAAGTATTGGGCGTTGAAACAAAAAATTCGCACGCAAAGAACTCAATTCAACATCCGGACAAGGAAATGGTACCAAACACCCCCCCCCCTCACCCAACAAACACTAGCATGAGAATGTCCTGTGATTTACACCCCGAGCTATATTATCGCCCCCAATATAAAACAGATTCCTGGAGCCACCAGCGGTTATTGCCTCTTTGTCACGACTTACTCGCTTTTCCAATGACTTACGGCCGACGGGGAAACGGCTGAAAGTTATTTTCTCCGGTTTAAGTCAGGGAGTTTAAGTCAGGCGTGCTTTCTCTCGAGCTATCAACATCCTTTCGGGAACCAATAGTTTTTATTTTCGACAAATATCTATCTCCTATGCTTTCCATCTTCGTTTGCGTCAATGATGGTTGAACCAGAGATGGCTTTTGAAACAAAGGTTAAGCAACTCGAGTCGAGGACTTATTCTACTTGAGGACACTTTGGGACTTAATGACTTTAGTCAACGTCAAGAATTTCCTCATCACAAATCTCAAAACATAATGTACTTATAATGTTCTGTGCATCGACCCACGGTATGACGAAATTGTCAACTATCGGGACTGTCAACTACTGGGGTCATCCAGAAAAAACGCTGTTATCTCCTAGCTTTCGGAAAATACATTTCCTTCATCAGGCCTCAACGGCAGTCTTACATGAGGAGAGGGCACCCACCAACTCATTGTAGATTGTGATTGTAGATTGTGAATGAATCCGCGGATCAGGGTGATGGGAGCCCAAAGCACTGAAGCCTGGTGGCTTATTGTGCTACTCCGCGGATTCTGTTCCTAGTCAAAGAGTCCTAGGCCTCCCTTTGGTAAGGGCCAGTAGCGGTTTGACTAGATTTGTGCTGGGAAAAGCCTCCATGGGTGTAGGTGACCCGAGGAGGTGAAACCTGCGGTTTGATAGCACTTCGCAATCGAATATTATGTGGGAGGCTTTTTCTTCAGCCTCTCCACACAGCCTGCAGAGGGTTGTATTCTGGTTTACCCCAATGCGGTTAAGATGGAATCGGAGTGGAGTGAAGCCTGTTACCAGACCAACCACTAACCTGATTTCCTTGCGGCTAAGCCGCATCAGCTCTTCTGTGGTGCTGGGGTTAGGTTTGGCCACCATGCGCTTGCTTAGAGCATGTAATCTAAGGTTTGACCATCTACTAGTGGTTTCATTAGTGACCCACTGGTTTATGGTCGCCCTAAAGGAAGATTTGGGAATGCCGATGGCTGGCTCTGGACCAATGAACGGGGTTAGTGAGCCCCTTCTCCCACCAACTCATACTCTCCATCTCACATTTCCCAAATTCTGTTCCCAATTATGTTTCCCAAATTTGGTTTGGCATAAGTGGTTGTTATATTTTTTGAATGTTTACCACGATAAATTGTTGCCTTTTTCTGTTTTATAAGCCTAAAACATTTTAAATAAATTGTTTTAGTTGAGAGCCTTGCTATTTTATTATAATAATCTTTATTGAAAATTTCCTTTGTAGATACTTTAGAACCGTACAAAAATGATTTTGATTGAACGTCGGCTACGTCACTGGAGGAATGGAAGACCAGCTACTGAGCGAGACCCATTTGAAGAGCTGAACCCTAGAAGTTCTTCAGCACTCCGCCATCTCTTCCTCGAGCCCCTGATGCACATTGAAGTGGCTCGTAGCACAGCGAACGCTAGTCTAGCTCTCAGCCATCCTCGGATGCACCCTGTGGTCGACTCCATTTGTCTGATAGCCTTTCTGCCTACACCTTCAAAAAAGCTACCATTTCAGGGGCAAAAACTCCATCAACTGAACACACCAGAGGAGTGAATGAAGCCCGAAGTTCCTCGCAGGCACTCAGGTAGTTTATTGCTTCCGAGTCTACCAAGGTAGCGAAAGCTTTGTTATTACTTTTCAAGGTTGAAAAAAATTTACTCCAAAATCAAAATTTCCACTCGCTTTTTACGAAAATCATCACCCCCGGACTGATAGTAGCCGCTGCGCATGCGCAAACGTGAATTCCTTGTAACAGCCATAACTACTACATTTTCCATCCGATTTCGACGAAATTTCTCAGGATTGTTCAGATTGGCATGAAGATGGTCCCCTATGAGGGTAGTTCATGGTACTTAGAGATAAATGTTTTGAGATCAGCTACAATGCATCGGATCATCTATACAATCGGGTTATGAATACGAGGCAGCTATGTGGCACACCCACTTGGCAGACGTCTTTTAGTACTCCTTGTCACGAAAGGTGCGGGAACTTCACCCACCAACCCTACTTTCTGTCAAAATTACCTTGATTGGCTTTGATTATTAACCTTGCGGGATAATATTGGTTGGTAGGTAATGGAGAAACCGTGTTCTTTGCAGACGGATGATCTTCACTGAAAAATAATATACCGTTGTGTAATAATTTGCTGAGTTTTTTTACCTTAAAAACGCTGCAAATTATTACACAATGGTTTATCATTTTTCTGTATGTCACTCGTCTGCAAAGCCACCAACCATCCAACATGAAGAAAAACATCGATCGTATTTTGGTCAGCTAAAATTTGAACGGAGATTAGGCCTCATTTGCGATTCACACTCGTGTTTCTGATTTATCGAACGTCCAAAACTTAAAATATAAGACTTTAAAATATAAACTTTAAAATTTAAGAATTTAATTCTTGTAGTGAGCGAACAATTTGTCCTACAATTTGTCCTCCGCGTGGTCTCAAAAAATTTCAAAAATTTATAGAATCTTAAATTGAAGGAAAAACAATACCTTTATACAACATTTTTTTGAGTTATGGCGTTTTCGAAATTTCAAAATTCATTTTTGAACCCTTAGAAGTGACCTACATCAACCAAAATCCTCGGGGCACAACTAGACCCCGAATGGAGCCTACATACCAAATTTCATCTAAATCGGTCAATGCTATGTGGGGAAAGTGCCGCGTACGGCGGACGGACGGCCAAATTTTTATTCGATTTTTGAATTCTACGTACCTTGAAACGTAAACCATCAAATTTTGAGGGGGTGTTGAAAATTTTTTTTCTTGGTCGATTCCAAAGGTTCATTATTGAAAAATAATAAACCAAAAACCCCATCCTTGGTAGACTCGGAAGCAAAAACTTGTTGTTTCTGATTGTAGGAAAATCCATGTTCCATGTCAAATAATTTAATTAATCACGCTTCTAATAAGTTCAGCGTGACGAAGGCTATTCTGCCCTCCTACCAGGGACGAAGTTGTTCAATTCACTCTCATATTTGGTACCATCGAAATGCGATTACTCGAATCTTCTTTTATTCACGTTTCGTTCGACAATCAATATTTAATGGCTCCGTGTTTGCGCGCCAAAGTGATCAACCCCTTCATGACTTTGATGAATGCTGGATTGGTGAGTCCCTTCTGGGTGAAATCGCCCTTGGAATTTTCCGATTCGACGAAGTACACGTCCGCCACTTCGGTGTCGGAGTTCCTCTGATAAAGATCCCCCAGGAAGGATATGGCGTTGGTGAGTCCCAGAAGTTCAGTGCGGCGGTACTCCAGGAGGAAGTCCTCGACGGTGAAGTTCTTCTGGTAACCGTATTTCTTGAGGTACTCGATCAGTTTCTGAGCGTAGAAGTGGACGAGTTCGTCTCTGCGGGCCTCGTCGATCATGAGTTCAGGCTCGGGACTGGTGTTCATGAACATCTGGAGATCCAAGGCGGGGCTGTTGAAGAAGGCGTTCTGGAAGATCATGGTCCTGCAGAACAATAGAAGACGTCATTTCAGACCTTTGCGTTTGTAAGTGTTTGAGAGAAACCAGTTTCTGTTATCAGAATATTACCTAATACAGCACAAGCCTCCCACCAGACCTTGGGGATCCCCCGGACAATACAATACCTTTATTTTGAGAGTTTTCGAGCTAGGGCACTCTTTCAACCCTTTTCACCTCTTAGAAGTGTAATAATTTTCGAAAAAAGTTCCTTCTTTTCCATCAAACACAAAATTATCAATAAATGAGAAGTTACTGTAATCCAAGAAGAGTGGACTATGATTTAAATACAGGGTGTCCCCGAAAACGTTCCCCCCCTGCTAAAATCGTCCAGGTAGTGGTAAAAAAGAACTTTTTTTTTTAATCTTCATGATTTTTCTCAAGGATCTCAAATATGAACACGGTGCGCATTGCGCACGTGCGCAATCGTACGCAACGCACACCAACTTCGTTTTTTCAAATGAGACCCCTCATTTTTTTATTGCAGATTCGGATTCTACGTGAAATTTAATGAACATTTCACCCCTCAACCGATTTTGTTTGTTGCGCGCAACTCGCTCAGTGCGCGCTCAAAGATGCGCAACCGCAAGGTTGTGTCGAAATGTGCATGTACGAAGTACCTAAGTGTGACACATGATATTTTAGTATTTTTGACGTGATAACGTCTTATAAATTGGTTTACCGGGAGACACTTCAAGAAACTGCGTTACGCTCCGCTCACGGAGGGGGTGCAGCTCGGCGCTCCCTAAAGGCGGGCGGCCCCTCCCCTTCCCCGGCGCTCACAAAAGCGGGAGCGCCCCGCCCCCCTTCCCTGGCACTCACTCCCCCCCCCACCCATGGGAAATACCTACTACCTACGGGAAATACCTACTCTGTGCAACTTGACAAAGAATTTTATTTTATCCTTCTTCCTACTATACGAATGAATATTAAAATTAAAATTATTTTACCACTCAAAGTCGTTGTCACGTAAAACTTTCGCCCGTATACCGACTTTACAGGCAACAACACAGGGTTTTTTTTTACGCTGAATCACGTGGTGATGTTAGTTTCTTGATTTTACTGCATTTTCATCAAATTTTCGACGAAAAACGAACTTTTGAAAAAGGAAAATTGCATTTTTACTCATTACGCATCTTCTGTGCCCATCCGTTAACTTCATCCTTGTTAATAAATAGTGGGACATGTTGAAATTTATGTTTTGACATTTAAAAAAAACTCTCCGATCGCACGTAATTTATTGCAGTATTTTAGAGAACCTTGCTTCATAGCTACCGATATGTAGCTATGATTTTGTTTACTGGCTGAAGCGTTGCATTTTTTGTGATAAAAAAAGTGCCGCGAAAAATTCCTTGACCCCTAGCCAAAAGACATATCCATGTCAAAACAATTGTTTATCACACTGGACTCTTCACTAGTAATTTCACAAGGACTCTCTACTTGTAATTTCTCGTAAAAAAAAACTGTCCTGTCTACTTGAAAATCTTTTTTCAATTATCTTGGAAAAAAGTGTTTAAGTAGACAGGGTGGTTTTGCCCTTAAAAAACGCAATTTTCCTTTTTTTAAAGTTCATTTTTCGTCGATAATTTGATAAAAATGCAGTAAAATCAAGGAACTAACATCACCACGTGATTCAGCGTAAAAAAATACTAAAATATCATGTATCACACTTAGGTACTTCGTACATGCACATTTCGACACAACCTTGCGGTTGCGCATCTGTGAGCATGCACTGAGCGGGTTGCGCGCAACAAAAAAAATCGGTTGAGGGGTGAAATGTTCATGAAATTTCACGTAGAATCCGAATCTGCAATAAAAAATGGGGGGTCTCATTTGAAAAAACGAAGTTGGTGTGCGTTGCGTACGATTGCGCACATGCGCAATGCGCACCGTGGTCATATTTGAGATCCTTGAGAAAAATCATGAAGATTCAAAAAAAAAGTTCTTTTTTACCACTACCTGGACAATTTTAGCAGGGGGGGGGGGGAACGTTTTCGGGGACACCCTGTATATTTGAATTAGAGATAGGAGTTACTCGGCTTATCATTTGTTGGATATCAACAGAGAAAATCACTTCTTGGTCCGCAGGTTTTTCTAAAGTAGGTACTCAGTTTTAGGGGTTTCTTAGGGGTCAATTATGAACATATTGAACGTATAAGGGTCAAATTGTTTGTGGGCGTCGGTGGTCTAGTGGACAGTGTACCCGACTGCGGTGATAAGATAAGAACTGTTTTGCGGGGATGCGAGTTCGAATCTGGTCGCTAGCAGAAAGTTTTCTGTCTATTAGACGATCGGCAATCTCTCGTTCCAACCCAGGGCGGTGATGTTTGGGAAGCCATGAGCGAAATCATCAGAACAAATTCTGATCTCCCCTTAGGGAGACAGCTGATGACGTCCGCGACGCCAAGAATGGCAGTCGGACGAAAATTCAACCTGAAATGGTTGCTTACTTTACTTTACTTTTTACTTTTTTTTTATGAGGGTCAAATTTGTAAATGGGTAAATTAAGTGACGAATAATATTTAGTGAACTTTCTCGTAGAATTCAACTTAGATGTGAATAGATAGATAGATATGAATAGATATGAACAAGATGAGTTTCATTCTAAGTAAGTGAAACGTTCTTTTTCCCCATTCCATAATTCGTTTCCAAGTTGATGTTTTTTAGCCTTCGAAAGTTATGCAAGGCCTTCTGAGGGTTGCATCTGGATATTTACTCCCAGTATAGGTCTAAAACGCATGAGCTGAAACTCCGCAAATGCACGTTTTACTATAAAATGTTCCCTCTTTTGTGTAAAGATTGACTGGGCTATTTCCCCTGAATATAAAAGCAAGTCTTCAGGTGGTGAAATGCGTTGTTGGAAGGTCTCAGGTAAACCTAACTCGTAATTTGAAGGAGGTTGACAAACAGGTAGCTTTTTTCGGCAGGCAGGTGAGAAAATCTTTAAGATCCACAGGTGGAGTTGGATCTCGTAAGATACCTTGAAGGGTCCGCGACTTCAAGGTTATGTGGGATTCACACCCACTAAAAAAAAAAACACTCCTTTTCTCCCACGTTGGATGCTCAGCCTGGAACTGTTTAACACATTACTTCAGGCTGAGTCCTGGGGCACTTCATCAGTTCTGGATGGCGGGACGGACCAGGTGTTCCCTTGTCTCTATCTCTCTCGTTCTAACAAAGTCTTCCTAGTCAGGATACTCTCTGCCTACGCTGCCACAAGACTCCAGCTCCTCTCACCTTCCAGCATCTTGCTGACGACAGCTTCTGGTGTTGAAATTTGGGGAGTTAACCCCAGCTCTGCTAGCAGCTGGCTTCTTTCAGCCGCCCATTTGGTGCATTTGAAAAAGGTGTGTAGCGCATCATCATCTTCTCTCTTCTGGCAATGCAGACTTGTTGGGACAGTTACCTTTCCCATTTTATGTAGATAGGCATAAAACAGTCCATGTCCTGTGAAGAATTGAGTGAGGAAAAAGTTCAATTCTCCATGCTTCCTGTCCGTCCATTTCTGAATGTTTGGCACTAGCCGTGCGGTCCACCGTCCTCTATATTCTCTTGTCCATATCTCTTGCCAGCTTGCCATCGTGCAATCTCTTTCTTCCTTGGCTATGCGGGACCTGTCTCCTTCATCCCTTCTGTCGAAAATTCTTTTTCTCTCTGAAGCCATCAGCTGAATGGGTATGACACTGGTAAGGACAAAGATAGCGGGTTCTGACACTGAGGGTAGAGCTCCTCTTCGCTGCACAGCTATCAGTCTCTGTCGGAGATATGCCACACTCAATGCATCCGCCCACACCTCCGCTCCATACAAGAGAATTGACTCCACCACTGTCATCATCAAGCGTCTCTTGCATGGTCTAGAGTCATTTACGTTCCTCAGAAAGTGACAGAGCTGCCGATTTTTGTGCAGCCCTGTCTGCAGTTCTTCTTATATGTTCACCAAATGTGATTTTGGTGTCCAACGTGACTCCTAAATATCTGGCTGCTGGTTCAGTTGTTATTTCAGCGTTTCCAGTCCGCATTGGGATGATGGTAGGTAAGCGCTTACGCGTGAAGATGACTACCTCTGTTTTTGATGTAGCTAGTGCCAGGCTATGTTCTTCCATCCACTCCATTACTCGCGTCATGATCTTCTCCAACTTGGCTTGGGCTGAATCCATTGTCCTTGCGAGTACTACTGCTGCCACATCATCAGCATATCCAACAAGGAAACAGTCCTCAGGCATTTCCAATCTTAGGACCCCGTCGTATGATGCATTCCACAGTTGAGGACCTAGTAGAGATCCCTGAGCAGCCCCTGATGTGATATTCAAAACTTTTAGCCCCGCCACCAACGCCATCTATTTTTTGAGAATCGCACTAAGTGGCCGTCTACCTTTGCCTTAAGGGGGTCTCAGTCGGTGGTCGTTCGTCCGGGTAAGTAATTCCCTCAATTACAAGCTCTCAAACTTTAAAAGTTGTACCTAATCTTAAAATTTTCAAGGATTTTTGAAATTCATCAGTGTATCATCCTAGGGAATTAAAAAACTAAAATATTGCCACTTGAATTATCAAAATCAATCAATAAGAAAAATAAAAAACCTAAAGGAATCAACGGGGTTTTCCCCGCCAATTAATTATACTTACTTCAGGCCAATAGGGTCTTTGTGCTCAGCAGATCCATATTTGAAGTACATGTTGTCAATGTAGAAGTAGCCAGAAAGAATGGTGTTGAATTTGGACACGTCCTTCTTGGACATTTCAGTCAACTCGTGGAAGATGGTGCTGGATTTTTCTTCAAAATACTTGGCAGTCGGTTCCCTGAACATGATAAGAAAAATACGAAATTTTCGCCTAAGCAGATTCGCTAAGTGTGGACGCACATTTATAATGTCACTTTGGTCCATACAATTCACGAGTGACAGGCTAGTTTATCAATAAAAGTTGTTAAAATACAACGGCTATCGTATCTAGGACTGACCATTCTGCTCCCCAGTGAGATCTGATGGATTTGGCGAACTGCTGGAAGATCTTGGCGTACCACTCAGTCCGGTCGACCTTCTGCCCGACGGACAAATCGAAGGGTTTCATGTCGACGATGTTCTTCTCTTTCATAATTGCGCCCAAAGCGTGGAATTTGGCGAGTGCGTCCAAAGCGATCTTGCTGTGCTCCATGTCTAAACCTTCGTAGGTGTTCTTTTTGTAGTATTTCAAGTAGTCCTGAAAATTCCACCAGATAGAACAGCTGTAGCTTCAAATGATTAGGAAAATCAATCAATGCGTCGTTTGCCTCCCAGTTGAACTTGATTGACAAAGAATCCTACCACCTATGTAAGTTTGGTAATTGATTTTCAATGCATATACAAAACATATGGCAGCTAGTTGAGTGGTTAGTTTATCTTTCTTCCACCGAAAATCATAGACAGATAGAACAATAATTATCGATTCGATAATTATCGGCTCCATAATTATCGAGCCCAATCAACTTGCCGAACTTTTTTCCTTTTGTTTTCCCGCTACTAATGATGATACTTACCACATCTTGAATGATGAGTCTGGTAAACTCTTTCATATCATAAGCCTTGAGCCACATTTTGTTGCGGAGGTAGTCGTCTTGGAATTTGTGCAAGTATTTGTCCATTGCGGGCAGCATGTGCTTGTACATCTTCAACAAGGAGACCGCATTGAGTTAGTTTTGTTAAATTCATCACAATCCTATGATTTCGAATCTCTGGCGTCCTGGTGGAGCAGCTGGTAACGGAAAGGCAGTGGTGAGACTGGAGAAATACTGGTGGTTATGGAGAGGCACTGATGAGACTGAATAAACTGGTGAGACAGGAAGAAACTGAACAGACATTGGAGAAACTGGTGGTTATAGAGAGGCAATGGTGAGAGTGAAGAAACAGGGGAGAGACATTGATGGGGCTGGTGGAACTGTTAGGATACTGGAGGAAATTTAGTGGAACTGGTGGTTATCGAGGAACATTGGTACGTCTAGTGGAATAACTCGAGGGGAATGGTTGGAAACTGATGTCTACTGGGGTGGTGATGGTGAAATTGAACTATTTCAGCACAAGAATCTGTACATTGAGCAAAACGAAATTCGATAGAACGAAAAATTAATAAACTCCTTACGTTGATCTCTCTCTCGAACAATCCAAGTTTATTAATTATGTCTGCTCTTTCGTCTGTAGGGATGTCGACAATGATCAAAGATTTCTTCAGAGTTTCACCGGATTTGAAAAAGATTTCCATCTCAGCTCTTCTGCGGTCGCTTCCAAAAACCGTTCCAACTGTGTCGAAAGGAGACAGCTTGAGAAGTTTCACCCGCTCGACCTGCAAACCTTCCTTGGCCAGCTCTCGCGTCATCACTTCCTGCAGGAACTTCTCGTCGATGTCGGACATCGCTAGAACAAATGTCACTCTATTATTTCGATATTTACAAATAGAAAATTACAATTCAAGCAAATTCAAACGCGGAAATTATTACACAAAGGTTTATTATTTTTGTTCATAGATCACTCGTCTGCAAAGAACACAGCTTTGCCATTGTCACCACCAACCAACCACAGGTACCTCCTTCCTACTATAGGTACCTACTTCACAATCAAGTTTATTTGGAAGGAATAAACATTCAATTTGAAGGAATAAACAGTTGTGTGAGTCTTCATTAGGATATTAAATATCCTATTCAAATTTTGAATAGTGGTTCTTAAGGACAAGGACGCAAAACTGAGTACGATTCAAAGAAACGAACAACGATCGCATTTTGCTAATAATATTAGAAACAAGAATGTGATTAGCAAAAGAGACTCCTTTTAGATTAGCAAAATGCGACCATGAGACTGTTTCATATTATGAAACAGTCTCATGGTCGCATTTTGCTAATCTAAAAGGAGTCTCTTTTGCTAATCACACTCTTGTTTCTGATTTATCGAGTTCTCATAGGGAGCGAACGGTTGGTCCTAAGGACCTCTGGGTGGTCCCATTCGATTCTAAAAATTCAATACAATTTTAAATTAATGAAAAAACAATACCTTTGCATAGACATTTTTTGAGCTAGGGCGTTTTGAAAAATTTCAGCTCATAGAAGTGACTGACATCAACCAAAAGCTTCAGGGCACCAAGCATAGACCCCGAATGGAGCTCATTTAAATGTCATCTAAATCGGTCCATGGTAACAAAATAAAGTGCAAAGTGCGCACAACAAATTTTGAGGGGGGGGGGGGGGGGGTACGCACAAAAAATTTAGTTTTCTTGGTCGATTCCAAAGGTTAATTTTTGAAAATAATAAACCAACATGATAGACTATGCCGCTGAATTTCACTCACCGATTATTCCTGGGATGGCGAACGCCAGCAAGCTCAGTCGAAACCACATGATCTTCAGGAGAGGGAACTGGACTGCTGAACCGACCGGGAAACTCCTGTCAGCTGTGAAGATTTCCTGACCAGTTACTCCAAATATACCCGAAATGGTCGACCCCCACTCCAGCACCGACGAGCTCAGAAGGCTCGTTTGCTCTTCGAAAGTGTCCTCGGGCGATTCAACGCTCGTTAGATGACCCTAATAAGATAGCGATACACTCGACGGGTTATTTCGAGTTGGATCCAAGTAAAACAATCGATTTTTAACTACCTGAAGAATCAATCAAAATCAAAAACAACGATTAGAGGATATATTTTGCTTCCACGGTGCACGTAAATAATTAACAATTCTATATTCGTGAAGCGGAGCAAACCAAAGTCAATTAAGTAAAATCTTTACCTTCCATCCGTTTTGACTGCCCTCTTTAACTGAACATGGAGAAACATTCGACCTTAAAATTTTCTAATATAAGCTACCTTTGGTCTGGATTTACGGATATTACGCAAACCCTGATTGACTCAAAATTAACTGTTTTTAAAGCTGTGAGCTGTTCAAAGTTATGCTGACCAGGATTGCCAGAATGAGATTCACTTTCAGGTCGAATTGCTATTAAAATCATAACAAGTTAGTCTCCTTACCAATGAACACTCCCGATTACTCATAGTGTATTTGGAAAGTGGAGTTGAGCGAAAGAGTTCCTGTGTAGATCATACAGGGTGTACGGCAAAAGAACGACGAAACTTCAGAGATCGATTCTGCAACAAATATTCCTGTACATTTTATTTTTACGCCACGTCCAAGGGTCTCTACAGAGTCTAACAGATAGCGAAAGCATTTCTTCCAATTTTCAAGGTATAAGAAAAAAGTTTTCCAAGATCAAAATTTCTACTCGCGTTTTACCTTGTATTGACTTCCTGAACGGGCAA
The DNA here is from genome assembly GCA_009739505.2 of Apolygus lucorum. Taxonomy (NCBI): domain Eukaryota; kingdom Metazoa; phylum Arthropoda; class Insecta; order Hemiptera; family Miridae; genus Apolygus; species Apolygus lucorum. The sequence goes on from CM019182.2 coordinate 2,772,336, forward strand.
AACTATCGAAGTTATGAGTTATAGGGATTGTTCAGATTTCCACCTATATGGACCACTATGAAAATCATGGATTCCGGATTGATAGTAGCCTCTGTGCATGCGCAAATCAGAGTTACAGAATCCTGTAACAGCAATAACTTCTACAATTTTCATTCGAATTTGATGAAATTTTGAGGAATTGTTCAAATTGGGATGTAGATGGTCCCCTGTGAACATCATTGCTCCCATATGATACACAGACTCAAAACCATACCATTGACTAAACAAAACTACAAAACAGAACTAGACACAATCTACTCTATTGTCCAAAGCAATGGATACACAAACAAAACGATAGACAAACTACTCCAACAAACAGAACAACCCACAACCAAGAGACACAAACACGAACCAACGCTGCACATACACATACATACACTGGACCAGAGACCTATAAACTCACCAACCTTTTCCAGAAGGACTTTCGACCACATTCAAAACTGACAACTCACTGAAAAACCAACTGAACACTTGCATTGACAAAACAAACGCATACGACAGAAGTGGAGTTTACAAACTGGTTTGCAGCTGTAAACACACACAGGACGCACAGGACAAACAGGACGCAACTTGAAAACAAGATACACCGAACACATCAGATCTTTCCGAATCAACACTAGACGCTCCAACTACGCAAACCACGTATACGACCATGGACATGAATTATCCGACATAAAAAACTGCATGACACTCCTCCACCCACAACAGAAAGGACGACGACTCAACATACTTGAAAACATGGAAATATACAAACTACGTAAATTTGACGGACGTATAATAAACAAAAACCTACTTGACACTACCTCAGACACTATATTCAAACCACTGGACAAACCCATTCAAAAACGAAAAACACCCACAGACGGATTTACTGACAACCTGAACAACAAAAGACAACGAACAGAACACACAACCAATTCTCCTTACAAACGCAAACAGCACCCCTACGACTCCATTAACTTCCAGACAACCAAACGACCTAGGATATCATAATTTCAAACAATAAAATTTATTGTTTGAAACTATGATATCCTAGGTCGTTTGGTTGTCTGGAAGTTTTTATTTTATAAAATATAATCAACTAACCAAACATAAAATTTTTTAAATTATTTAAATTAGAAATAGATATAGATATGATTTAATAATTTTAGCAATAAGTTAGTTATATAAGCTAGTTTGCAATATATTCATAGTTTAGATTAGAAGACCACGTGGTCACAGCGTGGTGAATGTACAATGAGGAATTTCACCATGTCGGAATTTCCTATTTTTGACCCCAAAATCGGATTCAGCACCTCGAAAAACCCCCTTAAACAAACTTTCAGGCCGAACTTCCTAATTTACGAATAAACCAAACAGTGTGGAAAATACGAATGTTTAAAAAAACCGGGAAAATGACGTCATCCTGGAATGGTTCATTTATGGCCGCTTGAAGCGCTGAGATTGAGAAATCTATAGTCCTCAGATGCAAAATTTCACGAAACAGTAAAGTTCGAAATCGAAAAACTGAAAAAAAAAAAATAGAAAAAGCAAGATGGGGAAGATTAGGTTTCCCCTGTTTTTGTTTGATAACTTTTCTCTTAGAAAACACGATTTCGTCGTCCCAATGGGCAACACTGGGAGGAGACGGCGATCCGAACAGCCCAATCAGCGAGCGTTCCCGCTTCACGTCCGTTTTCCCGGTTAGTTTTGAAATAAAAAATTTGTATTGTCTCCCAAAAATAACAGGAGACTTATTTTCCGAAATCAGCCCGATTTTCATCTATCCCACACCACTAACTATTCAGGAAAAATGCAAACAGAATTCGGTGAAATTCCTCATTAGCTAATAGGATTAGTTTTATCTCTCCCTTTCACTTGACATGACAGACAAACAACCTTTCACCACGTGGTCTCGTTACTAGGTGGCCCCCTTTCCTTTCTACTCCTTTCACCTCCATTTCACCCAGACTATATAAATAGAACGACTGACTGACAAACTTTAGTACTCTCTCGACGGCCTGAAGATGATGTCCTTACATCGAAAGCGCTCGCCTCCTGTACTCGACTTGCTGGTTACGACGGATTCTCCAATACGTTACGTAGATAATAATTGTATCATCGCTCCCAGATTGATAGTAGCACCTGCGCATGCGCAAACGTAAAATCCCTTCAAGAGCTGTAACTTCTAAATTTTCCTCCCGAATTCGTTGAAATTTTCAGAGATTGTGCGAATTGAGGAGTAGATGGTCCCTTATAAGGGTAGTTCGAGGGTACTTAGAGATGAATGTTTTTAGATTAGGTACTACGCATCGTATCATCTATACAATCGGGTTATGGATACGAGGAAGCTATGTGCCACACCCACTTGATGAAATTATACCAAACTCGTTAATTTATTTTGAGCTTGAGGGTGGCCTTACACTCGATACTCGATTATTTCGTGAAACGCACGCTTTTTGGCATTCAAACTTGATTTACTCTTCCAATTATTATTATTATTATTTTTTTTAACTGATAGGTTGTTGGAAAGCTGACAATTTGAACATGTTTTTCCCGAGGAGCCATCGAAATAGGCACAAATTCAGAGTAAAAACGTCGATCAAAAAAATTCAAATTTCAAAAAAGTTAATGTTTGCTCTTTGACTTGAGTTTTAAGAAATGTTTTGTTGCAAAAAGCTTTTGTTTTCGCACTAGATAGCTTGGAAATTTAACGCTCTTTCCAACGATATCCTCAAATTTGAATTTGTTTGGTAAATAACAGGAGTTATGACAGTTTTAATGACGTAAGGTCGAAAGAAGTCATGGCCAACTTGAGTGGACTGCATAAAAACACGTGACTGGCTATTCTTCGCCGTGTACGATATTGGCTCAATCATGGTAGTTTACTATTACAACTATATTGAGCAATGGAAAGCCGTTAACCTCAGATGATGAGAATAATCATTGTTTAACGATTTAAACCGTTTTTGAGATGTTCCTTTAACACCATTTAGGAAATGGACGAAATTTTAATTCAAACGTTTGAAACCAAAGTTTCGATGACTACATCGCCTAATTTTCCCCACGTTGCCATTGGTTTCTAATTTACTGGGCGTAGCAAAAGCATTCTTCGTGGTCACGTTCGGGAAATGAAATTGTATTTTGAAAGACTTTGTTTTCCAACTATTCAACCGAATCACGAACGACTTGATTGCGTATTTTTATTAGGTATTTAATTTTATTTAAATATACCATCATCTGACTAATTGGTTCTCGAGGACGAATTTGGAGCTAATTGGGAGGATTTCAAAAGCTTATCTCCCACAAACAACCAACTGTGACTGCCGTGAATCGGATTTCTGATGGATGTTTTTTCGATTATCGTTCATCCCCGTAATTCTAACGGGACCAGATTAAGTCCAAAATACTTGCAAGTTTTAACACAACTTTCTGTTTTAACACAACCAGATAATTCCTATTTTTCTTTCTCTCTAAAACGCTGCAAATCATTGCCCAAAGGTTTATTTTTTTATTGTTTTCTGTATAGATCACCCTTCTGTATAGATCACCGGTTCTCCATCAATAGCACCTACCACCATCTGTATTCTCCCTTGACCCTCCCTCTCAAATTTCAGCTTCCTGCGTTCAATAGGATTTAAATTGGCTTCGGAGCTCACTCAGCTGATCAGTGATGAGAAGAGTGAAGAAGATCTTCTCGAATGCTGGAGACGCCTGGAAGAGCACTGATCAGCTGAGTGAGCTCCGAAGCCATTTTCAATCCTATTGGACGCAGGAAGCTGAAATTTGAGAGGGAAGGTCAAGGGAGAATACAGATGGTGGTAGGTGCTATTGATGGAGAACCAGTGATCTATACAGCAAATAATAAACCTTTATTACGATTATTATTATTATTTATAAATAAATAGGTACCTATTATTTACTTTAAAAAAATGTATTTTAATTTTTTTCCCCACAATGTTAGGTCATAAATAATCAATTTATTTCGCATAACAAATAATTTTTCTGAAGGAATATTTGTCTGGAAAATTTTTTGAAAACAATCTAACGGTGTTTTGAATTTAGATTAGGCCATAACTGACTCCTCCACGGATCCCAACAATGAGTCGCATGCTCTCCATTTCCTTCTCGCCCCTCGAAGGCACATTGAAGCAGCACGCAGTATGGAGAAGGACAACCTCGTCCGTAACCATCCCATTACTTCCTGCATTGGCCGATCCCACTTCTCACTTAGACGGTCAGCCAGAACCCTCAAAAATACTGCCATTTGTGGTGCATACATAGAGTCCACAGATGTTACAAGGGGGGTAAAAGAGGCGTGACTTTCCTCACATGCTGCCTGGTACTTCCTTTTCTTCTCTTCCTCGGCGTTTCTAAGTACTGTGGCCACTGGATGAGGAATGTAGGAGAGGGGGCATGATTTGCAGCGTTTTTTACATACCAACATTTTTTTCACCAATCAACTTTTGACATTTTATGTCTTTACTATGGCACATAAATGAAAAATCGTCACGCGGGGAGCGTTACGAGGAGAGCGTTACGCGGAAATTTCTGATGATTTTCACGTACAACCAATCGTTCCTAGGGAAAACTAACTTCCTCATTTTCCACCCCAAAAAAATTGTTCATCACTCATTGGAAAGCTCTCAATTTATTAAACATAAGACATAAAATGTCTCTCGTGGTTGCGTACTTGTACGAAAGCTGTATCCACCGTTTTGTGTGTTTTAGTGGGTTTTAAAAATTTTTTTTACTTTTCGCCAAAGTGATCCAAATTTCAAAAAAAAATTTTTTTTTTTTACTTTTTGCCTAAGTGGTAAAAAATTGAAAAAAAAAACACTAAACTGGTTAGATAGAATTCTACAGCCACTAGATTGAATTCTGGGAGCACTGAACTGGTTAGAATTCCCAAATCTCTTGTTTTTACCTACCAACTATTGGTAGGTACTACCTACCACACCATACTGACTTCCCACCTTCACAATCAAGTTTATTAGAAAGAACTAAACGCTTCACACTCGATTCGAAAAATAGAAAGCTTCATATGGAAATTTGATTACTGGTTACGCAGAAGGCAAAAATGTATACAAATCGAAGAAATGAACAGCGATCGCATTTTAGTCCGATAAAATTTGAACGGAGTTAAGACCTCTTTTGCGATCCACACTCATGATTCTGTTTTATCGAAGGAAAACCCTTAAGTACTCGTTGGGACCGAACGGTTTGTCCTACAAAGCTCCGGGTGGTCTCAAAAATTTTTTTAAAATTCTATACTATTTAAAATTGGTGAAAAAACGATACCTTTATTTCGAGAGTTTTCGAGCTAGGGCACTGTTGAAAATTCAAGGATAATTTTTATAAGGATACAATATTCCTAGTGTTGTTTACGCCCTTTTCCCAACGCTATTTTGAAGTTTGTATTGTGAGCTGAGGGTGAAACACGCTGTAAATTATTACACGAAGGTTCATTATTGTTCTGTATAGATCACAATCAAATCAAATTTATTTTGAAGAAATAAACGCTTCACACCCAATCCGAATAAATAGGGAGTATGAAAAATTAGATTGTTCAACAAAAAAATTAACGAACAAATAAAAATTGAGCCAGCGATAGATCGATTTGTTGGGTTCTGAGGGTTTAAATACATTATAGACTAGGGTTTTCCTTTTAGAAAAGTAATTTGAATAAAAATACTCGGCACTTCGCGTCTCGCCAGGGGGGTTTGCCACCCCCCAGATGCTCTCTACTTAAAGCCTAGGGCGTAAATGATAAAAACATGGAACATGTTTTGGCCAAATTTAGTGCAGAACCTTTAATCGTAGGCAGGTATAATACGAAAGTTATATTATCCCTAGCAACATATCTAAAATGCGCTGAAAAGCTCGCCGCTTTGCGCCTCGAAAACCGGAGTGTCGAAAAGGCGCGAGACCGTCGTCCCCTTCCAGAGTAACGTTATTCGAGTAGCTATGGCTGAAACATGTTCCATGTTGAAAGAAAAATTCTGCCAAGTGGGTGTGGCACATAGCCTCCTCGTACTCATAACCCAATTGTATAGATGATCCGATGCTTAGTACTTAATCTCAACACAACAATCTCCATGTACCTTCCACTACCCTCATAGGGGACCATCTACACCTCTACCTATAAGGCCGGCCATCCACGTAACGATTTATCGTTCGATTCATCGTACGATAAGCAAAAACGGTCAGACCTGACGACAAATCGAAGCGTGTATGTGGACCAAATCGTACGATCTCCAGAACTGTGCAGGTCATCGGAATCGAATGAAAATTCCATTCCGACGGACTGTGCAGTTCAACGAAACGTAGCGTGTGTGCCGGGCACCGGTTTCGACCTTCGATATCGTTTACGACGAAGTTCAGTTCTCGGAAGGATGTTGGTACCTACAGTTGGTTGGAACCACTAGTGGGACAGAAGCTAAATCGTTCACGATATCGAAGGTGGGAAATCGCATGAGTTCATCGATACGTGTATGTGAAATAACTGTGCAGTTCAAATCTCAACGGTTTATCGTACGACGAGCTTATCGAACGATAAATCGTTACGTGGATGGCCGGCCTAAGATCTCCGAAAATTTCATCGAATTCGGGTAGAAAATGTAGAAGTTACCTCTCAAAGAAGGATTTTACTTTTACGCATTCTCAGAGGCTACTATCAATACGACGGCGGAGATTTTCATAAGGGACCATCTACACATCAACCCGGACAATTTCTGAAAGTTTCATCAAAATCAAATGAAAAATGTAGAAATTATAGCTGTTACAAGGAAATTTACGTTTGCGCACGCGCACAGGCTACTATCAGTCCGGGGGCTATGATTTTCATAGGGGACCATCTCCACACCAATCAGCATAATTCCTCAAAATTCCTTGTTTGGTAGGCAAAAAGAAATTCACTTCTCTTACGTAATTTCTTTCTGTCAATAAATTCATATTCTTTTCTGTTCTGCATTTACTGGCTTGCAACACAAAAATTTCCTTCCCTCCCGTCGGTAGTGAGAAGGAAAAGATCATTCGAGATCATTCATCTAGCTCAGACGAGGAAAGAAAATCAGAAATACTCGAGCTAATTCTCGGTATTCGACGTGCCAAGTCCGAGAAATGGCGAAGCTGGGGAGTTCCAGACGGGTTATCTCCACTGAGTAGGTATAGAAGGTTATCTCCGGTCAAAACTCCTTCAAATCAGAGAGGTGAGGGAAGCCTCGCCTACTTAAGCCCCCGCGCCCTCCAGCACCGCTCACTCCGCAACTTGAACTTGAAAATCGCGTACCATCAATTATTACAATTCATGTAATAATTGATAATTATTTGTTTAATTTTTCGGATCCGCCACAGAGAGTTTGCGACGATGTGGAGCGCGTTTTGTGCGTTTTTCTTCGTGATTCCAGCTGTTGTGCTTGCAGAGTCGGAGCCCACGAAGCAAAACTTCATAAGTAATTATATGGGTCATTCTCCCAGAAACCTAGAATTTGAAGTTTTTGAATCTCAAAATTTCCAGGTGCAAATACGTGGCCCCAAAAAATTGGAAGCTGTCCTCTATTGAAATCGAACATACTGTGATACCCAGCAACTCTGAAGACCACCTAATTAGCGATTTAAAAAATAATTAAGAAAATAGGCATGTGAGTGAATGAACAATGGAGTGAATGAATGAAAGCTGTCAGATGAGGGAATGAATTATGGGTAGGGAATGAAGTTTTTAGTAATAACGAAACATAAAACACTTTTATTTTGCGCAGTATTTACTAAAATATCACAATCAAGTTCAAATAGTCTGACAAGGTATAGGTATACAATACCCTCCTACTCTTGCAGTAAATACTAACATTTTTTAAACACTTGGAATATTGACATTTTCAAACTTTGCTGAAAAAATTTCAGTAAAAAAAGAAAATATATTGAAGTAAAGATCATCCAGACAAGTGAGAACAGTCTTACTCGTTTTAAAATGTAGGTACATGAACAAAACACAACCTGTGGAAAAATTACTGAGATGTAGGTACACTTTGCCAACATGCTTACTTCCATAAACCTAAAACCTACGAGACGATAATCTTCAAATCAGATTACGTATTTAATACGTGATCAGTTTCAAATTAGGAACTTTTCAAATTACTTTCATCAGTCTAAAAAATAGGAGTAGTTTTTGGCACATAACATGGTCATCCCTCAACAAGCATGGGCATGGAGAACCCCCTCAACGTACCTATTCTACAGTTACAGAAATAAAATGACTTATTTTCACAGCACGAATAAAATGTGTCTAGGACTTCAACTCGTCTTTAGATTTCTTTCTTTTTGGAGCCATGATAGAAAAACCTTAGTGGCGACGAACCAAACCTCCAAGAAACCTGTCAAAATTAAAATAGATCGTGTAAGACCAAAGGAATATTAGCTACCTATAATATACAGGGTGTCCCACAAATAATGATCCAAACTTCAGGGATCGATTTTACAACTAATTTGCAACAAGCATTGTGCTATAGCATTTTTTCCGAAACCCCCATCAAATCGACATTTTTTTCACTTTTTAATTTTTTTTCGAGTTTTAGACCTCAAGTCATAAAAATGGCCATAACTCCCTTAAGTTACAACGTAAATTCAAATTTGAGGACACCATCAGAAAGAGCGTTAAATTTTCTTTCTTCTCAATATAATCAAAAATTTGTACGCGAGCTGAGTAAGTAAGTAAGTGAAAAATCACGCCAAAGTGAACATTTTGTGAAACATTTAAAGTGAAAAAAGTCAGATTTGATGGGGGATTCGGAAAAAATGTTATAGCACAAAAGTTGTTGCAAATTAGTTGTAGAATCGATCCCTGAAGTTTGGATTCTGGGACATCCAGTATAGGTACCTTCCTATTTATTTAGTTATGTTCCTCGAAAAAGCTGCTTATGCTTCAAAATAATAGATTCAGTTCAGGATTAAATCCTCTATTTTAAATCGCCAACAGAACACCACCCTTCTACTGAATATTATCGAACATTTAAAAAAAAAAGATAAATTATAATTGAATGAAGCCACAGTGTTCATTCCTTCGCTTCAGTATTCATTCACTCGCCACCAGCATAGTGAGTGAATGAAAGGTGAGTGAATGAAGAAAACATGGTCAATTTTTTTTTCTCGGATTGGGCATGATTTTATCGAGAAAGAGAAGGGTGGTGTATATAGAGTTTCTCATGGTGCACCCAGTCGTGGTGCCAGAAAAAATTAATCTACATTGCTTACCTTGTTGATGAGGGTGAGTGAATGAAGCTCTATTTAAACACGCGCACGTTTAGCTGAACACTTTCTCGCTCAAAGGTCTGTAGGTAACGGGCTGGCGTTTCTGCGTGGAGCGAAACATCAGCTGATAGACAGGCATTCGGCCTACAATTCGGTTTCCCGCGAAAATAACGCGCTTCCCGCGACGAGTGGAGAAAATATACCGAGGTGAGTGAATGAATCAAGAAGCTCGGACACAACTTAAAACAATCACTGCTGTGAAAGTGATTCAGTTAAAAATCTGAACCAGTCCAATTTGGAATCTAGAGGTATCATCGAATTATGTAAGATTTTTTTAACAGCTGAATCAGTGTCTATTAACGACGTAGTGAGAGTTGAAGTAGGGAACTTCCAGTTTGGACAAGGTGAGTGAATGAAAAATTCACTATTCTACGATTTTTTAAGAGTATATTGAATTATTATGACATTTCCACTAGATATGGATATTAAAGAACACACTATCTAGTTGTTTATGCATTTTTTTTGTAGAACCAAAAATGTAACACAAAAGACACAAAGTCTTCTGGACAGCGATTCTAGGTTTCTGGGAGAATGACCCATATGAAAACTAATAAATTATTGTTAACTGCAAGTTCCATTTTACATATTACGCAAATCGTTAATCGAACGGCCCCTCATATTGTTTCAGAGTCTACCAAGGTAGCGGAAGCATTGTTTTCACTTTTCAAGGTTAATAAAAAAATTCTACAAAATCAAAATTTCCACAGGGTTTTACGTTTCAAGCCTTCCTGAACAATTTTGGTTCCGTGTTTGTCTGTCTGTCCGTATGACAAAAGCCTTGTAACGGGCAAAACTATGCGGAGTTATAGACCTATTACGATGCAATTTTCAGGGATTGTGCCGATTGGAGTGTAGATGGTCCCCTATGAAAATCATTCCCCCCGGACTGACAGTAGCGCATGCGTAAACGTGAATTTCCTTGTAACGGCCATAACTTCTACATTTTCTATCCGATTTTGAAGAAATGTTCATAGATGGCCCTGGTTGACGTGTAGGTGGTCCCCTAATACGGTAGTGCAATTGATGTTTTGAGATAAACTACTGTGCATCGAATCATCTGAACAATAGGGTTCTGGATACAAGGAAGCTACGTGCCACACCCACTTGGCAGACGTTTTTGTTTATTATTTTCAATAATGAATCTTTGGAATCAACAAAGAAAAAAATTGTTTTAACCCCCCCTCAAATTGTTTTGGTTGACGTTTCAAGTTACGTAGAATCCAAAAATCGTTTAGTAATATCTAAAAATTTGGCCGTCCGTACGCGGCACTTTCTTCAGTTAGCATTGATTGATTTTGATGAAATTTGGTATGTAGGTTCCATTTAAAGTCTAGTTGTGCCGCGAAGATTTTGGTTGATGTAGGTCAGTTCTAAGGGTTGAAACATAAGGTTTGAAATTCTAAAACCGCCCTAACTCAAAAAATTTTGATATAAAGGTATTGTTTTTCCATCAATTTAAGACAGTATTGTATTTTTAGAGACCACGCAGAGCCCTGTACGACAAACCGTTCGCTCCCTACGAGAATTTAAGGGTTGGACTTACGATAAATCAGAAACACGAGTGTGAATCGCAAAAGAGGCCTAATCTCCGTTCAAATGTTAGCTGACCAAAATGCGATCGATATTTTCCATCATGTTGGTTGGTGGTAACAATGGCAAAGCAGACGAGTGATCTATATAGAAAAATAATAAACCATTGTGTATTTATTGGCTTTTGGTTGTTAAGATTTTACTTCCGCATGGTTTTTCACATACTTCAACACCAAAAACTACGCATAGTTCTCAGCTTTCCTATGATATTATTAAAAAATGACTTACAATCGAACGTAAAGAAGAAATTTGTGTTTAAATGCGGAAAAACTTGAATTTTTTTCTAACGAAAGTTACGTTTCTACGGGTGGACTCCGGGCTTGATGGATGGTAGGAGGAGCGGCGGCGGAATTGAACCTCCCACCGTCCAAAAGCCGATTTCGTTTTTTAAAAATCCACGTTTTTCCACGTATAAACACAGATTTCTCCCCAAAATTCGATTGTAAAATTTATTTTTGTTATAAATTGAAAAGCTGAGATCTTTAGGCAGTTTTTGGTGTTGAGGTACCATGGAAAACCATACGAAAGTAAAACCCTAACGACCAATGTAAAAATAACTACGAGTTGATTTTTCACCCATCAGGCCCAACATATAGTTTTTGGTAGGCTCTAGTTTGATGGGAAATTCGACGCCCTTTCCAACGGTTTCCTTCTTTTTACATTTTCACGGTAAATTAAGCTGGTTATGGCAATTAGAGTGACATAAGGTCGAAAACAAGAAAAAATCCTTGAAATTGAAAAAAACTTGGAAACCCTGGGGTTAAAACGAAATCGCTAGGTGACGTTTTCTTATTTAAATTAGTTGTAGAATCGACCAGAAGTTTTCCGGTCCTTAGCAAGGGTCACCCTTTACACCGCTGTTGCTTCTCCACGAGCTCATACCAACCAAGAATCTAACAAGCGACTTCTCCTTTAAAAAATCCTCGTCATTCAGCTAGGAAATTATAGAACCTCGTTATGAATCCTAGTAAGCTCTCTGTTACCTGAAATCCATACCTTTCGAACAGACAATTTCCCTTCGTGTTACAGCGACTGAAGCGGGTCGAAAATGGCTGGAAGTCCTGATGAAACAAGAAGGTTTCAAAAACGACGAGGACGTAGAAAAAGTGACGTTAATGGAGCTTTCACCTTTCGACCCTCCAGGAGTGAATTTCGGTAGCAACAGAACGAGGGTGGACGTAACTTTGCTTCTAAAATCCTGTCAAACAGTCAACAAGTCCATCATCGTGGTCAGCCTTCCAGACTCCGTCGAACGCAAACAGCAACTCACCGCCTCGGGATTATTCCTGACGGATATTAACGTGAGATTTCCAGTAACTAATTACCACATTTTAAAATTAATTTTGCCTCAAAGTTTTTAGTATGGAAAATACTGTCGGGGGTTCCGGTAGCCGTGTTTGTTTGCCGAAGCGTTTCAGGGGCGAGATAAGAACCGATCTCCGCGGGAAAGATCATGAGTTCGAGTCTCGGTCACTGGGCTGGTTTTCGGGCCTTTGCGGCTCGTCTCAACCCAGGAAATGGGAAGTCATGAACGAAATCATCAGAACCAATGCAGAATTTGCCTCACAATTTTTTAATTTTTTTTTTCCGGTAGAGGGGTTCACTGATTTGGAAGAAACCCATAGAGTACAGCTAGAAAACGAATCCAAAAAATTTAGGGAATTTAAGGAAGATTGAAATTTTAACTGTACTGGGTGTCTGTGATGTGACGAGTTTCCCCTGTCGCCAGAGCGCTACCTCTGATAGCGCACATGAAACTATTAGCTTACGTGATTGAACGCAGGAGTGCACTGCAAACTGTCAGAAAGAACCCAGACACGAAAGGGAAGAAAAGGAGCAATTTTACCACCTCTTTTTTACAATAAGATTCTACCTATTTTTTTTTTCCATTATACCATTATATATTATAGTAACAATTTATTAACAAGGATGAAGCTAACCGATGGGCACAGAGGAGGCTCCATAGTTCTTCTTTCATATTCCAATATTCGTATTTCAATATTCCTTTCTTTTCTCTGAGCTTCGGGAGCGGCCTCTTCTCTAATTTCTCAGTAGGGGTAGGGGTGCTCCGTCCTCTAACCCCATTCCGAGGCATCTGATGCTCTTCCTCGAGCCTCGAAGACGTCGGGAGACTGCACGGATGATTGATATCTGGAGTTTCGTTCTTACCCAGCCAGCAATGGCAGATCTTGGTTTACTCAATTTATCAGCGAGCACATTCACGAGCCTCTTCTGGAAGGCTAGGAACTCCACTTGCAACTCCCCTTCACACGAGCACACTATTGGAGTAAATGAAGCTCTCAGATCTTCAGCTGCCTGATCGTACTTCTGTGCTTGTCTTGGGCTGCCCGGTTGGCTGTTGCAGTCCAGCTTTGAGACTGGTAAGAGGAGACATCAGCATTAGCAATGCGATTATCCAAAAACGACGTCCTCTCCCTCTCCCATAGGCTGTGGACTCTGATATCAGCTACCAATGCGGGGGATCCATCATCATTTTCCTTCAAAACGGGTTCGACACCCATTTCTCTCCATGCTAGGTTTGCCATTCCTGCAACTGCGTCTCGTACCATGTCGTGGCCTTGTTTTACCAGTCCGCCATGCTTGCAGTTTAGGGCGGGTGCTTGAGTCATTTGTGCCCCACATCCTTTGCAACTCAATGGCAGGCCTTGCACCTCAACACCGTATCTCAATGCTAAGGCATCAATGAACTGAGAGCGTGAGAGGTCTAAGCTATCGGAACAGAGAGGTAGTACTGTGAGCCATTGAGAAGCATTCCCCTCAACAATGCGGCGTAGGGTTCGCTGTTGGTTAGACGGCAGGCTCGAAATCAGGTACTCACTTTTTTGTTTCAGGTTCTCCTTTCTTGCATTCCTTGTTTCGTTCAAAACACGTTAAACTTCTTGTTCATGTTGCTGTGTGTTGAGAGGTTCTCCTGATTCAATTGCTCTTGACAGCATTGTAGTGGCTGTTTATGAAGCATTGAAAACTTCTGATGCAACAGCCACTGGGTTTTCGATCACCAGGCCTCCTAGCTTTGCTGGCAGTTCAAATAATTCATGTTCCACCTCTGTGATTGTATCAGGAGCTCGTCCCTATAAGGCTGGTGTCAGATTTTGGCGAATTGCGTCAGCAAGGGGTTGAAATTCGAGATTGCAGTTATCGACCAACCTGTGAAGAAAGCTCCATCTACATATTAGTTTGTCAAGCATTATTAGTCTTCTCCTTCTCTTATTTAGTTTCTATATTAGTTAGTTTTGATATTTGAATCACATAATTTGAGTGGATCGTTTCATGTGGTCACGAGGGCGCCTTACAACTTTACCTGTTGACTTTCTCTGACACTATTTGGCGAAACTCCTTTTACACTTTGCCAGAGCACAGTTTTGCAGGAGGAACCCCGGGGGTGACGTTTTCCTCGATCTTTGCAGTGGTTTTGACAGAGGCTTCACTTGTTTAGGCATTTTATTTTACGGTAATTTTTTCCCTTGGGTATTCCTGGTGTTACACGTTATTCTAGGGCCCTAGTATAGGAGTTGAATTGAAATTCTGATCTTCCCTTTGGAAGACAGCTGATGACGTCCGCGACGCCAGGAATTTCAGTACCTTTTCATTGGTTCTCCTAGTCGAAATAATGTGGCTGCAAAGGGGCCAAGCTTGTCCCAAAAGCGCTCGCCGTTTAACAAAAGAAACAAAAGAAAAACTGGGTACTTTCTGCTTCCTTTTCCACATCGACCTTCGATATGACTGGAGCAGGAATACAGAACTATAAATATTGTGGTTTATGAGCGACTAGTCTGATTATAGATGCAGAGGATGTGAAATCCACAGAGCGGGGAAGTGAAACGTTCAGTTCATTATCCGTCACACAAACATACGATTGACTGCCATCGACTTGAGAGCTTGGAAAATGTCAGAATTCGATTTAATTGCCTCGTAGAGAGCAATGGCAGTAACATTCGGATATCTCGCTGGTATCAACAAGATAATAAAGATAGAACTGAGCAGTGATTTCTAGATCCACATCAATAAACACCTCGAAGGAAGACAGGTTTCTGAGTGCTCTTATTCAAGCATCACGGACAGTTGAAAGTTTGCAACAGAACTTATGGCAGGGGCTTATTGGGCATTATGATTAATGATGGAACATCGGTGCAGTACATTAAAAGTACTCAGTTCTGCCTAGCTCAGACGTATTTATGTATTTATTTTAGTTGACTCTGTGATCTCTCTTGTGATAAGTAATCTTGCTGTGATATTAGGATAGGATACATTTCAATATAGGTATAAATATAGGGTATACATTTATTTGGCTGGCTTGTCTGTTGTTAAATATTTTAATCTTCTTTCAAATTTTCCAGTCATCATTAGTCCACCACCATTTCCTCTTATCTTATTTCCTCTTATCCACCTCCTTCCTTATCTAGTCATTTCAGTTTAAGTACCACCAGTTCCGGGCTCCGCTGCTTTTGTGGCTTGGAGTTTTTTTTATTACTTTTCTTCTTCCCCCCCCTTTTTTTTATTACCTACGTTACCTCTCCTAGTATTATCACTTGTTACATTCATTTGTTAGCCATTGTTTATTATATGTTAACTATTGTTAATGCACTACCTAGTCCTGCCATAAGTTCTGTTACAAGCAAACGTGCATGGAGATGTAGGTACTGTTACTCTAAGAATATTGATAAAGTTATTTTATTCTGAAGTTATAAGGCTTGATAAGTTGAAAAAACATAGGGTCACTCGAAATGTCCGCCTTTAGCCGTCACACAAGATTTTAGCCTCCGGGACCAATCGTCGATGGCAGTACGCAGCACTTCCTGAGGGAAATTACGAGCAGCCTTCACCATAGACGACTTCAAGCTCTCCAAATTATTGTGCCCTCTGTGGCTGATGATACCAGAGCTGGTAGTCCATTGGGTTGAGAGCCAATCTGACACAATAATGAACTCAGGAACGTTAAGCTCCAGCCAGTGCTGCGTCGTCCTAGCCTTGTGAGCTGGAGCAGAATCCTGCTGGAAGACCCAATGTTTTTCTTCAAACAGAGTGTCGCTCAGAGGCTTCACTACTTGCTCAAGAATATCTCCTTAGTTTCTAGCCCGAGTTTTAACTCAGCGTGCACTCATTCGAGCCTCATGGATCGGCCAAAGGTTGTAACAGAACTTTTGGCAGGACTAGGTATGTGTTACACAACAAATAAAACATTCATTCATTCAGTCTCATGAGCCGCTTGTCTCGTTCAAAGGTGTACGAGAAAATTCTTCCAAAGATGAACGAGTTCCTTTTCAACCACACGGATTACCAAAAGGGGATGTGGACAAAGTCAATACACTTGAAACCCCCTGTGCGACTCGTACTCAAAAATGTTGTAAGTATTTCGCCTAGATCTTGTTATTAATTAGTCATAGATTTGGAACAGTTCAGTGAAGTCACCATTTCTATCCATTTACTTCCTTGGCTCAATAGTAGCGAGCCTGACTCATCAGGTTTGTGTAGTTTAGTGGGAAAGTCTGTAGTTTAGTGAGAAAGATCCCCAGTCGAGGGAAGTTAATTTTTCATGACAAAACAGTTGCTAAATTAAACTGTTCTAGAGAGAGTTCAAGAAGGAACAAACTCTTAAGGCAGTGAAAAAAAGTCTGCCAAGAGGGAGTGGCACGTAGCATAGCCCGGTTGTATAGATGATCCGATGTACTGTAGCTAATCTCAAAACATCAATCTTGAACTACCCCCATAATCCTCACAATCACTGAAAATTTCATCGAATTCGGGTGGAAAATAACTTGATAACTTATATAAGCACGTGGGTTAACTTTTGAATAGTTAACGAAAAAAGAATATAGAAACGGAGAGGAAAAAATAGAAAAAAGTCAACTTCAAATAAAATGGAATGAAAAACGCTCCAAATTACTACAAAGGTTTTAATTATTATTTTTCTATATAGACTGCACTCTTCTACAAAGAACTCGGCTTTGCCATTATCACCACCTACCACGTACCTACAGCAATCGCATTTTGGTCAGATAAGATTTGAACGGAGATTAGGCCGTCGTGTATCTGATTTATCGTAAGTCCAACCCTTAAATTCTCGTAGGGAGCGAACGGTCTCTAAAAATTCAATACTATCTTAAATTGATGGAAAAACAATTACCTTTACATCGAAATTTTTTGAGCTTGGGCGTTTTCAACATTGCAACCTATATTTTTCAACCCTTAGAAGTTACTGACATCAACCAAAATCTTCGGGCACAACTAGACCCCAAATGGAGCCTACATACCAAATTTCATCGAAATCGGTCAATGCTAAGGAAAGTCCGTACGGCAGTTGGAAGGCTAAATTTTTATTCGATTTTTGGATTCAACGTACCTTGAAACGTAAACCAACAAATTTTGAAGGTGGTTAAAATTATTTTTTCTTGGTCAAATCCAAAGGTTCAATATTAAAAATAATAAATCAAAATGCATGGATACTACAGAAGGATTCATGTTGTTGTTGCATACAGTAATGTCATACATCTATGTTAGTTAGTTCTCCAATAAAGTGACGTGTAGGAAAACCCAGAGTGGCATGAGTCATCACCAACATGGACGAGGTGAAGAAGGGAAAGTACACGTCACCTGACGTCACCTCTTTTCCACTCTCCCCTCCCCATAAAAGCTAGAGTACCTAGTCAATCCGACTTACCATTTCTTGTCTTCACCTTACCTACGACCCAGTTCTGCAGAGGGAACAATTTGCCCCATAAAGGCGCCGAACCTCTCTCTCCCCTTAGGGACCTCTCCAGAACACTTAGCTTCATTAGGGAAATGTTCCGCTTCCCGCCGATAGGTCTGGGTCCAGAAACCGAGGTTTGCGGATAGATATTTCAAGCACTTATCTGGACGGTCGGCCGCAAGGCGCCGCGCATGTAGTGCCAAAGCCATTGGTAGGCTTAGGGATCAATTTCTCCGTTGAGTAGGGTTCAGGCTAGTTTACAAATCAGCACATCGAGAGGACCATTGCCCTCACTCGAATACACGCAAACACAACACATACTTTGTAGCTGGTGAGGACTGTGGTTTACAATTTGCATGTCTGCCAATCAGGAAAACGACGGCTACAAACGGAAGAACAAGAGAGAAGGACTGAATATGTTGCACTGCAAAGCCGCCGTGACAGATCTGGCGAAATTCCACGCGCTTTCGGCAGTTTTGGAATTGGAGGGTGGGATCAACGCTAAGCAAGATTTCAACTTATCTTTGGCTCAGAGGAACGCTGAGAAGATCGGCGATTGGTACGGCAAAGTGTTCACAGAGTTTGCTAAATCCATCAGAGCCGCTTGGGGACCAGAATGGTGAGTAAAAACTCAGAGAAAAAAGAAAAAAGAAAGAAAATAAAAAAAAATCAATAGTTTTGATGCTAGGAATGAAGCTCAGAATGCAATGAGGAATTTCACCATGTCGAAATTTCCTATTTTGACCCCAAAATCGGATTCAGTACTTCCTAGTTTACGAATAAACAGAGCAGTGTAGAAAATATGAACATTTAAAAAAAACCAGGAGGATGACGTCAACCTGGAATAGTTCATTTATGGCCGCTTGAAGCGCTGAGATTGAGAAACCTACCCCCCCCACCCCCCCCACCCCCAGAAGCAACATTTCACAAAACCAGTAAAGTTCGAAATCAAAAAACTGAAGGAAAAATAGAAAAAGCAAGATGGTGAAAATTAGGTTTTCCCTGTTTTTGTTTGATAACTTTCCTCTTAGATAACACAATTTTGTCATACCAACGGGCAACACTGGGAAGAGATGGCGATCTGAACAGCCCAATCAGCAAGTGTTCCCGCTTCAAGTTGAAGAGGTGCGTTTTCCCGGTTATTTTTGAAATCATAAATGTTGATTGTCTCCCAAAAATAACAGGAGACTTATTTTCCGAAATCAGCCCGATTTTCATCTCACACCATTAACTATTCAGGAAAGATGCAAACAGAATTCGGTGAAATTCCTCGTTCTAATAGCAGAGCTAAGTTGTGGATGATGAATAATAAGAGTTTTTAAACAGGCATTCACTTTAATCACGTATTCTAACTGAACTACATTCATAAGAAGACTGACTGATGAGGGGGAAGAAGTGATCAGACTGGGCACATCATTATCGATGCTGATAGTAAATTCCTTCAACAATTTCCCCATCGAATGGACTCGCCAGCTGCAGTTCGACCGTCCTCACATCTTCAGACTAGGACACCCTATTGGGAATCAGCAACTGCCAAGGCACCATGTTTTACCAACAACGATTGTTTTTAGAGGATTTAGTTTTTATTTATTCGATTTAAGCCGAATTATTATGTTGACTACTTGGCCATAAAACTAAAGAACCGTATCAATTATTATAATAACGCTTTTATGCAGAACTTCGGATTCACCCCAGCGTTACGACATATCCATGTCAAAGGAGAAGAACAAAAAGAAAAGAGCCTTTCAAGGCATATTCCGGGTTTTTTCATAAATTTGGGGGTATTTACTATGATTTTTCAGAGAATCTACTCACAATGGAATAAATACAACCTTTTCCTTGGATCTGAGTTGAAAATTATTGTTTGAATCGACTCCAACAACAAGTGATAGATCCATCCAACGCTATGGAATAATAATTTTGAATTTCAGGGAGAGCACGGCTCAACAAATTGATGAAAAAGCCAAGACAGTAACTGAGGATTACCTGAAAGTACTGAAGAGAAACGATTCACAATTCAACGCCCTGCTGAACGGAGCTTTCTCCATAACCAATTTGTTCTTCAACTACGGATGCTCAGAGGACGAAGGTTCGCCAAAATCTACGAAGTAAGAAACTTCACCAAATAGAACATTATTGATCACACTTCAATTTATTAAGCGATCATGGTACATTATTTTCATCATCGTTAACGTGAATCATACAAAGAAATGCCAAGTGGGTGAGGCACATAGCTTCCTCGTATCCATAACCCGATTATACAGGGTGTAAGCCTAACTGGTCTGCCGAACGGTACCAGTCGATTCTACAACTAATTTGCAACAAAAAATGTCCCTTAGCGATTTTTTTAAAAACCCTTCGTTTTCGAGTTATTTTAACTTTAAACTTTTTTTCGTGATTTTGACCTTAAGTCATTAAATTGGTCATAACTCCTTTAATTTGCTGTTTAAATTACAATTTGAGGATACCGTTGGAAAGAGCATTAAATTTCCTATCGGGTAGATGCCTTAACTTCTTTTTAAGTCAAGGTTTGAGACATGAAAACGTCCTCTAAAAAGAGAGCTTTACGTAATTTTGGAAACCTCGCTTTTTTTCAATCGCAAATTGAACTACGAGAACACATACTTTTTCAAGATGCATTAACTGTGAAAACTGCGCCAGAATCTCAGCTTTCCGAAGGTATAATCAAAACATATTCTAAAACCGTATTTAGGGGAGAAATTCGTTTTTTTTCCACGAAATCGGCGCTCTGGCCTCCTGTATCCGGAGGCCTCGCGGTCTACTGCGGCGCTGACCCACCCACTGCTGTCGTCCGACCCCTCAAATCGACTAGGCGGAGCGCCGATTTCGTTGAAAAAATGCACGTTTTTCCGCGTTCAAACACGCATTTCTCCCCTAAATACGGTTGTAGAATATGTTTTGATTATACCATTGGAAAGCTGAGATTCTGGCGCAGTTTTCACTGATCTTGCATCTTGAAAAAGTATGGGTTCTCGTAGTTCAATTTGAGATTGAAAAAATGCGAGGTTTCCAAAATTACGTAAAATTCTGTTTTTAGAGGACGTTTTCATGTCTCAAACCTTGACTCAAAAAGAAGTTAAGGCATCTATCCGATAGGAAATTTATTGCTCTTTCCAACGGTATCCTCAAATTGTAATTTACACAGCAAATAAAGGAGTTATGACCAATTTAATGGCTTAAGGTCAAAATCACGAAAAAAATTTTAAAGTTAAAATAACTCGAAAACGAAGGGTTTCAAAAAAAAAATTGCTAAGGGACATTTTTTGTTGCAAATTAGTGGTAGAATTTACTGGTACCGTATGGCAGACCAGTTAGGCTTACACCCTGTATAGATGATCCGATGCATAGTAGTTAATCTCAAAACATCAATCTCTAAGTACCTTGCACTACCCTCATAGGGGACCATCTACACGCTAATCTGGACAATCCTAGAAAATTTTATCACATTCGGATGAAAAATGTAATTGTTACGGCTGTTACAATGATTTTACGTATGCGCATGCGCAGTGGCTACTATCGGTCCGAAGGTGGTGATTTTCATAAGGGGCCATCTAAATACTAATCTGTAACATCCCTGAAAATTTCATTGAAATCGGATGGAAAATGTAGAAGTTATTGTCGTTACAAGGAATTCACGTTTGCGCATGCGCAGTCGCTTCTATCAGTCCGAGGATGATGATTTTCATAGGGGACCGTCTGCACACCAACCCGCAAATCCCTGAAAATTTCATCGAAATCAAACAATAACTTCGTATAGTTATGCGCGGAATTCACGACAGACACACAGACACGGAACCAAAATTGTTCAGAAAGGTCTAAAACGCAAAACGCGAGTGAAAATTTTGATTTTGGAGAACTTTTTTTTCCGTCCTTGAAAAGTGAAAACAAAGCTTCTGCTACCTTGGTAGACTCGGAAGCAATAATAATAATTGAAGAACTGATACCTGCTTTGTTCTCCCTTTTCAAGGACGAAAAAAAAGTTCTCCAGAATCAAAATTTTTACTCGTGTTTTAGACCTTTCTGAACAATTTTGGTTCCGTGTCTGTGTGTCTGTCCGTCTGTCGTGAATTCCTTGTAACGCGCATAACTATACGAAGTTATTGCCCGATTTCTATGAAATTTTCAGGGATTGTGCGGGTTGATGTGTAGACGGGTTATGGATACGAGGAAGCTATGTGCCACACCCACTTGGCAGACTTTTTTCTATTGAGTGTTGTCCAACTTTACCGCAGACTAATCGCATAAGGACGCCAAAGTCTTACTGTGGGACGTCCTAAAAACCAACATCATCCCGTTTTGGCCTAAAGTGGGGTTTAGGACTTTTTCTGCATGAATCAATTCACATTCATTAAATAGGTACAGAAAAATACGTCGACGTGCTTCTTGGGGGTTAATAGTTCAATTTATTATAGTATTGCATTACATTGCAATTTTATATTTCGTTTAATATTAACCATCATCATGAGATAAATCATAATGAATTATATTGACTTTTACCAGAAATTTCTCAAGAATAGACATTTTTATAATTAAATCTCATATGTAACTACAGTTGTATACCTAATTGTTAATCAAAGAATTGCACCAGTTTAGTATTTATTTAATAAATAATCACTTATACTGTTTACTGTGCTTGGACTGTTTCAGAGTGCTCAACTTCCAAAATGCCTTCTGGAACTCACCTGCCCTTGACCTGCAGTTGTTCCTCAACACCAGCCCCGAGCCTGAAATCATCACTGATGACTCTCGCAGAGATGAAATCGTCACTCACTACGCGACTCGGTTGAAGGCGTACCTCCACCTCTACGGTTACCAAGGGGACGTCACTCTGGAAGACGTCAAATCGGAAATGAGGCGGACTGAGTTGGCGGGTTTCTGCAGCGCCGTGAACTCCCTGAGTGGGATTTACTTGAGGCCCGAGGACTCCGCCTACACCGAGCAATTCATTATAGAGGCTTTGAAGAACAAGGAAATCAGGATAGACTCCAAAGGCATGATTCTACCTAGATTCATTGGAGTCATGAAGAAACTAGTCAAAAGAGCACAAAATCTTGGTATCATCTGAGCCAGTCTACTCAGTTCTATGAAGCTTCTCCAATCCAACTAGGTTTCGGCAATAATTCATGTCGCTTAAACAAAACAATTGAGGCAAAACTCGGAAAAAATCTGTACTGAAATATTCTTGTTCTTGAGACATTTAATTTTATTTTCTAGAGATGCGTTTCGTTCACTTCTCTCGAACATATTTTTTCATGTTGTCACGGACATGTTTTTGTTAACATTTTGTACCATATATGGTTTTGGTGAATCCTGGAATAAAGATGACCAATGTTCTGTAAACATTTTTAGTAAAATACAAGATCCAAATTGTCTCTCAAAGCAGTCTTTCCTTCCAACTCAGTAACAAGCAGCCAATACCTACTGCTGAATACTGCTTACACCTTATTCGTTCAATTTATTCAATACGAGTATTTCGTATGAACAGTATTTGTGTTCTTCGTAGCCGTATGGAATGTACAGGCAGCCATCGCTGGATATCTGAAAACAAAGATAAATAAGAGAAAGCGAAAAGGAGAGTTCATAGTGCGATCCAAACGTAGAGATACCACTATGTATCGCCTTCTGCGCATGCACAGTAGATACCACCGATTGTATTGTAGATGGCACCAATTTATCAGTCGTATCAATACCACTCCCTATCTCAATAGTGTTCCTAGGAGATACCACCTCTAAAGTTACTTATTATAGTATCTACTGAATCTAGAGCAACCAAAGTGGAGGCTACCCAGAAATGGCAGGGATTTCCCCCTTCAAGTCACATTCACGTGACTGTCAGTGGCGTCTCCTCCAGGCAAACAGAGCAAACACTATTTGCCTTCCTACAAATAGGTATGCAAAGTAAATAAATAAGTAAATTTTTGTTGAGATTCTCCTATATTTCCATTTTTTGTAAGTAATATTTAACCGATTTTGGAAAACTTTTATAATATTTAGGGACTATTTCATTATTATCAAGGAAATTAGATTAAATAGGATGGAATAAGAAAGTACGTATTTGCCCTGGATACTAGCCCGCAACACACCAGAGAGTTGAAAAGGTCGGTAACCACGACGGATTGCGGACTGGTGAGGCAAGGCAAGCAGTTCAAAAAAATGAATTTTTCGGGAGTGTATACAGGGTGTAAGCCTAACTGGTCTGCCATACGGTACCAGTCGATTCTACAACTAATTTGCAACAAAAAATGTCCCCTAGCGATTTTTTTTTAAACCCTTCGTTTTCGAGTTATTTCAACTTTAAACTTTTTTCTCGTGATTTTGACCTTATGTCATTAAATTGATCATAACTCCGTTAATTAGCTGTGTAAATTACAATTTGAGGATACCGTTGGAAAGAGCATTAAATTTCCTATTGGATAGATGCCTTAACTTTTTTTTGAGTCAAGGTTTGAGACATGAAAACGTCCTCTAAAAAGTGAATTTTACGTAATTTTGGAAACCTCGCATTCTTTCAATCTCAAATTGAACTACGAGAACCCATACTTTTTCAAGATGCAAGAAGAGTGAAAACTGCGCCAGAATCTCAGCTTTCCAACGGTATAATCAAAACATATTCTACACTGGTATTTATTTCAGGTCTATCTGTAAGAACGCCAGAACACAAAATACTATAACAGTGGAAACAATAACTCTGTATTAAAAGCTGAAAATAACTAACTTCAGCCGTAATCAAACAACATTCACCTACCAATGACAATAGTTCATCCTAGTGTTGCTCCAGAGCAACAAAAATGAAAAGCCAAATCCTGGTGTGGCACTGGAGCAACATCACATATAGGTACTTGAAGGCAGCTACCTTCTTTCAAACGTTTCACATGATCCTAAACTATTTTTCTATCCTTTGGCGTCTAGTGAATGTTCAAAAAAAGATTTCAGGTCGCTAAGTTGCTCTTTGTACACATAACAAACGAATAAACTTACCACCTTTCGGGAGTCTTCCGTTGTTACAGAGGAACTGAACTTTTTTTAATCCATGATCACTGATTTTAGGCGCTCAAACCGGTCTAAACCGAAAATCCATAGATATCCAAGGAATAGAAAAAAAGGATCCAAAAATAAGAAAGAAAACCCAAGGATAGCTAAAGATGCTAAAACTGATTACCAATAGATATCATTTCCCGCCTTATTTTAAAAAATCACTAATTCCATGTTGCTCCATAGCAACATTGGGCAGCTGAGGGTTAACACAGAAAGGGCTTGAAAAGTACTATTTGCTTGTCGAGGAGATCGGAAAGTGTTACCATTCGATTCAGCGTCAAAAAGTACGAATAATTTCATGTCCAATGATTTATCAAGTTGAAAAGCTTACTGGCAAAAAACGCCGATTTACACCCGAAAATGATCGTTTTCTGCCCTAAAAACGTCGTTGTCTAACTGAATAAGAGGTGTTTAAAAAAATGACTACACCTTTAGAAAGCTGGGATTCACATGCAACTTGTAGGCTAACAGCATGGAAATTTCCATTCACGACGTTCGAGAAATAAACTTTGAAATAAGTGAAAATTTTCGAAACTTAACAAATTTTTTACTTTTGGCTTATTTACACCCGTTTGTTTCATTTGAAATTTTCTAAAAACCCATCAGGGAGATAGGAAATTTGACGATATTTCCAACGATGTGATCAAATTTAAATTTACTTCATCAATTAAAGGAGTTATAGCCATTTTAGTGATATAAGGTCGAAATACAAAAAAAAATCTTAAAAATGAAAATAACTCGAAAACGAAGCCTCTAAAAAAATTGTTAGGAGACATTTTTTGTTGCAAATTGGTAGTAGATTCGAACCGGATTAGTAGATTTGAAAGGTGGTGCGCCCGAAAGGGTGACACGCTGTTTAAGACTTAAGTTAAGTATGACAAATCGAACCTTTCCTGGCGTCTTGCTTCCTTTATGATCGACTCTCCCCATGTACAAAACATTTCTTCTTTATCATGACCAACTTGCAAGGCTCCCTCAGGTATTTGTACGTTGCTGTCTGTAGGTCTCCAAGACGTGTCTTGCTGATTAAAACCTGAAGAAAACATAGTTGAACGTAACTAGGGCTTAAACAACCGGGTATCAGTCGGTCGCCGTTCGTGCCTCGTTCCGGGTTAGTATTTAACGAAATTGAAGGCGCAAAAACTTAAACATTTGTACCTACATTTGAAATTTCAAAGGATTGAATTTCAAATTTAGGTACAACTTCCTAAGTTTTTGCGCCTTCAATTTCGTTAAATACTAAAACGTCTGCCAAGTTGGGTGGGCAGTATAGCTTCCTCACTCATTGTAACATGGACGTATAGAATCAGTTGGCGAAAAAATTATGATTCAAAGAGTTATTGAATACCAAAATATTGGCGATAATATGCGGGATAGGGTTGCAGGTATTAATGTTTATAATAGTGTTGTAAATAGTTGTGGTATATAAACCACTGAAATAAAAGAACGAAAGATCGTAGGTATAAATAAACTACGAAGTTATGACGATAATGATTATTCAATACTAAAACTATAATAGGTGTACGTATTAGGATTATGGGTAATAAGTGTTATATACTCGTAATTTGAGTTTGTTTTAAAATTAAACGTAGAATTTTATTATTTTATTAGCGGTCCACCGTCTAGGACCTAACCCACACCATCCCTGAAAATTTCATCGAAATTGGTTAAATAGTTTCGGAGTTTTGGTTGTAACAATAAATTTAAAGTTCGTGCATGCGCAGCGGCTATTGCTCGACCAATTTGATTGAAACTTATAGGGTGTCTCTTAGAAGTTAGTCCCTAACTAACCTCCAAATTTGAGCAAAATCAGTTCATTAAACCGAGGTTCCAGGAATTCACGTTTGCGCATGCGCACTCGCTCCTATTGGTCCGAAGGTGCTGAAATTGATAGGGGACCGTTAGGACGTAACCGCACAATCCCTGAAAATTTCATCAAAATCGGACCACAGGTTAGTATAGTTTTGCCCGGGACAAGGATTGACCACAGACAGACCGACAGACAGACAGACACGGAACCAAAATTGTTCGGAAAGCTCTAAAACGCAAAAAGCAAGTGGAAATTTTGATTTTGGAGGACATTTTTTTTCACTTCTTTCACGAATACAAAGCTTCCCTACCTTCGGTAGTGAGGAAGCAAAAAACGAACGGCGACCGACTGAGATCCCCTTAATTGTAAACTTGTCAGTGTAATATTGAAACAATGTGAGTCCAATTTCAGCCATCAAAAGCCTTCAGAGCATTCAGTTACAGCAATCTAAACACTCTCTCCTTCCTTATTGCGCACAGTTAGAGAAGGAATTCAAGTAATTCGTATTTAACCGACAAGGTACCTACTTGGAATTCAGTCTTGCCGATTTCCTTTCCGTCGAAGACACATGTGCGGTATTTGCTTTGATTTTGGCAGGGAGAATCGACCCTTCGTGGACAGCTCGGCCAGCGTACAGCACGATTTATCCGAGTCGAAGCTACCACAGCGTGTTCTGGAATTGTTCATTTGAGGTGACCCACTCGTAGGATCCGTAGATGTTTGTCCTTCGAGGTCTGGTCCCATTCGAAGGTAGCGTCAAATCTGTGACACAAATACAATACGAATGGTATGCCTAATTATAAAGAAATCATGTAGGTAACAATTAATGGTGGCTGATAGGAAACTATAGGCAATTATTTCCTTCGGGAGGATATGCACAGATCAGTTAACGGTTCAAAATATTTTACAACACTAGTCAAACGATAATATTGAATTTATTTTGTAATTTTGGTTTATTATCTTCAATACACAACGTTTCACCTTTACTACCTACGTTTCATCCTGTAACTGTAGAAGTTCACCCGGGAGAAATTTGGCAGAGGAATTTCAGATATACGTAAAAGGGGGTAATTCGGACACTGACCCAAAAGCGGACACTTCCCTGAAAACAGTAAAGAATAAGGATCCTAGCCTTCAGA
The DNA here is from genome assembly GCA_009739505.2 of Apolygus lucorum. Lineage (NCBI taxonomy): Eukaryota > Metazoa > Arthropoda > Insecta > Hemiptera > Miridae > Apolygus > Apolygus lucorum. The sequence continues at coordinate 2,799,964 of CM019182.2, forward strand.
TCCTTGTGGCTCCAGAATTTTATGTAAACTAGGGCTAACATGGAGCAGGCAAAACGAAGAAGAAGAAGTTGAGAGTGAAAAGGACGATACAGGGTAAACCTAAAACCTACCTTCACTGTTTTTGTAGATTTGTTTAGTGAAACGTTGTGCGAGATGGGAAGGAAGAGAAGGTCAGCATTAAGGATAATGTTGCATATTTGTAGTGGTTCTTTTTCTTGCTTGACTCATTACCCTCTAAATAACCTTTTCCATGCTAGTTTTCAATGGGATGATTCCTGTTTTTATGTTAAAACCCCCGATAGATGGTGTCCTCATTTGGCACATGAAAAAAGTTGTTAGTTGATAAAGAGGACACCAGTGTCCGGTTTTCATGCTTCTGCCATGAGGAGGTTCAGCAAAAGCGGACACCAATGTCCTCTTTACCAGCCAGCATTTTTTTTTCGTGCACCTAAAGAGGACACCAAGCAAAGCCAATAAAGAAAGAAAAATTGGATTTAGAAGTACAGTAAAAAGAAAGAGCAATGGAAAGACAGAGAAAAAAGACTGAGAAAGAAGAGCTTCAGAAGAAAAAAAAGGAAGAGAGAGGCAAGAAGAAAAATATTTCCACCAGAAGACTACCACAACGTGCCTCTAGAAGTAAGAAGAAGGTTCTCTCATCTTCTTCTGAGAGTGAACAATGGGAGCCCTCAGATGACGATTTCGAGATTGTGGAGGAACACCCAGAAATTACAAGGGAACTTAAAACTTCCACTGCAGAGAATATTTCTTCGGTTACGCCAATTGTATTGATGGACTGTGGAGCAGTAAACACTCCCTCTGAACCCGTGCTTGTAACTCAATCCACTTTAGAACGGTCCCCACGACTCGCTCATGAACCAATTGAGTATGTGGAAGGAGATGATTTACTTGTAAATAGTATATCTGAACTCGATGGTCTTGACATTGATCCTCAAGAATTTACAGCGCTTCAAAGAGAGAAGGGGCCCATTGCTCTGGTCCAGCATTCAGAATACGAGCTTGAAGCAAACACTGAGAAAACTCCAGATTGTAAAGAACAGGGAAGAAACTATAAAAAGGAACAACAAATATCCACTGCTGCCCACAACGAAGATGCAAGAAAGGCTTTACCTAAAGCGTCCGTCCAGGACTCAACTGAACATCTGGCCATTGAAGCTATGAAGGAGACACGAATTTCAGAAGAAGATGGAGGGAACGATGGACCGCACGAGGTACCTCCTGCCCATGACTATGAAGTGGAGGCTCTGGAAGACAGGAAAGAAGAAACCGTGGAGTTAATTAAGAAGGGAAGTTTCATAGTGGCTAAGCATTATAACAAAAATGGCGATGCAGTTATCTCGTTTGTCGAGTCAAAAGTTTAGGATTAGCTGGATGTGACGTTGTAATAATGAAGCCAACATCAAGAATAGGCTCAGTTTATAGGGAAAATCTGAAAGATGTCAGAAACATGAAATTCGATCAAATTTGGAAGGTGTTGGCAACTCCTCGTAAATTTGGTTCTAATTATCAATTTACGGTCTCTGACTTGATTTAAGTAGATAGCTCTCGTGATAATTTTGAGTACCTAATTGTCTGTGTGGAATTAATATGTGATAGTAGTTTTGAGGTCTAGTGCCTTGATTTTTAACTGATATGATAATACTTTGTACCTGCGTGAGTACGAATGCAGCTGTAAGTACGCACTCGTACCAAATTTAGTATTTTCCTATGATTTCCTGAAACTGAATACTTAGTCTGTGATATGGATTCGAATGTAGAATCTAGAAAACTACTTTTTTTTAAACAAATATACTTATGGTTCAACTAACGAAGCCTGTCCTTTTTTTCAGCCTAACATGTCCGCTTTATCAATACTGATGATTTTGGGTGTCCGCATTAGGCACGGTTTGATGGGATCCGAATTTTGGGGTTTTTTGGGCATAATTCAAAAGATTGGAACAATTTTAAAGCCCAGTAATATTCAGGGATACCTGAAGCGCAGAATTAATTAATGGAAAACGTCTTAGGCGATGAAAATCAACAGGGAGATGAAGAAAATTGACTGATTCCTCTTAACATGTCCGCTTTTGGCACATTTACCTTACTGTCAATTTTAAGGCCTTGATTTTCATAGGGGACCGTCTACAACCTAATCCGCATAATCTCTGAAAATTTCATCGAAATCGGATAGAAAATGTGGAATTTATGGCTGTTACAAGGAATTCACGTTCGCGCATGCGCAGCGGCTTGGCGTGTGCCAACCCGCGCAATCCCTGAAAATTTCATGATAATCGAACAATAACTTCGTTTAGTTATGCTGGTTACTTACAAGGATTTCATGACAGACCCACAGACACGGAACCAAAATTGTTCAGAAAGGTCTGAAACGTAAAACGCGAGTGGAAATTTCGATTTTGGAGAACTTTTTTTTTTCAACTTTGGAAAGTGAATACAAAGCTTACGCTCCCTTGGTAGACTCGGAAGCAAAATTGTCTTCTTCCATTCAAGGGTAGAAGAAAAATATATTCTTCTCATTGTTTGGCTTGCTCTTGTTCATTTTGAAAATAATAGGTAGTCTTTTGTTCCAATATTCGATTATATTAGCAATACTACAGAGTTACCAGTATTTCGATTATTTTTTATTTAATTTTTCCTGATGTTTGACGAAAACTCGTAAAATATATCGTATTGTTAAGTACGTTTATTACGACAATAATTTTTACACCAACAAACTCTATGATCCAGTCGATTTTCTTCTTTTTTGACATTTTCATGTTTTTGCTTTGGCACATAAACTGAAAATTCGTCACGAAAACTAAGCAAGTCTTGCTCACGCGAGCAATAAATAAATAAAATAGACTCACTGTGTTGCGTAGAGAACAATCAACTGTTTTCTTATTTTGATGCTTGGGTACATGAACTAACAACCTTACTTCACTACCTTGCTGTGTAGTGGTTGACATGAAAATGTCCCAATGTGTTGCAGACTCGTATGCAAGCATTTAAAATTGAGTTTCTTCAAAAGACTACTTTCGAATCTTATGATAAGTGTTTTTTCCAAGAATGTTCGATCAATAGAGTTTTTGGTTTTAGAAAGGGGTTTATTGCATAAATATTTAGTAGTATTTGCAGCGGGAGTAATTTCAACATTCAGGGTTTTGTGAAGCATTCCTTGATAATTTTGGTATTCGGCTTTCATTCTGTACAGTTAAACTTCTTAAATAATGATTTCGCAAGAAAGACGAGTTAAAAAGGTCGAAATTAATTTTCCGATGAAATTATAAAGGTAAAAACAACAAGGTTCATTTTTTCAGTATTGATCAGCCGTCTGCAAAGAACACAGCTTTCCAACGAGCAAAACATCGTTATTTAAAAATTGTGGGAGCCGTTTGAACGAAATTTGATTCTTGGTTGTTAGGGTTGACATGCAAATTGTTATAGGTATAATTTGAAGTTACGAAAACAGATTTCAATCGATCAGCAGAAATTTTGCTCATTTCCGAGAGCGTGCTTTCATGTGCGATTAACACTCGTGTTTTTGACTCATCGCGTCCATCTCTTAGAGTGAGAGTATTTAAGGGTTCCGGGAGAACCAACTGTCAACTGCCTCTCCTAAGGACCAGGGGTAGGAGATTGGTGATTGACTAAAGAATCCTAAAATTATTTCTAAAAATCTTTTTTCTAAATTTGCCTTTGAACAGAACTTTTTCAAACTTCAAGTGGTGCTGCGAAAAAATCCATCAAAACATGGTTTTCCTGTAATTTGGTAATTTGAGAACGACATTTAAAACTATAAGAATCCTGGATAATATTTTTTCTTGATTTCATCCATACTGCCTACTTTGCCTGACAGACGGTTTTCCTCAGTTGAATGTTGTTTAGACCTCAAATAAATCAATTGATTACAGATCGTTGGCTGATGATGCTGATCCGTACAGTTTTTGATGCTTCTTTGAGATATGTTGTTTTGCGTAGTAATCTTGTACGAAACTTGATAAATTACTCGGGATGCTCGTGCGGTCCATGTCATTTAATATCCTGTTCGGAGGAACAAACACCATTAAAACTTGGGAGCCTTCTCGAGTTCCTTCGTAATCACGCGAATTATTCAAGGCGCCTAAGTCTAAGCGTTCTAATCACTGGATAAACCGCAGATTACGCATGTTTATGTCGAGCTTATCAAATGTCTGCCACGTACTTAAGGGTTCGCTAAGAGTGAAAAACGCTGCAAATTATTACACCATGGTTTATTATTTTACTGTAGATCACCCCTGCGTAGAACTCGGCTTTTCCATTAAGGGAGTCTCTGTCGGTCGCAGTTCGTTCCGGGTTAGAATTCCCTTACATTACAGGGCCTCAAACTTTAGAAGTTGTACCTAAATTTGAAATTTTCAAGGATTTATGAAATTTATTAGTGCAGCAATCTAACTATAACTAACTTAACATACAAACTTCAGGTTCAAGGGTTCCAGATGACCAAATCTAGACTCGTCTTTTTGGATTTGGACCACACGCTAGTCGTGATGCAGAGCTTGGGCAGGCTTCACGGATTGTCGAAAGTCCTGATTAGAAAAAGCCTGTTGGAGGAAAACGACTTCGCGCCGTACTTCCTCGTCGCGAATCTCCACACCACGGAAAAGGTTATGGGGCACTGCTTGAAATTGTCGGGAAAGCACGTCAAAACGTGGGGCAACGAATGGTGAGTTGGTGCATTTATCTATGTAAGTACATGTTACCTGTTATCTCTGAAATGATCCTTACCGCTAGATGGTCATTCACAGTTCTTGAACTAGACAGAAAAGCTGACCCAACTGTGAAATGAGTCCAAAATTGAAAATTTCACGAAATGGGGCACCAAAAATGACCATTTTACGGAATGACAATCAGGTGAGAGTACGAAAGAAACACCGTGTTTTTCAAGGTTAAACGAGGAGAACCAATTACTTAGGAAAATGAAGAACCAACAATTGAAGGTACACAAGTACCTTGCATGTCCTTCCCAAGTTTACTGCAGATGCTCGTTCTCAGATCCCTGATTTTCTTATAAGGTTGAACTCTGCTTGAATTGCACACCTGAAAGTCTCTCGTTGTATAGTAGTTAGATGCGATATTACCAGTTATCTCAATTCGATATCTCTCAGGCTGTCAAAAAATTGTTGCAAAGCCATCGCATCAACTACAGCAGCAGACGCTCCAGTTAGAGCTGTTGCCGCTAGTGTCTCTACATCAGCAGCAATGGTCTCTTCTCATTCGTAGCTGTTGGTAGAGGTGTGTCGGTCAGGAGTGAACGTATTGAAAAGACCTTATCTTCAAAATGACCTTGACAGAACTGAACGGGTTATCAAAATGAATACGGTCATTCGTTCATCAACCCACCAATCGAGTTTTCCGGTTAAATTACGAGAACAACGGCAGAAGGCCAACAAAATAAATTAATTGCCCGCAATATGGATGTATAATGTATATTTATATACATGCATGTTTGTACATGGATCATTAATGTGAGAAAATGACAAGGAAGTATCAACAGAAAGAAGTAGATGGAAGTGGTTTTCTGAGCAAAACCTTCCATCATCCAAGTCCAAGACTGAGGACTAAAAAGACAAAACACACTCAAAGACTGATTCATACGATTCGAATCGATCTTTCATTTGTTTTTGTCTTTTAGCTCATTCGAGTCATTCAAATCGCCTACTCGTAACCTATCCCGACTCGTTCGGTTTACAGACTCGCTCGTTTTTGTGACTTCTGACCGGTTGGTTGGTTGTCTTGTGAGTGAACGGATGAACGGATTCAAAAGACCTGGTCTCTGTAATGAGTGACCGTTTGGGATTCGAATCCGCCAAATGACCTTGTCTTACACACCTCTAGCTGTTGAATGAACAGATGTTCCTGACCCTTGGTGAAGCTTGAACCACCTCGTCACAAGTCGCATTGACACCCAAACGAGCTACGATAGCTAGAGATTGACCCTGCAGTGCTGCTGTAGGCTGGGAAGCATGATCACAGCTCCTCCACGCATTAGCTCGGCTGATCACTTGGAATTTATAGCAATAGTCGCTCCATTCTTGCGTTCCATCAAATGACCCTAATTTGACTTTAATCGATTTTTGGATTTCTGTTCTTGCCAAATTATCTCGTTGCATTTGGGTGAAGAGTTCCGTCGAAGTACTAATATCCCGGCGCAAGGATATTAGTTCTCTCCTAGTCTCCCTCTCAAAGGTTTTTTTTTAATTCAATAACTTTTCAGTAACAATTTACCTATCATTTAGTTCATGCAATAAATTTTATCTGTACATGTTGCGCAATGTAACATGATTGAAGGTAGCTGCTCATTAGCAGTCCTTCTCAACAAAATTTTAGTTACAGTAATTCATATAGTATTCCTTAAATTAGTTAGAATAATAAATAAGGAAACAAATCATGCAATTAAAATATTTATACAAGATCTGAGCATCATTAGTTCATCACATCAATTTGTTTCTAATGACTATTAAGAAGATCAATTGGCCTTCTTCTCTTTTCATCCTTCCGGTTAGTTGATTAAGGAGATGGTGGATGAATCCATGGAAAATTGGATTTTCATTAGACGGCATGGTGTCATATTGCCACTGGAATGTCGAGGATATTACTTCTTTCACCATCGGTATGCTCAAGTCTCGATGAATTAGAGCATTTCTCACGTACCATTAAGTATTTGAGAACAGACGAAGAGCTCGGTTGTGTTGCACTTGTACTTTGTTACTTTGAGAGGCACTAGCAGATCCCCATATGGAACATCCGTACTGCCATTCGGACATGACTAGGTACCTATATTAGCTTTTTGTTGCACAAGGAAAGTGAAGAACTCGGTCCGATCAGTGATTTAAAGAAATTTGTTCGACTTTGCAGTCTTTTCACCAAATCACTTAGTGATCACCGAACGTCACTTTTTCATCCAACCTTAGCCCACGACGACTGTTTATTGGCGGAACTACTCTTCCAATTTCGCATCTAATTTGCATCCCTCCTTCTCCTTCACAAATAGACATTTTCAATATGGTGCGATAGGGAATAACAAAACTTATTAACGTAACTCTTCGCTTGGTTTTGATCACTTCTGACACCAATGTAAAAAAGAACAGGTTTATATTCGGAGCCCTATTATATTTTTAATGAGTTCAAAACCCGTTTTTAAATATTGTTGTTTTTTGATAAAATAAATTCTACTAGGCAGTATCCATAGAGGAGGTGGCAACTCCCGCTAGGTGCGCTGGTGGTAAAAGTAGTTTCTCGTACGTCCAAGAGTGCCAACTTTTTAAATTTTTTCTGTTAGTGGGCGAAACGACTCTGGTTTTTTTTTTTTTGGTCATTTGTTTTAGAAAAAGGGGTATTTTCTACATTATCTCATATCAGACAAAAGACATAATATCAACCAACTCAACAACATATTAATTAGTGTTGGAAATTATCAATCACGCGAAGGTAATTTCAATCAGGGCACTCTATTGGATGCACGAGAAACTACTTCTACCACCAGCACGCCTAGTGGGAGTTGCCACTTCCTCTACAGATATGGCCTAGTATAAATTCTCCTAGTAACAAATAGCTTCTCTAAAATATGTTGGAACGGTACGGGTTCAGAGGAACTCAAGTTCTCCCGTCCACATAGCAATGTTCTATCCTCCGTAACAAACAATAACTGAAGGTACATCACAGAGAGCATGGCTTATATAGACACAAGTGAGAGGGAGCTTAAATCCCATTGGTCGAGAAAGTGAAAGTCATACCCAATCAGATAAGTGAAAGGAAAATCCTATTGGCTCAGAGAAGTGAAAGGACCTGGGAGGATCATCAAATGCCAATCAAGGCAGACAAAGTGAAAGGGAGCTCAAACATTGGTGAGGTTAACATTGTGAAGGGGAGACCAAGCTATTGTAGGAAGGAACCTATTAACGGTGAAACATGTTGAGGGACCACCTCATTCAGACATTTACCAGACCTATCACTCTTAAGAATCTCGAACTTTTCAAGCACATCCAACATACCTCCCTTCGGGCAAAAATGAGGAAATTCTATATACTGTCCGTTTGTTATATCAAAACTAAAGTTATGATTGGATTCTCTTAGGTGATTCGCAAAAGCAGAATCACCCTTGCTATCCCTGAAATCCTTCTCATGCTCTTTTATTATTTCCCTAAATTTCCTACCAGTTTGACCACAATACTCAAGCCCACAAGAACATTTCAGCTTATAAACCCCACTTTTATCTTGAATTCTAATTTTATCTTTAACAGAACCCAACGAAGCTTTAAGATTATTTTTATTCTTAAACCTTACTTTGAAACCTCTAGATGATAACATTTTGCCAATTTTGTCAGAAATCTTTCCATAATAAGGTATATTTATCCACTTTTTCTCTTCTAATACAACTTCTCTAACCAAATTAGAAACCCCGTCTCTACACTTTTTCCTAAGAACCTTATTCCATATGGAATCAATGAGACAACCCCCATATCCATTGCTTGCGGCTATACTCTTGCTAATAGTTTTTTCTTTAGATACATTTTGATCACTCATTGGAATTGACAAAGCTCTATTGATCATACTAATAATATAATGTCTGTTTGTATGGATCAGAACTATTTTCTATTTGAAGGTAAATATTATACTCAGCCAGGGGTAGCCATGGGTTCACCGCTGTCTCCTTTGCTTGCGGATATTTATATGGATCATCTTGAAAAACAAATCTTTGAAAAGTGTAAATCAAACAACCTTTTATATTGGTATAGGTACGTTGATGATATAATAATTCTATGGACAGGAACTGAAAGGCAACTAAATTCTTTTCATGAAAAAATCAATACACTAGATCCTTTTGTTAAGTTCACTCTTGAACTAGGTGGAAATAATCTTAATTTTCTTGATCTGTCCATCTCGTTGATTAACAGAAAACATGATTTCTCCATTTATAGAAAAGATACCTACAGTGATATCACTATTCATAGTACATCAAATCATCCCTTAGTTCATAAACATGCTGCTTTCCATAGTATGATCAATAGAGCTTTGTCAATTCCAATGAGTGATCAAAATGTATCTAAAGAAAAAACTATTATCAAGAGTATAGCCGCAAGCAATGGATATGGGGGTTGTCTCATTGATTCCATATGGAATAAGGTTCTTAGGAAAAAGTGTAGAGACGGGGTTTCTAATTTGGTTAGAGAAGTTGTATTAGAAGAGAAAAAGTGGATAAGTATACCTTATTATGGAAAGATTTCTGACAAAATTGGCAAAATGTTATCATCTAGAGGTTTCAAAGTAGGGTTTAAGAATAAAAATAATCTTAAAGCTTCGTTGGGTTCTGTTAAAGATAAAATTAGCGTTCAAGATAAAAGTGGGGTTTATAAGCTGAAATGTTCTTGTGGGCTTGAGTATTGTGGTCAAACTGGTAGGAAATTTAGGGAAAGAATAAAAGAGCAAGAGAAGGATTTCAGGGATAGCAAGGGTGATTCTGCTTTTGCGAATCACCTAAGAGAATCCAATCATAACTTTAGTTTTGATCTAACAAACGGACAGTATATAGAATTTCCTCATTTTTGCCCGAAGAGAGGTATGTTGGATGTGCTTGAAAAGTTCGAGATTCTTAAGAGTGATAGGTCTGGTAAATGTCTGAATGAGGTGGTCCCTCAACATGTTTCACCGTTGATAGGTTCCTTCCTACAATAGCTTGGTCTCCCCATCACAATGTTACCCTCACCACTGTTTGAGCTCCCTTTCACTTTGTCTGCCTTGATTGGCATTTGATGATCCTCCCAGGTCCCTTCACTTCTCTGAGCCAATAGGATTTTCCTTTCACTTATCTGATTGGGCATGACTTTCACTTTCTCGACCAATGGGATTCAAGCTCCCTTTCACTTGTGTCTATATAAACCATGCTCTCTGTGATGTACCTTCAGTTATTGTTTGTTACTGATGATGACCTAACCGTCAAAATCGATTTAACTTGTAACTCATTATTTTCGTGGAAATAGACAACGTTCTACTCAACTCCGTTTTTATTAAAATGGTTTTCCACAATCTCATCGCGAGTGACTTTATTCGTGTTCTATCCTCCGCTAAGGATAGTAAAGCGTTTTTCGAATGAATCATCTGCTTCGCATTATCTCGAACATTATCAAAATATGTACTTACCTGAGCATATCTCGTCTGATTCAAGAAAAAACGCTTTACTATCCCTGGTGGAGGATAGAACATTGCAAAGGAGATCATTGATGAGGAGATCAGTCAGTGCACGATCGCGGTGGTCTCACTCGTAATAATTAAGATGATTTTATTATCGTTCATCGATGCCTTAAATTTGCTATTTTTACCGTGGAAATTCTTTAAATGTTCAGTGGCTCTGAATACTCGTACGTTTTGCTACCAATTATTCGATTTTTTCTTGTGACAGGGAAGGAATTGGTGATACTATAATAAAATATTCGTCTAAAATTCACGTGGAGATGGGAAGAGTCGGAGAAGTACCTGAAGGCTCCAACCTAATCGTGATGAACCACGGAGACGTCTGGCAATGCAATATGCTGTTCAAATACGCTCACTACTCTGAGAAACCAATCGAATTGAGGTATGACTTAGCAAGTAGGTAGGTCATGATTTTTACTTCTTCGTAATGGGCTAAGTCTGATAAGGGCCTTTAAGGATTCAGCCTCAAGTGTAAACAATCCAAGAAATGGATGAGGGGAGTCGAGGGTTTAGTTATGCCAACACCAATCTATGAGATGTGAGAAGATGGAGAAATTCAGAAGCATCTAGGGAAGAAACAAGTACCCAGCGAAGATGAGATGAACCTTCTGAGCTCAAAACCTGTTCTACCTCTCATCAGTCGGCCTATGCGATGTATCTTATCATGTGCTGTGTTCCTAATTCGTTCCTATATATTAGAATGCTTTAAAAAATAGTTTTGTCCACCTACGAGTACATAGTTTCATTTCGGACTGAAAGCCTTTTTTATTGATGCCTCAAACAGGTTTTAATGCCTTTACCACAGGACAAATTTTTTCGTTTCCTACAGATTGGCGGGAATCTACTTATATTACCTTCGGTCATTAAGGGAGGTGGATTCATCTCGCCAGGGAAAGAAGGGAAGGCTCATCTAATCATCGCTAGGTAGTGCTTGGGCCGTCCCACCACTTTCTTCCCTAGATTATGGAAGACTTTCTTCCCTAGGATGCAAGGCACCTACTTTCTTTCATGCCTAGATGCTCCTGGAGTATTCAGTCCAGGAAGTCCAGAACAGTGATCAGTCGTTCAACATCTACAGGGTCCGTTTTTGCGGGTGTTTAGCCGCGGCGCACGCTCCTGTGTTAGAGACCTGCTCTCTACCATAATTTAAATAACTTATAATTCATACCTTTTGTTTCATTAGGTATATCATAACTTCAGTGTATTTGGTCCAGTTTTGTACCTTCTGTACAAAAGAGATCTTCCAAAACCAACAGAATCAGTCACAGCTATATTCGCAGACGACACAGCAATCCTGGCAGTAGGAAACACAGTTGTGGAAACCTCAGCAAAACTGAAGAATTCAGTGAGCTTGTGGCGATTCTTGATCATTTCGGAATATTAAAGAGAAATTACTTGATGTAATTGGATAAAGTTGTAATAATAAATATAGATTTTCTTTTAAGTTTTGTTAGGTAGAATGAAGATGAGTAATTTATTGTAGGATAGACCTTGGGAGTAGGCAATTTCTCTCCAGTCAACAATGAATTTTCGCAATTTTATTTCATGAATTGGCACTTTTATGTCCAGTTTTTGCTAGTCGGTTTAATATTTGAAAATTATCTCTGGTTTCCTCGTGATTTATCCAAATCACATTGAAATATTTTGAATTGATTATAAAATCACACACTCCTCGTATGAATTAATTTCATGATGAACGAAAAATCTATATGGGTTAGTAACCTGCTTGGTTATCTGATTGCTAGTTTTTTCCACCGACTCACCCCGCCCCCAACTCTTCCCGTCTCCGATTCCGCCGACTATCCCCCCACCCACGACCCCTCCGTGCATACGTACATACGTACGGTTGGCGTTTTATGTATATAAATAATGGAAAAAAAACATTTTTTAACCCCCCCCTTAAAATTTGTTGGTTTACATTTCAAGGTAAGTAGAATCTAAAACGTCTGCCAAGTGGGTGTGGCACATAGCTTCCTCGTATCCACAACCCGATTACATAGATGATCCGATGTATAGTACTTAATCTCAAAGTACCAATCTCTAAGTACTCTACCCTCATACCCTACTACCCTCATAGGGGACCATCTGGGGATCCGATGCATAGTAGTTAATCTCAAAACACCATTCTCTAAGTACCTTTCACTACCCTCATAGGGGACCATCTACACGCTAATCTGGACAGTCCTAGAAAATGTCATCCAATTCGGATGAAAAATGTAAATGTTATGGCTGTTACAAGGATTTTACGTATGCGCATGCGCAGTGGCTACTATCAGTCCGAAGGTGATGATTTTCATAGGGGACCATGTAAATACTAATTTGTAACATCCCTGAAAATTTCATCGAAATTGGACGGAAAATGTCGAAGTTATGGCCGTTACAAGGAATTCACGTTTGCGCAAGCGCAGTCGCTTCTATCAGTCCGAGGATGATGATTTTCATAGGGGACCGTCTACACACCAACCCGCACAATCCCTGAAATTTCATCGAAATCGGACAATAACTTCGTATAGTTAAGCGCGTTACAAGGAATTCATGACAGACGGACAGACACACAGACAGACAGACACGGAACCAGAATTGTTCAAAAAGGTCTAAAACGCAAAACGCGAGTGAAAATTTTGATTTTGGAGAACTTTTTTTTTCGTCCTTGAAAAGTGAAAACAAAGCTTCCGCTACCTTGGTAGACTCGGAAGCAAAATCGAATAAAAATTTGGCCGTCCGTCTGCCGTACGCCGCAAGCGGCACTTTCCCCGCTTAACGTTGACCAATTTTGATGAAATTTGGTATGTAGGCTCCATTTGGGGTCTAGTTGTGCCCCGAAGATTTTGGTTGATGTACGTCACTTCTAAGGGTTGAAAACTAAGATTTATAATTTGTAAAAAGCCCTAACTCAAAACATTTTTGTTTGTGAAGCTATCGCAATGGCCTCAACATTTTTAGAATGGACTTTCGAAAAAAAAATTTCACCGAAATCCGCTTTGGAATATTATGAAAAAACCCTCAAGACTGTGAAAAAAAACCTCAACTTTTTCACACAAAAAATATATACATATCGCCAGTGTACCTGCAAAACTCTGTATGTCGATTTCCTGAAATTTTACAAGAGACCATAAAACCGTCAAACTGTCTTCCAACCCGCATTAGGGAATTTTTGAAGAAAAACGCTGCAAATTATTACACAATGGTTTATTATTTTCTATATAGATCACTCGTCTACAAAATCACCAACCATCCAATATGAAAAGAAAAAGAAAAAAAAAAAAAAAATCAAAAAAAAATAAAAAAAAATAAAAAAAAAATCAAAAAAAACCAACATCACCAACCATCGATTGCATTTCGGTCTGCTCTAATTTGAACGGAGATTAGGCCTCTTTTGCGATTCACACTCGTGTTTTGATTTATATATATATATATTTCAATATAAACACTTAAATTTTCGTAGTGAGCGAACGGTTTGTCCTACAGAGCTCCGCGTGGTCTCAAAAAATTCTAAAAATTCTATAGAATCTTAAATTGAAGGAAAAACAATACCTTTATATCAAAATTTTTTGAGTTAGGGCGTTTTCAAAATTTCAAAATTGATTTTGGAACCCTTAGGAGTGACCTACCTCAACCAAAAGCTTCGGGGCACAACTAGACCCCAAATGGAGCCTACATACCAAATTTCATCAAAATCGGTCAATGCTAAGTGGCAAAAGTGCCGCGTACGGCGTACGGCGTACGGCGGACGGACGGCCAAATTTTTATTCGATTTTTGGATTCTACGTACCTTGAAACGTAAACCATCAAATTTTGAGGGGGTGTTAAAATTTTTTTTTTCTTGGTCGATTCCAAAGGTTCATTATTGAAAATAATAAACCAAAATCAGTCATACACGTTTTTGCAGGTATACTATCGATGTAGACCAATAACCTCACTATTTTTCTATGAAAATTCGCTGCATGAATGCAATTATAAACTATTTGTGAAAAAGCTTCACTGCCCACTTGTCTGACCTTGTGGCTGGTATATTTCAGATTTATAGATTTCCAACTGAGCCATTACAACACGGCGGGGTGGGACCTCGTGTACTTCTTGCACGGCGGGATCGACCCAGAAGTTCGGAGAAACCATTTGGACCTTCTACTCCAGGTGAGGACATTTATCTATAAGTGGATGATGATAGGGTAGCTGCATGGGTCTCAATTATTAATTGTTGGTGTCCAGCGATTCACCGAAGAAAAATTCCCTGAGTTTTCCACGTTTTCCAGGGTCAATTTTCGACTTTTCACAAGGTTCTAAATCATTTAAAATATCACAATATGATCAAAATTTCTCAAAATGTAAGGTTTTTAAGGACATTTTGAAATGAATAACCCATAAAAACATAGTAGCTTATCTCGAAATATCAATCTTGGATACAGTAGTGTTGGGACTCTTCCTCCATGGATTATACCTAGGTAACTATATGTTAACCTGCACTCCTGTTCACGTAAATGTGACTCTAATAAAAAGCAGTATCAACCAGCACGTTTACAGTTAATAGTCTCATCTCCTCATTAATTCAAATTAATTAATAGGAAAGTCCTTAAAGGGATTCATAATAATCCAGGGACCAACAACTTGGCGACGAAAATTAACGACCCGTGTTTGCAAAGTGCGTTTGTTGTTTTCGCGTATTTCTCCATCGTTTGTAATCCCCGACGTCGGCATGTCCCGACTACAAGGTATTTCCTTTGAAGAAACGGGGGACTTCAACGTTTTCCACACGAAATTGAAAAACTATTTTATACGGGAAGACGTGAACGACGAAACCAAACAAAAAGCAACTCTACTCACTGTGATTTCTGATTCGGCCATAAAACTACTTGAAAGCTTGTGCATGCCCGACAAACTGGACGACGTAACGTATAAGACTTTAATCAAGCTATTGCAAGAACATTATGCTCCGCCTAAATCATTTTTCAGCCACCGACACATGTTTTATTGTGCCACCAAACGCCTAGATGAAAATGCACGTGAATGGGCTGCTCGACTTAGAAACTTGGCAACTCAGTGCAAGTTTGGAGGCGAATTGGAGATAGTTTTAAGGGACAAATTTGTATCTGGCTATGGTGAGGGAGCCGTGCAAGATAGATTGTTTGAAGAGGATGCGTCTCTACCTACAGTGACTCTGAAAAGTGTAGTGGATCTTGCTTCGGGGAAGGAAGCTGCCGTTGAAGAAAGAAAACAACGTGTAAGCATCCAAGTAAAACCGGATACAGGTATCTACCTACACAAAGGTAAATACAAGAAACAATCACCTAAAGCCAGTTTTGCCCACCCCAAAACTAATGACAACAAACCCTGTTCCCACTGTGGCCGCAAAAACCATGTCTCCGAAAAATGTAAGTATCGTGACTATTCGTGCAATGTTTGTTCCATAAAAGGGCACTTAGCGACAGTGTGTCCTAATAAAAAGAAGAACAAATCAGGCTCCAATGATAAAAAGAACCACAAATATATGGAAAGGCAGAACTCGAGTTGTAGTAGTTGTGATAACAGTGAAGATGAGGTCACTTTAAATGATTCTTTCTATAATATGATGACATCCGAAACTACCCCTTCTCCATATACGTTGTCCTTGAGAGTTGGTAAAGAGAGATTGACCTACCAGATCGATACTGGGTCGCACTATAATGTTATTAGCGAAACCTTTTACCAACAACATTTTGAACATATTAAATTGTCGGAAAATGATTTGAAGTTGACAGATTATGTAGGCAACCCGATCGTTCCAATTGGCAAATTTTTGGTTCAGGTCAAAGGAGAAGATGAGAAATGTCACACTTTACTTTTCTATGTGGTTAAGCAGGGTGGACCTCCTCTGATAGGTCGTCAGGGCTTGAAAGTGCTCAAGGAGGCACCATTTCTGCACATTTCCAATAATGCAGTTAAGCTATTCCCAAAGGCCCCTGCTGAAGTGCTGGACATTTTGAAGAAATATGCCAGCGTTTTCAATGACAGTGTGGGAACCTTTTCAAAGTACAAAATTTCTTTGAAATTGAAGGAAGGATCAACTCCAGTTTTTCTCAAGGCCCGCAGACTACCACTGGCACTTAAAGAAAAAGTTGAAAATGAAATTCAGAGATTAGTCAACGCTGGAATAATGGAGCCAGTTAAAACAAGTGACTGGGCGACTCCGATTGTACCTATCCTCAAGGCAGACGGAACTATGAGAATTTGTGGCGACTTCCGGCTCACCGTCAACCCACAGTTGAAGCCCAGCAGCTACCTTCTGCCGCATATGGAGCACTTATGTAGCGATTTCGCAGGTGCAAGGTACTTCTCTAAGATTGATCTACGAGATGCTTTCCAGCAATGTGAACTAGATGAGCCTTCACGTGCCTTGACCACCATTAATTCGCACCTGGGACTATTCCGTTATCGTAGGCTATGTTTTGGGATAACAAATGCTCCTGATGAATTCCAGGAAGTTATGGAACGCTTGCTCCGTGGAATAAAAGGTGTGAAAGTCCTGATGGATGACATAGTGGTCACAGGTGGAAACTTTGAAGAGCATAACGCCCGATTAGACTCAGTTCTCAAGGCACTCCATGGAGCTAATCTACGTGTCAAACACACCAAATGTAAATTTGGGGCTCAGAAGATCGAATATTTGGGACATATTTTTGATGTAAACGGATGCCACCCAACGGATCAGCATGTCATAGCGATCAAGAAATGCCCTGTTCCAGAAGATGTCAGTGCTCTTCGCTCCTTTCTTGGAATGGTGACATTTTACGTTAAATTTGTTCGCGGAGCTGCAAAGATTCTGGAACCCTTGTATTGTCTGGTGCGGAAGGAGACTCCATGGAACTGGACTAAAGAATGTGATGTTGCCTTCAACAAAATCAAGGAGATTCTTGCATCGCAGCCAGTCCTTACACATTTTGACCCGAAGCTACCTCTCCGGCTAACAGTGGATGCTTCAGCAAAGGCCGTTGGAGCAATTCTTTCACATGTCTACCCTGATTCAAGTGAACACCCTATAGCATATGCATCAAAGCTACTTACTGATACACAGCGTAAGTATGCACAGATAGAGCGCGAAGCTTATGCCATAATTTACGGGGTCACTCGATTTAAGGACTATCTTTATGCTAAATCATTTGAACTGATTACGGATCACCGCCCACTGATACACATCTTTGGAGAGCGAAAAGGTGTACCTATTTACGCTGCAAATAGACTGCAACGGTGGGCATACTTCCTATCAGCATTCACATACACAGTCAAGTGCGTCAGATCTGAAGAAAACAGCGCAGATTTTCTTTCTAGAACTGAGACCACTTGTCCTCAGAAACCAGATGTTGACAGCCTAGATGAAGTCTCACATCTACACTTCATCCAGGAGAACTGCCCATTCAGACTGAATTGGAAGCTGATCAAGCGTCAGACAAGGAATGACCCAATTCTGTCTAGAATTTTGACATTGGTCTTGAAGGGTACTAAGCTACCAGCTACTGAGGAGGATCTGAAACCGTACATTCACCGAGAGAACGAACTAACCGTTGAGCAAGGATGCCTCATGTGGGGATATAGGGTTATTGTTCCAGCAAAGTTCCAATCCTCAATCCTAAAGGAGCTGCACAGTACTCATCTCGGAGCTACCAAGATGAAAGCCTATGCTCGGAACTACATCTGGTGGCCCAAGATCGACTCGGACATACAAGACCTAGCAAAACGCTGTGAAATATGCTGTTCAGTCCGAGGGGCACCACCCAAATCTGTACTTCGTCCATGGCCACATCCGCACATTCCGTGGACAAGACTACACATTGACTATTTAGGTCCAATCAACGGCAAAATTTCAGTTTTTGTTGTCTGTGATTCTACATCCAAATGGATTGAAGCCAAAATCGTCAAAACAACCACTGCTGAAACTGCCATTGAAATTCTCAGTGACTTGTTCGCAAGATTTGGTTTGCCACGCTCAATATCCTCTGATGGTGCCAGGTGCTTTACTGGTCATGAGATGGCAAGTTTTCTGAAGAACCATGCAATAAAACACCTAGTAGGCGCACCATTCCACCCTCAGACGAACGGTGCAGGGGAATCCGCTGTCAAAATTGTCAAAACGTTCCTCAAAAAGGCTATTTCTGACAACTCCAACCAGCCTCTTCAACTAGCACTCAACAAATTCTTATTCCAATACAGGAATACAGAACATGCTGCGATCGGCGATGCTCCAGCCAACTTGCTTCTAAAGAGGAAAGCACGCACCCTTTTCGACTTGCTTTTACCATCATCAGAGGACCTGACTGCACCTAGGCAAGACGACTGGATAGCTCGAGGCGGACGTCGTTCCGTCAATTTTACACCCCAACAACTGGTCTGGGCAAGAGACTATCGAGCTGGATATCCTAAATGGACTAAAGCTGTGATTTCCGAGATAACTGGTTCACAAACATATCAGGTCAGTACTGAAGATGGAATGTCATGGACACGCCACCTTGATCAATTATGGTCCAGAACTCCACTACAGACTGATGAATTTGCTCACCAGAACCAAAAACCCCCGGACATCACCCGACCAACCAGTCCCAAAGCCTCACAAACTGGATCCTCTAGACTTCCTGCGAGGAAATCCTTAAGATTTGATGATATCCAACACGAAATGGAGCAACTGACAGAAGATGAGGAACCAAAGCCATTCTCAGGATTTTCCCCATACTCATACCAGTCACCAGCTTCAATTGGCTCTCTTCCCTTTCGAGGATTTTCGCCAAACCCGGAACCCCCTGTGTATCCAGTATACAGACCTCATGGCCATACACCAGACACACCGCTTGGAACTTCCCGATGTGCTACCAGACAGCTACGTGAGAAAGTGAACCCCCCAGAACGGTACAACCCCAAATAAATTGTGGTCATCTGGAAATTTATTCAAATTTTGAAAATTTATATCCATTGGTATGATTTTTTTTTTTATAATTTTTACATGAGAACTCATTTTACACTTAAGAAGAATTTATGGAGTTTGTAAATCTATGAGAACAATGATCTCATTATCAAGAGACTGATTAATTTTTTTTTTAATTTTTATATTGTCATGATTTCTCATAAGGGGGAAGGATGTTGGGACTCTTCCTCCATGGATTATACCTAGGTAACTATATGTTAACCTGCACTCCTGTTCACGTAAATGTGACTCTAATAAAAAGCAGTATCAACCAGCACGTTTACAGTTAATAGTCTCATCTCCTCATTAATTCAAATTAATTAACACTCTCAGTGCGGATGTCTCCATATGGAGACGCGCTCGCCCCCAACCCCTGACGGGCGTCTCCATTTGGAGACGTTGTGAATGTGAGCGCTCCTCAAGTTTGAATCACTCGTAGTGAGGGTGAACAGCCTTGAGAAGGTCCCGTCCTGAGTTTACGGCTTCATTAGAGTGTGAACTTTGTGCGCGTACTTTTCGTTTGTGCCTGGACCTTTCATAACTACGCATACGAGGGGAAAAGCCTGAGAGGGGCTTTTTTGCAAAACCACCTGATTTTGGTAAGTGTTTTATAATTGATATCACATCTCTAATTATGAAACGTTTATGGTAACATCTATTCACGCAGTTCTAGCGATCATCACTACAAAAAGTGCTAAAAAGTAGTTATTTCTGGTATTTTCCCGTTGGTACCTACCCTCTTCTCTCTCATTCTAAACTTTTTTTGGATCATTCCAATCAACGAAAAATTATTCTTTTATAGATACACGATCTGAACAATGTCCGAAAACCACAAACCTGGCCCATCATCAGAGGAACCTGCTAAAAATCTAGGTAAATGACTGGTTCATGCTCGTAAATTTGTTGCTGTAGATTCGTAGCTCTAGGTGTTATCAGAACTTTTTGTTTATTGTCTGACAGTTTTGTTTTATTCCTATGTCTACCTTTTTTCTAGATGGTGGAGACTTTGATTTGACTCAGGAGTCCGAAAACGACTTTGATTATTTACTGTTCCTATGAATAATTTTGTTTTATATAAAAATTATTTTTTTGTATAGTTTATATATACTGAATGTATTTTTGAATAATACTGTACTGTTTATATAATATTCAAAAATTATTATTCAAAAATACGTTCAGTAATATTCAAAAATACATTCAGTATATTATACTGAATGTATTTTTGAATAATAATTTTTGAATAAAACTGTACTGTAAATATATTTTTACGTCAAAAATAATTATTTGTATGTTTCTTTTTCTTTTTGTAGAGAGTGTATATGTGGTGTAATGTAAGTGATATTTA
Source organism: Apolygus lucorum (assembly GCA_009739505.2). Lineage (NCBI taxonomy): Eukaryota > Metazoa > Arthropoda > Insecta > Hemiptera > Miridae > Apolygus > Apolygus lucorum. Next base: position 2,820,456 of record CM019182.2, read on the forward strand.
CCTACATTAGTTATTTGTACATACAGTTATGAGGATTTTTGGTCAATTTTTTTTGTGAATAAAGTACTTATCAACTTTTTTTTTGTGTTTGTACATACCTACCTTTTACTTTCCCTCACATTTTTAGTGTATTTCAGAACCGTATATATATCATCGACGGAAAATAGTAACAACTTCCGAAATTTCGGAACAAGGCAGTAGGGAAAAAAATGGGTTGTTGCGGGTTTGCATACCTTGGTCTATAACCCCTGACGGGCGTCTCCATATGGAGACTTTACCAAAAAACGGTAAAAATTAGTTTTTTCCATGAGTAAATGCTTTTACATACCATTTTCAGTCAAAATTGGGTCAATAATGCAAGAAGCTCAATTTCGAAAATTTCCGTCAGAGGCGTTTGTCTATGATTTGGCTCCCGCACTGAGAGTGTTAATAGGAAAGTCCTTAAAGGGATTCATAATAATCCAGGGACCAACAAGTAGTAAGCACTTGTTGGTTTACTCGAGAGAAAAGACCTCTTCAAAGGCTTGTTTTCAACTTCGATTGTCCGAAAAAGTCTGAACTGAACGTTGAAATCATCGAAACTTAGGTATCGAAAATTAGGTAACCGGAATCAGACTAGTAGAGAAGCGGGTTAACATTAATTTATTATTAATTAATTAGTTTATTATTTATTATTTAGCTGCAGGTGTATATGAACACTTCCAGCAAATTTTCGAGAAATAAAATTAAGCAATTTCAGTGGTATTATAATTTTTAATAACAGAGAAATGAAAAAAAGTCTAGTTTTTATTGAATTATTTTATAATTTTGTATATTATGGTTGACCAATTTGTCTACATTTGGACAGGTCTATCTAAAAAAAAACTTAATTATTACTATATTTTCTTTCGTGATTGGCCTTCCTGTGTGATAACTTGAACCGTGAAACAACGAAATGAAGATTGTAGGTTTATTTTTCAAATGCACAGGCCAATTGCATCAGAAAACAGGCACTTCTGGTATTGGAAACGCCCTACATTTTGCGAAGGAGGACATACCTATCCAATCTATTATGGCTAGTTTCACAGAATAAAATTACTACCTACAGAGTCAAATTTTCAAGTCAGAGCATTTTTCAGTTCTAAACTTCTTCCCCTCTGACTGTCCTCAAACTGCCGGAACTGCCTTTTTGGCGCTTGGGCTTTTCCCTGGGTTTTTCGACAAAAAAAAAAGAAAATCGTTGAGTTTCCCAGTAGAGTAAAAATCCCTGAGTATTTCCTGTATTCCAGGTCGCTGGACACCTTGGTTAGAGCAACAAAACGTTAGTAAACAAGCCTCCTCTCTCTATATTGAGTGTTGAAGTCGGACAAATTTGGTCAACAGGTATGATTATTCAGGTTGGTTTTATTGTGGACGAACAATACTATCACTCTCACCTCCTCCTCTGGACTTCCACATCAGCAGCTAGGTGACCTCCCTTTCCTAGATTTCCTCCCTGTGAGAGTGACAGTGTTGTTCGTCCACAACAGTTTCATGATTTTTGAACATCGGAAATAGGTATCTGCAAGAGTGCGTACTAAATGAGTCCTTTGGAATTCGTTTGATGAAGAGGAACCCGCTTCTTCCTGTGTAGGTGTACGTGCACGAGATGAAGAAGACGGTCACCGCCTACGGCCTGCAAGAAGAAGATGTGGCCAGCGTTGATGAGCTGAAAGCAGATATCACCCGCTTACTTCCATATCGTTTGATCGCATCGTTTTTCTTCCGTCCGCTCTTCGTCTCAAGGTACTTAACTACTGATGTGATTGGCAGGGTGTCCCCTGTTAAATACAAGAACAATTTAGGAGTCGAGTCTACATCTAATTTGAGTAAGAAAATGTCTCCTTTTGGTTTATTATTTTCAATAATGAACCTTTGGAATCGACCAAGAAAAAAAAATTTAACACAAAAAAAAAAAAAAAAAAAAAAAACCATCAAAATTTGATGGTTTACGTTTCAAGGTACGTAGAATCCAAAAAACGAATAAAAATTTGGCCGTCCGTCCGCCGTCCGCCGTACGCGGTACTTTTGCCACTTAGCATTGACCGATTTTGATGAAATTTGGTATGTAGGCTCCATTTGGGGTCTAGTTGTGCCCCGAAGCTTTTGGTTGATGTAGGTCACTTCTAAAGGCCCATTTACACCAAACGAGCACTGTTTGCGAACGTTCGCAAACGTTTGCGAACGTTCGCAAACACGCAAACGAGCTCCCGTTCACACTGCCTGAGCACGCCCGCACGAGCAGTTGTTCTCGAGCATTCGAGAAAGTTCCCGATAATATCTTTTGAATATGGCACCCGCCATATAGAATAGATTGATTTTATCAAGTCATACCGATTTTTTTAAAAGTTAAATTTGTTCTACACTTGAATCGTAGCCGTTGTCCTGACACCTTTCAATTCGGTTGAAAAGTTTCCTTTGACTCAGTGAAAATTGGAAAAATGAGTGTTTGGTCAAATTTGTAGGGGGATTTTTTTAAAAAAGGATGAGATATTAATAGGTACAACAATAATTTTGAATCATTCAATTTTAAACTTTAAAAATCCCGTTAAATGTAAATGGAGTCTTCAAGAACTTCAAAAAATACAACATACTTACTTTAAACTTTACTAAACATACCTACCTACTTACAAAACTGAAAATCAAAATTAGTTCTTTATAAACATTTTCGACAGCTAATGGAGTCGTTGTCCAACTTTTATACTCCTAAAATGTTCAATAAATTCATGATTTTCTCTCTCTTGACAAAGTTCTTTAAAAACATTGACTTCCCTAATACAACTAGAGTTTGTTGAACAAGAGTTGAAAATGCAGAATAGAGAATACAATATTTATTCTCTATATTGGATAAACGAGAGAATGCTGAACTGCGAATACGGATTATTAATAAAATTTATTAAGTTTTGAAAAAATGCAGTCCTACCACCGGCCGCTCGTTCTCTCGCCGATATGCCGTTTACACCGGACGCGCAACGAACACGAATCCCTTTGATGATTCGTCGGTTTACCGACAAGAGGCGGAACGCGCTCGAGCGTTCGAGAACGTTCGCGAACAGGGTTTGCGAACTCTGTTCGGCGAGGGTGAGTGTTCACACCGCCCGTGCATCTTGCTCGCGATTGTTTGCGAACAGTGTTCGCCAATAATGCTCGTTTGGTGTAAACGGGCCTTAAGGGTTCCAAAATCAATTTTGAAATTTTGAAAACGCCCTAACTCAAACAATTTTGATATAAAGGTATTGTTTTTCCTTCAATTTAAGATTTTGTACAAATTTTAGAATTTTTTGAGACCACGCGGAGCCCTGTTGGACAAACCGTTCGCTCACTACGAGAATTTAAAGTTTGGACGTACGATAAATCAGAAACACGAGTGTGAATCGCAAAAGAGGCCTAATCTCCGTTCAAATTAAAGCTGACCGAAATGCGATTGATGTTCTTCTTCATGTTGGATGGTTGGTGGCTTTGCAGACGAGTGATCTATATAAAAAAAAATAAATAAAAATAATAAACCATTGTGTAATAATTTGCAGCGTTTTTTGTGATAGGCAGGGTGTCCCATGTTAAATACAAGAAAAATTTAGGAGTCGAGTCTGTAGACTTTGTAGTTGTAGACAACTAATTTGAGTAAGAAAATGCCTCTTTTGCAGTTTTGTTTTACCCCTTGTTTTTCCAAGTTTCAATTTCAAGATTTTTTTCCTTTTTTCGACCTTTTGTCATTAAAATTACCTTAACTAACTGAATTTACGGTAAAAATTTAGAAATGTGGGCACCGTTGGAAAGGTCGTTAAATATTCCATCTTTCTAGTGTCTCCTTAAACCATTTATGGGGTCCTGACGGGTAAAAAGCTACTCGTCAAGAAAGTTTTGTAAATTTGGGAAATTTTTCTTTCGGTAGTTAGGGGTTTATTTCGGCAATGTTTCCCATGTACCTCAACACAAAACTGAGCGAAGATTTCAGCTTTAATAATATATACGTATAATTAAATTACGTAAACAGGTAAAAATTAGGTTACGAGTTGTTTTTTCACACAACAGGACCTCACAAATAGTCAGATGGGAAATTTGACGCCCTTTCCAACGGTGCCCTTATTTCTACATTTCACATTAAATTCAGTTAGTTATGGTAATTTTAATGACAAAAAGGTCGAAAACACGAAAAAAATTATTAAAATTGAAAACTTTGAAAAACAAGGGGTTAAAACAAAATTGCTAAGAGACATTTTCTTACTTAATGTAGCAAATTTATTAGCGGAAAAACAATAGGACGGTTCAATGATGACAAAAGGAAAGAATGGGAAATGTCGAATCTTATAATGAAGACGGGAATTTCGAAATTAAATTCCTGAGACATACCTTTGGTGCACCGCAGCTTTACCTAAGGGACCCCTAGGTTTGGTGGTACTGAAGACGAAGGCGACAGAATGAATCTTCGGAGGCAGGAATCTTCGGAAAATTCGGAGGCAGGAATCGGACCAAGGAGGCAGCAGAGGATAGAATCTAAGTGTATTTTTGAGGGTCTAACACTACTGTGTTTGAGATTAAGTGTGAATAATGCACTAAAGAGCATTAAACCAAAGATAGGTAGATGAAAAATACTTTTAAGAAAATGGTTTTGAAGAGGTGGTTGCGCTGATGGCAGGAGACAAGAAGAGACTGATTTTAAGGGAAGGCTGGTTAGATGTCAGCGCTCCCAACGGAAGAACACGAAGTTCGGGAGCCTTATTTTGAACGCAAACACTAGAATTGGTCGTAGAATCGACTCCCGAAGATTTCCTATCCTTAACGTGGAACACCCTTTAAATACTCGTAGACTTACTTTACAAAGTGGATTTACGTTGAGAACTTCACCCCAACAGACAGGGTTGGAACTGTTTCATAGAAATGTTTTAAACATATTTTTGAAAACTGGTAGTTTCAAAACATTTGTTTTAAATTATGTTTGAAACAGTGTTTAATACTTATTTCAAACTGTACCAGTAGGTGGGAAAGAATTGACGTCATTGAAGTGAGCAACAATAAACATGGCGGGTACAAAGGTACACAAGAGATTTCAATTTCCATTCGTCAGTAGTCAGAATGACAAGTTAGATATCACCAGCCTAGAAATTCTCGAAAGTAGAGTAAAAATCAATCAATCTTCACTTTTGTACTAGGTAAGTAGGTACCAACATTTTGGTGATCGGGATTGTTATGTCGGCGTGTCCTTGTGTGAAGGCGATGGTCTTCACGTCGGCTTGTCGATTTCTATTGATCCCTACATAACGAAGGGAAAGATGGGACAGTACTTTCTGCCCGGTGCAGGTTACCGCCTACCGCATGCAGGAGTGCGGATTTCAGCTAAGCTGCGATCCTCGGCGTGATTGCTTGCCGACCGGAGGGATGCAGTACATTTACCAGTTCCTAGTTGGGGAAGACATCTCGTAGGCGAAAAGGGAGCAGAGGCTGGCGCGATGAGCCTACCAATACCTCCGAGGAACTTGGGGCTTCCAAGAGGTGACGAGGGAGAGCCAGAAATAATCAAGTCGATTTGTTGTAGTCGAATGCATGAAGGTGAAGCCCTGAGTCCTCCTTTTATACTACTTCAACAGGGTAAAGGGAGAGTGGAGGAGGGTGACGTCAAGTGACGTGTTCGTCCCCCGTACCTCACCTTACCTACCTGGCACGATGAGTCACTAAGGGTTTCCCTTGTGTCCTTTATTGGAGAACTAATACGTTTGAGTATATGAGTCATTACAGGGATTGTTCAAAATTAACTTTCATTATCAGTAAATTAGGTGCCTATGCATGCCTTAAGTATGAATTTATTACTAAAAGTGTAATAAAAACATTCAGTATTTTTTTAAAATCTGTCATTTCTCAACACTGTTTGGCAACTGAAGGACAATTTCGTGGAAACTTTTCGTGTAGATTCAGCAGAGTTGGGCCAAAATTAGTTCTGAAACTAAAACTAAATTAGTTTCGAACTGGAACTAAAAACTGAGACTATTAGTTTCAGTGTGATCCTCTAAAGAATTAGAACTCTAGGTCCGTAGGAAATTAGAATGGATTCGTGTTCACTAGAAGCCCGTGCAGGTGGTAGAAAGAAAGGACTCACAAGTTTCAAGGAGAAACTTATATTAACAAGAATTACACTTTACAAGTTGAAACTCAAGACTGTCTTAATTCTATGCTACAACATACTATTATAGACATCAAGACGTAGAGGGGGTACATTATGTGGTGGGGTGGAATGATAATTTCGGGAAAGGTCGATGTGGCGGTTGAGCTATCGGTTTGACCTCCCGGGGCCCAACGGCTTTACAATAGAAGAGGATAAGATAGTATGTGATTCCCTAGGAAACTAGTTTTTGAGCTTCAGTTTGATTACAAATACGTCAAGATAAAGATACCTACTCATTCGTACAGAATTGAGCTGGAACCAATGACCGCGACTTTGTTTATAAAAGCAGATATAGGCAAGGCTGACATACTTTTCTTATTGAGTGATTGATATGAAAATACCGTCTGGTGAAAAATCTCAAGTTGATCAGGCTTGTAGGAATTTATTCAGAAAGGCTTTCCATCGGAAACAATTAATTATTAATAAATCCCAAGTATATCACATCAGTTCGACTTTCGAAACTAATTTAGTTCCAAAAATTAGTTTCGAAAGTCGAACTAAACACTAAATTAGTTTTTAGTTTCAATTTCAGTTTCAACTTTAGTTCAACTAAATTTTTATTCGAATAATTCCAACTCTGAGATTCAGTAGGCTCACACAAGCCGCCAAAGTGCTTCATATACAAATTTTAAAAAAAACTTTTTTCGAACTGTGTTTAAAACATTTTTAAACAGCCTTAAAAAACCTTTTTCTCAGGGAGGATCAACGTTTTAAACTTTGTTACAAAACGAACAGAAAAGGTTTTTGTATTTGATAGAAAAAGACTATTTATTTCAACCTTGCCCGCAGAGGAGTCCAGGGAAGAATCATCACTGTCCAACCACCTTTGTTACGAAAAAAAACCGATTGCACATTGAACCGATGCTAGAATGAATTTTATTATTGCTTCCGAGTCTACCAAGGTAGCAGAAGCTTTGTTTTCACTTTTCAAGGACGAAAAAAAAGTTCTCCAAAATCAAAATTTTCACTCGCGTTTTGCGTTTTAGACCTCTCTGAACAATTTTGGTTCAGTGTCTGTATGTCTGTGTGTCTGTCTGTCTGTCCGTCTGTCATCAATTCCTTGTAACGCGCATAACTATACGAAGTTATTGTCCGATTTCTATGAAATTTTCAGGGATTGTGCGGGTTGGCGTGTAGATGGTCCCCTATGAAAATCATCATCCCCGGACAGATAGAAGCGACTGCGCATGCGCAAACGTGAATTTCCTTGTAACGACCATAACTTCCACATTTTCCACCCGATTGCGATGAAATTTCCAGAGATTATGTGGATTAGGTTGTAGATAGTCCCCTATGAAAATCATCATCCCCGGACAGATAGAAGCGACTGCGCATGCGCAAACGTGAATTCCTTGTAACAGCCGTAACTTCAACTGTCCCCCAGGGGTCGCGGGTTCGAATCCCAGCCGAGGCTAAGAATTTTTTTGATCCAATCACATACACCTACTCACTTAATTTTTCATCCGAATTTGATGAAATTTTCTAGGATTGTCCAGATTAGCGTGTAGATGGTCCCCTATGAGGGTAGTGGAAGGTACTTAGAGATTTGTGTTTTGAGATTAACTACTATGCATCTGATCATCTGTATCATCGGGTTATGGATACGAGGAAGCTATGTGCCACACCCACTTGGCAGACTTTTTTTTATTGTTATATTATATTTAACGTGTGGTTTTATTGTTACGACAGGTACCCTTTCGATTTAGAGGCTGTGATGACCAACACGGAAATGAGCGAGGCGATAGGGATGGACGCCAGATCCATCTCAGACCCCAACTACAGAGAAAAGAGCGAAGTAGACCTCAAAGAGCTGGCGGATGAATTAGATAAAATTGAGTGGTTAAAACAAGACAACTGATGACGTTTGAGCAACTGTATTGTGAATCACTACTGTACCATCTAAACCGAAATTACCAAGGTCTTGTAATTTAATTTTTATTTTTTCAAAATAGACAGTTTCAATCTTGATTAATAACGTTTTAAAAACGAATTGTTCTTGTAGAGAAAACCCAATGACGCCCAAAAGAAGAGATGACCCCGATTTTAGTCAATTTTTTTTTTCGTTAGATAATTTGGAGGGGGGGGGGGGAATTGATTTCTTGTCGTCATTCTGTTAAGTTGTGCTTCCGAGTCTACCAAGGTAGCGGAAGCTTTGTTCTCAGTTTTCAAGGTTGAAAAAAAATTTCACCACAATCGAAATTTCCACTCGCGTTTTACCTACGTTTCAGACCTTTCTGAATAATTTTGGTTCTGTGTTGGTCTGTCTGTCATGAAATCCTTGCCACAGCCGAAACTTCTACAATTCTCATAGGATTTCGATAACATTTTCAGGAATTTTGCGGATTGGCGTGTTGACGGTCCCCTATGAAAATCATCAAACCTGGACTGAAGTAGCCTGCGTGAACGTGAAATCCTTGTAACAGCCATAACTTCCACATTTTCCATCCGATTTAAATACAATTTTCAGGGGTTATGCGGATTAAGATGTAGATGGTCTTCAATGAAAATCAAGGCTTTAAAGTTGACAGTAGCCTCTGCGCATGCGCAAACGTAAAATCCTTGTAACAGCCATAACTTCCACATTTTTCATCCGAATTTGATGAAATTTTCCAGGATTATTCAGATTGGCGTGTAGATAGTTCCCCATGAAAATCATTTAAAAAAGTCCATCCATGCAGTTGATGAGCGAATTTTCAAAGAAATCTTCAAAGCCATGGTTGAGAAATCCCAAATATTAGCTGTATATGAGAGAGTAGTCATACTTGTGGGTGTGACACATTGGACGAATCGTTGAAATAATACAATCAACCACTTGGTTAAATATTTTTTAAAACCTCAAAAAATACTCTCCTCGTCATCCCGAACTCATAGAGTTCCCAAATGCATTTTTTTTCGATTTTCAGTGTACTACATAATCATACTATATAGGTTGTTTTGAAGATTTCATGACAGACAGAAGGAACGAAAATTGTTCAAGAGTGTCCAAAAGGCGAGTGGAAATTTTTGATTTTGGAAAACTTTTTTAAACGTGAAAAATTAAAACAATGAATCCGCTACCTCGGAAGCAAAATGAGGTTTTTTGAGTCATCAGTATTCTTACCAACCCACGGTTTTTGAGCTTCATTTGACTGGAGTAGTACTGATGTACAAACGACGATACAGGAAAGTTCCTAAATCACACTCAGCAGCCATAATCTTGCAAGCCCAACACACTTACGTGTCAACACTTGTACTTGTCACGGGAAACATAACAAATTGGTAGTTCCAGCTAAAAGTGAACCTTCACCGAGAAATGGGAGATTTTACCAACAGTTATTCATGTCACCGCTTTTCCCTCGCTGGCGAAGCACCGAGCTATCAAGCACCGCTCTCGGAGGTTTAACCCATTTATTTCGTAGCTGGAGACCATAATTCCTGGATGTCCGTCAATCTCTCACAGATAACCTCTCAAAGCCTAACATGTCATCTCTCATCCCCCTCTCACTCCCTCTATCGCGAAGTAAGTGCTTTTTGACCGTCTTCAGAGACGGAAGAAGATCTTTAGGTGTTGGTGTATCGAGAAACGACTTGATTCTATCGATGTTTTTAGCTCCCAAGGTCCTTATTTCTATCGAGCAAAGCACTGATTTGCTGTTTTTCGATTTGCTGAATCCTTCGTTATCGACCATATTGATACCTTAAAGCACAAAGGGGCTATGTCCAAAAACGGAGTTTGAGAAAAACGCAAAAAAAGTTATCTCCAGTGCACAAGAAATTAAAGATTTTGGTGTAATAAGCCAATATTTTAGGAATTATTCCTAATTGGTGTAATAAGCCAATATTTTAGGAATTATTCCTAAAATAATGGCTTATTACACCAAAATCTTTAATTTCTTCAAGAAATTTTCGAGCTATAATCCTCAAGAAGGTCAATAATAGTTTTGTTAAATTTGAGTTTTTCTGAAGTTGAAAAAACAATTTTTAATGTGGAAGATGGATAGACATAGCACCTTTGTGCTTTAAGGTATCGATATGTACTTTTGCTTCCGAGTCTACCAAGATAGCGGAAGCTTTGTTTTGACTTTTCAAGGTTGGAAAAAAAAGTTCTCCAAAATCGAAATTTCGCCACGCGTTTCACGTTTTAGACCTTTCTGAACGATGTTAGTTCTATGTCTGTCCGTCTGTCTGTCTGTGTGTCTGTAACTCATGAAATCCTTGCAACAGCCATAACTTCTACAATTCTCACATGATTTCAATGACATTTTCAGGAATCGTGCAGGTTGGCGTGAAAATCCCTTTGAAAATCATCACTGCTAAGGCTTTAAAATTGATAGTAGCCTCTGCGCATGCGTAAACGTAAAATCCTTGTAACAGCCATAACTTCCACATTTTTCATCCGATTTCGATGAAATTTTCAGGGATTATGCGAATTAGGTTGTAGTCGATCCCCATGAAAATCATCTCCCCCGGACTGATAGTAGCCGCTGCGCATGCGCGAACGGGAATACGCTCAGAAACAAGGGAAAAATGCTTTGCAATATCATTATGGCCTTAGGCGATGGCAATCGTCAAATTTACATAAAAAAGTTGCTTTAAAGCTGCATTGCCAAGATACCGATGTGCAATATGTGCACCTTCATTAATGACAATATTGTTATAAATTCCTGGAATTAGGTTTAAAAAAAAACGTTGGTAAAATTAAATATTAATTTAAAATATTCTCCTTGTTTTTGACGAATTTTTTAACGTACCTATCACATAGTTAGTCCCACTAGAAAATCATAGAAAAAAGGAATCGGCAGGGACAATTGTTGGAAGTTATTGTCCGATTTCGATTAAAGTTTGAGGGATTGTGCGGGTTTGCGTGAAGATGGTCCCCTATGAAAATCATCTTCCCCGGAATGATAGAAGCTGCTGCGCATGCGCAAACATGAATTCCTTGCCACACACATAACTTCTACATTTCGATGACATTTTCAGGGAGGTTGGCTTTTGGATGGTCCCCTATGAGGGTAGTGCAAGGTACTTGAAAGATTGATTATATGATTAGCTGCTTTGATTATATGATATTAGCTACCATGGAAGCTTTAAAAACGGTTTTAATCACTTTTGCAGCAACATATTCGGCTCTTGAAATATAATTCAGAATTTCTTACTCGGTTACACCGAACGTTCTCTCGGAGTCTCGTGTTGTCCGAAAAAGTCAACATTGGGTCAAACTATCAAACTAACTGCTGCACGAAGGGGATAAGAGACTCGATTCCGTTAGTAAAACGAGGTCAAGAACCCGTCGATCCCTCTAGTAATGAAGATTGGGAACTTTCCACGGCTGCTGGGAGCACACTGCGTCCTACAGGAAATACCTACTCGTACGGTTCCTACATTTCTCTTTCACAACCGTTTATCCTTAGTTTTTGAGCTAAAAGTTATAGAAATTTATAAAACAGTCAAGTTAAAAACGTCTGCCAACTGGGTAGGGCACATAGCGTCCTCGTATCCATAACCCGATTTTATAGATGATCCGATGCATAGCAGTTGATCTCAAAACATCAATCTCTAAGTACCTTCCACTACCCTCATAGGGGATCCATCTACACGTCAACCAGCACAATCCCTGAACATTGTTGGAAAATGTAGAAGTTATGGCTGTAACAAGGAAATATACTTTTGCGCATACGCAATGGCTACTATCAGTCTGGGGCAATGATTTTCATAGGGGACCATCTACACGCCAAACCTCACAATCCCTGAAAATTTCATTGTAATTGGATGAGAATTGTAGAAGTTATGGCTGTGGCAAGGATTTCATGACAGACACACAGACAGACAGGCACGGAACCAAAATTGTTCAGGAGGGTCTAAAATGTAAAACGCGAATGAAAACCGATTACCTAGTCGAAATGCATCTTAATTTAATTAAAAATACGAAAAAAAAACGATTTTTTTAACAAGTGGGAAATTAAGGAATAAGTAGGCGCCAAGAGAAATTTCAGCTAAATTCGCCTATTTAAACGGCTGTATCTTGATTACAAACTGTGATCCTAATCAGCTGAATGAGTTAAATTCACTCCTGGTGGAGATAAGAAGTTGAAATTTCACTGGGAGCCTTGATTACTGCTGAATCTGAATTACCAACTGAGATCCCCCCCTGATCAGCTGAGCGTGAGCTAAATTTGCGTCCAGTACCCCCAAGAAGCTTACACTTCGTTGGGTGCCTAATCTGGATCACATGAGCAAGATGAGACATGATCCGTTTAAAAAAAAATCTAAATGAGGAATTTGAATAAAGGTTCATGTCTAAAAATTTTGATTATTTTTATGACGGTTCGGATTGTAGTGTGATTACCGCGATGCTGCAAATACCCACCCAGTACAAAAAACGCTGCAAATCATTGCTCAAAGGTTTATTATTTTCTGTATAGATCACCCTTCTGGTTCTCCATCAATAGCACCTACCACCATCTGTATTCTCCCTTGACCATCCCTCTCACTACTATTTAAGACCATTAAATTCGATAACCCGAGATACTTGAGGGAACAATTTGTGATGCAAAGTACGGTTCATCTGCATGGGACTAGGAGGGATATATTACAGATCCCTCTACATAAAACTGTATTCTTCGGTAGATCCTTTTGCGTGAAAGGAGTGAAAATTTTCAATGAAAATAGGGATATTTTTGATTTTGAAGAGAGCGTAGGAAGTTTCGGAAAGAAGTATAAAGTTATTTTACGGAATAAATATGATGTATCAGTGTAGGTAGGATACTTTTTCCTTATTCGTAAAAAGTATTTATATATTGGAGACAAAAGTGACAATTTAATTTGTATACCATTATTTTATTATGTTGTACTTTTAATTTTAAATGTTGGTTAAGTTTTTCATTGTTAATGCATAGTATTGTAATTGAGGTATTATATGTTGTAATAATTGTTCCTGGGGACAGGGAAGAGAGGGCCTTAAGGCCCTACTGTACCCCAGGTGTTTGAACGAACAAATCAATCAATCAATCAATCTCAAATTTCAGCTTCCTGCGTTCAATAGGATTGAAAATGGCTTCGGAGCTCACTCAGCTGATCAGTGATCTGAAGAGAGAAGAAGATCTCCTAAAATGCTGGAGACGCCTGGAAGAGCACTGATCAGCTGAGTGAGCTCCGAAGCCATTTTCAATCCTATTGAACGCAGGGAGCTGGAATTTGAGAGGAAAGATCAAGGGAGAATACAGATGGTGGTAGGTGCTATTGATGGAGAACCAGTGATCTATACAGAAGGGTGATCTATACAGAAAATAATAAACCTCTGAGCAATGATTTGCAGCGTTTTTTACCTACCAACATTTTTTTTATCTACCAACTTTTTTATACTCACCAACTATTGGTAGGTACTACCTACCACACCATACTGCCTTCACACCTTCACAATCAAAATTATTAGAAAGAACTAAACGCTTCACACTCGATTGGGAAAATAGAAAGCTTCATATGGAGATTTGATTACTGGTTACGCAGAAGGCAAAACTGTATACAAATCGAAGAAATGAAGAGCGATCGCATTTTAGTCAGATAAAATTTGAACGGAGATTTAGCTGCTTTTGAGATTCACACTCATTATTCTGTTTTATCGAAGGAAAACCTTTAAGTACTCGTAGGGACCGAACGGTTTGTCCTACAAAGCTCCGGGTGGTCTCAAAAATTTTTAAAAATTCAATGCTATTTTAAATTGATGAAAAAACGATACCTTTATTTCGAGAGTTTTCGAGCTAGGGCACTCTTGAAAATTTCAACCATTAATTTTCACCCCTTAGAAGTGACTGACATCAACCATAACCTTCGCGGCACAATCAGACCCCAAATGGAGCCCATATACCAAATTTGAACCAAATCGGTCCAGTGTTGCCAAGAAAAGTGCCGCGTACGGTGGACGGACGGAAATTTTTTATTCGATTTTCGGATTCTACGTACCTTGAAACGTAAAACATCAAATTTTGACGGTGGGGGGGGGGGGGGTTAAACATTTTTTTCTTGCTCGATTCCAAAGGCTTATTATTGAAAATAATAAACCAATACATAAGTAAATGCATGTCACAATGTATCAGCGTGAAGCGTTGGTATTTTCCTAATTTTTTAGAACGATGTAATGTAGGTTGAAGTGATGGGCACCTCACGTGAACCATAGTATTATTCCCCATTGATGGGTTTTGAAAGGAACGAAGAAGCGAGCAGATAAGGGAAACAGTGGGAGGTCGCACCTGAGGAAGAGGGAGAACCGCTGGAACCCCAAACAACGGTGCAAGTCGGTGAGTCAGTCAGTTCAAGCGAGACGCCCGAGAATGATTGCAAGTGCCGCGCCGCTCTGTCACACGATCCAGCGCTACTACGACGCTCTGGGTCGAGTTCAGGTGGACGTCTGCAACGAGGATTCCGTCACCGAGGAGAAGCACTACGGCAGCGACATCTCCCGGGTGACCTGCAGCCTCAAGGATGGCCAGGACGAGAGGACCGTGTCGGTCATCCTCAAGGAGTCCACGCTGGACAAGATGATCAACGAAGCTATCGAGGAAAACGTGCATTTCACGTCCGAACTCCAGGTTGGTGCCTTTTTTACAGCATTTTTGTGAGAAGCTGCTGCCATGATGGTTGCAGTGTGCCTTCTTCACATAAACATACCTCAAGTAACCTCCCACTATGGATTTAACCGTTCACGATTGCCCAAGCAGTAGCACTGTCTGAAAACTTTACCAAATGAGTATAGCACTTACCTTCCTCGGATCCATGACACGATTGTATAGATGATCCAATGCATACTAGATAATCAAAACATCAATGTCAAAGTTTTAAGTTACAAGGAACCATCTTGACCCAAAACTGTCATCGAATTTGTGCATGTTACAAGAAATGTACTATCTACCTGGGATCGGGAAATCATTGGGGACCATCCACGAAAACGTAATCGAATTCGGATGAAAACCATCAACGTTATGGTTGAGAGCTATCGATGAGATGTGAAAATAAATTTGATGGGGACCATCTAGAGCCCAAACCACCCAATTCCTGAGGATTTCATCGAATTGGGATGGATAGTGTAGACATTTTGCTTTTGGTTTATTATTTTCAATAATGAACCTTTGGAATCGACCAAGAAATATTTTTTTTAACAACCTCAAAATTTGTTGGTTTACGTTTCAAGGTACGTAGAATCCAAAAATCGAATAACAATTTGGCCGTCCGTCCGCCGTACGCGGCACTTTCCCCACTTAGCATTAACCGATTTTGATGAAATTTGGTATATAGGCTCCATTTGGGGTCTAGTTGTGCCCCGAAGATTTTGGTTGATGTAGGTCATTTCTAAGGGTTGAAAAATGAGGTTTGAAATTTTGTAAACGCACTAACTCAAAAAATGTTTATGTAAAGGGATTGTTTTCCATAAATTTAAGATTGTATAGAATTTTTAGATTTTTAGGGACCATGCGGAGCCCTAGAGGACAAACCGTTCGCTCCCTACGAGAATTTATGGGTTGGACTTAATAAATCAGAAACACGAGGGTGAATTGCAAAAGAGGCCGAATCTCCGTTCAAATGTTAGCTGACCGAAATGCGATCGGTTTTCATTTAAGTTGGTTAGTGGTAACAATGGCAAAGCCGTGTTCTTTGCAGACGAGTGATCTACATAGAAAAATAATAAACCTCTGTGTAATAATTTGCAGCGTTTTTTACAAGGATTCCACGTTTGCACTTGCGTAGAGTTGCTATTTGAGCTCATGAAATTCATCCGGGACCATCTATGTTCTAATCCACGTAATCACTACAATTTACATCGAAATGGGATCTGAAAGGCTGTTCACACCTCAGGTATTATTTTGGGCAACAGACGATTCCTCCCCTGTATTGTACATTAGGGTGTCCCTTATATGGCCTTTTAAAAAAAATCGTCGAAAACTGGAAGTCTTACCCTCTCAATGGGGGGTGCGCCTTGATTTTTTTTTAGATTTTTAATCGAAAGTAGACTAAATCCTGAGAATTTTGGCACCAACCGCGACCTTTTAACGTGAGTAGATCTGTTTCTATGATTTTTCAAAGTTTCGACCGTTTATGACGTCACGCGTCCCTCTCGCCTGGGCGGGACCCCCCAGCCCACTGTGACGTCATAAACGGTCGAAACCTTAAAAATTCATAGGAAAAGATTTACACACGCTAGAAGGTCGCGGTTGGTACCAAAATTATCAGAATAAACAGTTTTTCCTACTCAGGCGCACACCCTATTGAATCCAACTTTTTACACGTTATTTGAGAAGGTCTGCTGAAGCCCTGGTGAAAATTTGAACTCAATTGGATGAGGAGAGCGGGCCGAAGAAATGTTTGAATCAACTGAAACTGAGGTTTCCTGGTGAAAAACGAGCTTCAGCAGACCTTTTCAAACAACGTGTAAAAAGTTGGACTCAATCGGAGAAGAACGAGACGCAGGAAAAATGTGAAGCGTGAAAAATGTTTGGTGATTTCAATAATTATCAACTTAGGTGGAGATGCGGCAACGGTTAGCATTGTCCGAGGGTGACCATTTTTTGTGGGGTACTTTGGTACCCAATGGAACAAAATGAGGGGTAAAAACTTCAAATGACAAAAGTCGTAAAATAAGGGACACCCAATTGTACATACAATAAACGAATTAGTCGTTATTTCATAGTGGTTTTCATTGAGACTGACCTATACCTGGGTGGGGAGGAATTGAATAAGGGGAGGATTGCACAGGGGGAGGAAGGAAGGGCAATCACTTTGACAGGGAGGAATCGCCATTCTATTTGGAGGTCGGGGAGGAATCGCCGGTTCCCGATTATTTTGTGTACTACTCGATTAGTTGAATTGATTTTTAAACATTTTCGAACGGAAGAACGAAAAAGACCATCAATAGATATTTGGACAAACTTTCGGTAAATGTATCACATCCTCAGGGCCAACAAAAACAATATTCTCCCTCAACGTTTAAATCCTAATCATCCTATGAATCATACGAATATTGATAGAATTGTTTTTTATAGGCCCTGAGGGAGGTTATAAATTTACCGAAAGCTCGGCAAAGGATGAGTTTTATTCCTGTAGACTCCATTCCCAATCAATTTGACAATGAGGAATTTCACCGATTTCTGTTTGCATTTTTCCTGAATAGTTAATGGTGTGGGATAGATGAAAATCGGGCTGATTTCGGAAAATAAGTCTCCTGTTATTTTTGGGAGACAATCAAAATTTTTAATTTCAAAACTAACCAGGGAAACGGACGTGGAGCGGGAACGCTCGCTGATTGGGCTGTTCGGATCGCCGTCTCCTCCCAGTGTTGCCCATTGGGACGACGAAATCGTGTTTTCTAAGAGAAAAGTTATCAAACAAAAACAGGGGAAGCCTAATTTTCCCCATCTTGCTTTTTCTATTTTTTTCTTCAGTTTTTCGATTTCGAACTTTACTGTTTCATGAAATTTTGCATCTGGGGACTATGGATTTCTCGATCTCAGCGCTTCAAGCGGCCATAAATGAACTATTCCAGCATGACGTAATTTTCCCGGTTTTTTTTAAACATTCTTATTTTCTACACTGTTTTGTTTATTCGTAAATTAGGAAGTTCGGGCAGAAAGTTTGCCTTAGGGGGTTTTTCGAGGTGCTGAATCCGATTTTGGGTCAAAAATAGGAAATTCCGACATGGTGAAATTCCTCATTTGTTGGGTCGATCGTCATATTTGCTATTTGCAAGAAATTCACAAAAAAATTAACCTGCAAATTCGTAAAAAATTCCACATTGTGGCAGATTCTCACCAAGGATGAGACGGAAATGAGGGCTGAAATGCAGGCAGAGGATTTGAAACTATCTCAGGCGAACATACCTGGAATAAGTGAAAATAATCACTGTTATTGATTATGGGGTTGAACAACCTTCAAGACTTCCAAAATTGCGGATAGCTTCAACTACCAACTGAGAAAACTGAGTTTGTTTTCAATCATTGTGTTGAACAATAAAATTAAACCCTTGTGTAATAATTTGTAGCGTTTTTAGTTATCGGAAGGGAAGGAAAATAACTTGTCTGCTGCCTACATTGCGATGATAAATTACTCGGTTCGGGTTTTGATGTGATCTGGTAACATCCTGAAGTTGGCTGAGGCTTCACTGGGAGAGGTGTTTAGGACAGTTCGACCCACCTATTTATAGTTCGTGACGTCGCCTCGTGGAAAAGTACTGCTGGGACGAAACTCCTGGTGACCTGCTTGTTAGAAAGCTTCTTTGTGAAGCTTCTTCTGTTCGAGTTCCCACCTTGTAGGTACTAATAGACCTGCCACATCATTAGTCCTATGAAGTTATCTATTGAAGTTGGTCTATTGCACAAACCTGCACGACACGAAGAAGCTCGTGATGGGTGTTCAGGGATTCTCTCTCATTTGGTTGGAACATCGAATTCGCACTTCGGAAAACTCAAAAAAATTTCCAATTGTTGAGAATGGTACATTTTTTGGTTTATTGACATTTTCAAGTCTTTGCTTTGGCACATAAACTGAAAAATCGTCACGAAAACTTGCTCACGCGACCAATAAATAAATAAAATAGACTCACTGTGTTGCGTAGAGAACAATCAACTGTTTTCTTATTTTGATGCTTGGGTTCATGAAATAACAACCTTACTTCACTACCTTGTTGTGTAGTGGTTGACATGAAAATGTCCCAATGTGTTGCAGACTCGTATGCAAGCATTTATAATCTAACATCTTGGTAGCACCATGAGCTTGATTTCATTACAGTACTTGACTTCGGTACACTCGTTTCATGTTCCCGAAATTTAATAAGAAAAAGCGACTATGCCGAATTGTTTTTATTTTTGATAATGATGTGATATACTTGGGATTTATTAATAATTAATTGTTTCCGATGGAAAGCCTTTCTGAATAATTTCCTACAAGGCTGACATACTTTTCGTATTGAATCATTAATATAAAAATACCGTCTGGAAAAAATCCTCAAGTTGATCAGGCTTGTTGGAAATTATTCAGAAAGGCTTTCCATCGGAAACAATTAATTATTAATAAATCCCAAGTATATCACAATGAACCTCTACAATCGATCAAGAAAAATTTTTTAACCTCCCCTCAAAATTTGCTGGTTTACGTTTTAAAGCCAAAGGGGGATGACATGTGGGAGAGCTATATCGAGAAAAGAAAGAGACAGAAGCATCATTTTCCCGAATTTTTCTCAGCTACCAGTGAACCGATTTTTATTCTGTAAAATTATTCGGTTTCCTTTCATCGTATTCTAGGTTTCTGCCACGACAAATTTTTCGTAAAATGTTTATTTTTTGACAAAAACCATAATTTTTTGGTGATATATATTCATTGACCAAATATATTGACCGCATATCATGCGGCTGTTAGAATACATTTTTTTAAAGGATAGATGATCCGATGCAGAGTAGTTAATCTCAAAACATCAATCTCTAAGTACCTTGCACTACCCTTGTAGGGGACAATGATTTTCATAGGGGACCATCTACAACCCAATCCGCATAATACCTGAAAATTTCATCGAAATCGGGTGGAAAATGTGAACTTTACGGATGTTGCAAGGAAATACACGTTTGCGCATGCGTAATGGCTACTATCAGTCTGGGGGCGATGATTTTCATAGGGGACCATTTACACGCCAACTCGCACAATCCCTGAAGATTTCATCGAAATGGCTGTGGCAAGGATTTTATGACAGACAAACCCGAAAAAAATTATTCAGGAAGGCCTGAATCCGTTGAATTTGAAAATCGAATAAAAATTTAGCCGTTCGTCCGCCGTACGCGGCACCCTCTTAAGTTACTAAGGACCAATTTTGATGAAATTTGGAACATGGACTCCATTTGGGGTCTAGTAGGCCCCGAAAGCTTTTGGTTGTTGTCGGTCACTTCTAAGGGTTGAAAAATAAGGGCTTATATTTTCAAAACGACCTAGCTGAAAAACGAAATTCCAGCGACGTAGTGCACAATTAGATAGATTTCCGTGTCGAATGAAAAAGATCCACGAAAATCGGTTGAAAACTAAGGCCTGTGCAGATGACACAAGATTTTGTCACACACACACACACACACACACAGATAGACAGACATCCACCTATGGTTTTTTCCGCGGATTTGGACTCAGAATGGTCTAGTGTGGTTATTTTTTTCTGTTGAGTGTTATCCAACTTTACCCCAGATCAATTGCATTAGGACGCCCAAGTCATACTGTGGGACGTCCTAAAAAGTGAAAAGAATGCTCGGTTGGCTCAGATTCAATGGTTCGACTTCTTTTAATATGATAATTATTAGGTATTATTAACATGAGATTAGGTATATTCGGATTCTACGTGTACTATCCTACTTAGGCCCACTTTCACCAAAAGTTGTTCTAAACTTGCTTAGCTAAACGCGTTAAACGTAGTTAATCTGAAGGAATAAACCCGGCAAGATGGCGAGCGTCTTTCACCAACCCAAATCATCGTTAAACGTCGTTTAAGATAATCGAGTTTGTCTAAACTTGAAATTTCGAGCGGAACGAATGAAAGTTTGACATTATGACGTATTGGGGCAATAGATAGAAACGTTGAACAACAACCACTACCGCACTTGTTATCAGCAGATTGCCGCCTTGTGAATCTTTATCAGTGTCAGTTTTTCGAATTCCTTGTTTTTATTATTTCCTGATTCCTGCGGTTTGTTTCGAGTTTTCCGGTTCCCTTCGTTTTATTTTGCTGAATGTTTTCATCGCCTTCCTATTGAGTTATTACACATCATCACTTTGAGCCACAACGAGCGCAATAACTCCAGTATTTCTCCAGACTCAAGTACCTTCCGTGATGTATCCTAGTGAAACACAGTGACCGCCGCCTTGTTCTGAACGGTAGGAATGTACTTCGATAATTTGAATGATTACCAATGGATGTAAACTCGAAGATGAGGGCCCCCAATTTCACCTCAATAGAAATTTATTTTGGTCGAACTGGTCTTTTTGTATATTGGTCAATTAATTTGTATAATTCGTCCGAATAGAAACAACCGAGGAATGATGCACTATTATGTTATTGAAAAAAACCATTATTCATTTTAAATTAACTTGTTGAACTTATTTGTATGATTGGAACTCGAGGCGAGTGTCAATCTAGTCGAGCACTTGGACGACTGGGGGCTTGGAAAGGCGGAAATTCAGTAACGTACATAATCTCGGAATGTGGAATCCGATCCCAGGATTCGACTCGGACGTCGACGTCATCGTCAGAAAACGTCATTTCGAAAACAATCACAAATCAATGCGCGGCCATATTGAATTGGTAGTTAAACGAGGTTTCCTAGTTTATTCGGCCGATTTTCGACCGTTTAAACTCGAACCCCCCAAGATGGTGTTTAAACTCGTAAATCGCTCTGGTGAAAGACGATTTTTACTGAACGTCGTTTATCTCTCGCCTCGTTTGGTTTAAACTCGTTTTGAATGTTTGGTGAAAGTGGGCCTTAGAAAAGTAAACAGACTAGTAGCTGTGATACTGAACTCAACAGACCTCACGCGGTGTGGATTCACAGTGAATAATTTATTATACATCACTATTATTTTTAGATTTCGATTCGTATTCCGGCCAGTTCCTCTCTTATTATGGCTTCCCTACAGTTGTTGATATCCTTTCTCATTGTTTTGGTGGCGCGTCGGTGTAAAACCGCCGCGATCCAGTAATCCCCTGCCGACTCCCTCCACTCCAGTTTCCGGGTGAAGGCCAGCCGAGCTTGGAGATGGAGAATGCGGCTCTCGACTCATCTAAAGCCAGTAAACAATACTGCACGGAGTGGAAATCCTCTGACTCTCCACCAGAATTATGAATTTGAATGACGATAATGAGTAAACATGGAAACGAGTACAGTTGACATCTTACACTGTCTCTAAGGGCTGAATATTTTTGCTAATTCGGAACTACGTTGTACTGAATGGACAAACTTTGTATGTTTGGGGAAGAAAGGAGACAGGGAAGCTGATATTTATTGAAAAATTAGATTGATTTCATGAATTAGTGTATAGGTATTGAAAAATGAATGGGACGACTTCCTTTGGCTAATCCAAAAGTCTTGATGAATTTTGCAATGCTTGGTTTAACAAGTGTCAATAAAGACGGGTGGTGTTGTGTAGGTAATCGAAAATAATTTGCTAAGATCCCTATCGTGCCCAAATAAGCCCTAGCTATGGTTTGAAAAAATTCTGCTTAGTTAATTTTCATCAGATCTGGCTGAAACTTTGCGCAGCCGTCAATTTATACATCTTCTTAATGATAAAAAAAGTCTGCCAAGTTGGGTGGGCAGTATAGCTTCCTCACTCATTGTAACATGGACGTATAGAATCAGTTGGCGAAAAAATTATGATTCAAAGAGTTATTGAATACCAAAATATTGGCGATAATATGCGGGATAGGGTTGCAGGTATTAATGTTTATAATAGTGTTGTAAATAGTTGTGGTAACCCACACAATCCCTGAAAATTTCATCGAAATTGGTTGAATAGTTGCGGAGTTTTGGTAGTAACAATAAATTTAAAGTTCGCGCATGCGCAGCGGCTATTGCTTGACTAATTTGATTGAAACTTATAGGGTGTCTCTTAGAAGTTAGTCCCTAACTAACCTCCAAATTTGAGCAAAATCGGGGTTCATTAGAAACCGAGAAACCGAGGTTCCAGGAAATTCACGTTTGCGCATGCGCACTCGCTCCTATTGGTCCGAAGGTGCTGAAATTGATAGGGGACCGTCTAGGACCTAACCCGCACAATCCCTGAAAATTTCATCAAAATCGGACCACAGGTTAGTATAGTTTTGCCCGGGACAAGGATTGACCACAGACAGACCGACAGACAGACAGACAGACAGACACGGAACCAAAATTGTTCGGGAAGCTCTAAAACGCAAAAAGCAAGTGGAAATTTTGATTTTGGATGACATTTTTTTTTTCACTTCTTTCACGAATACAAGCTTCCCTACCTTCGGTAGTGAGGAAGCAAAAAATTTGCTCAATAATCATGAAATTTTCAACTGTTTTTGTATTTCATTAGATCAATGGGAACCTGATGTCTTAATAAGGCCTACGAATTACTTCCTTAGTAAGAGAGGAAAAAATCATGAAATTGAGTGACTCATTCATTTTTTTTTTTTTTTTTAATATGTTAACTTTATTGTACTTAAGTACATTACAGTTGTGAGTATAATAATATATATATATATAAATAACAAGAAACATGTGATGTTGATTCCACCCAGTGGTGGTCAACTATAACGAAATTAGATCTAGGTAATAAATAAATAACATGAATGAGATAATATTCGACAAAATAATAACATGTTTTCATTTGACTAGTATGCGTTCATCTACTTATGTATCATGCTAGAGCTAGATCTGAATGTCGTTTCCTTTTCATCCGTCGTTCATTGCGCGGAGGGGGAGGGTTTTCAGTGATTTCAAGAAGTAGCTCGTTGGAGTGGCTCCTTAATCGCTCATGGTGTCGCTCATAGTCACTCTTTAGCACCTCCCTCACTTCAGGGATACCCAGGTCATTGTGAATGGTACTATTTTTCACATACCACGGTGCTCCAGTGACTAGTCTGAGAATCCTGTTTTGTACTGTTTGGACTTTCTTAATTTGTGAGTCGGAAGCTGATCCCCAGATAACACACCCATACTGCCAAACAGGACGTAGCAATAGGAGGTACATCAATTTTTTTGGGTATAAATTCAGTGACGGGCTTGTAAGCAAGTGTTTAAGTGCGTGCATTCTAGCTCTTGTTTTTTGGACTATGCTTGATATATGGGAGTTCCATGTCAACTTTGAGTCCAGTAACAAGCCGAGGTACTTCGTTTCGGAGGAATAGGGCACTGCACATCGACCAATCGTTAGTTGTGAGTGAGTCACATGCCTCCGATATGTAAACTGCACCAACTGTGATTTTGAGCCGTTTACCTTAACCCTCCAATCAGAGCACCATTGCTCAACTTGATTAACAAGTTCTTGCAGCTTGTAGTGAGCTTGTTCATTCGTGGTTCCTCTGGCCAAGGCAGCCACATCATCCGCATAGTGCGCAATCTTCACCGAGTCACCAACCGGATAATCGTGGACATAGGCAAGGTATAAGAGAGGCCCCAAAACACTGCCCTGGGGAACCCCTGCTCTGATCCGGTAAGAGTTTGACTCAGCATCTTCATATTTGACGGAGAACGTGCGGTTACTGAGCTATGAAGCTATTATAAGTAACATAGTGTCTGCAAGTAAGATTTTAATTTAGCTAAGAAGCCGTCATGCCAGACTCGGTCAAACGTTTTCTCAGTATCCAAGAACACCCTCAAGCATATATTCTTCTCTTCATACGTGTCAAGGATCTCGTCAACGACTCTGTGGAGTTGCTGTGCACATGAATGCGAGGGTCTGAGACCAAACTGAGTTGGTGGGATGATCGGCTCCAAATACTGCAAAAGTCTTGGCATGAGAAGTTTCTCAAAAACTTTCGACATTAGAGTCAGCAAACTTATCGGGCGGTAGCTGGCTGCGTTATTTCTTGGTGCGTTAGGTTTAGGAATGAGGATGATACGGGCATGCTTCCACTGTTGAGGGTAATAAGTAGTTCGAATGATTGCATTATAAATTTGTGTCAGATAAACTAAACCTTTTCGTGGGAGATTTAGTAGAAGCGGTTTAACTATCAAGTCGTGTCCAGGGGCCTTCCTTGCTCCAGAGTCCTTTATGACAGCAAGCACTTCGGAGGGGGTTACAAGTTTTGGAAGAGGTGATAGCTGCAGAGGTTCAGCCAAGGTATTTTTCACTTCCTCACAGAAATTGGCACTTCCTAGGGGGTTAGGAGTAAATTGGTTTTGAAGTTGTTCAGCGAACAGTTTTACTTTATCGTGTGATGATGTAATCCATCGGTTATTAACCTTTAAAGGAGGAATTCTTTCAACTTTTTTGATGAGGGTTTTTGTCTTTTTCCATAAGGATCCATCGTGAGGATCAAGTTGTTGCAACTTATTTTGCAGGGTCTTGGCCTCATTCAATTTCAGTGCTACTCGCAGTTCTTCAATGGCCTTGTTATATTTGGCTTTATCCGGGGGATAATGAGTTCTCTCCCACTGAAATCGGCATTGGCGTTTTACTTGCAAAAGGTAAAGAATGTGAGATGGTAATATATGTTGTCTTTTATATACATTATTACGCGCACTCCTCCCCAAAGCGGCCGTATGAGCTTCATTTGCAGCATATTGTATGATCCGAGTGATAGTGCTGACTGCCCTATTAATTTCATCAGGATTCTTCAAACTTATATTTGGGTTGATGTTAGCACCAATATTTGAAGAATAAACATCCCAATCGAAAGGTTTCTTCATAAGCGATGGATATTCAATGGAGTCCAGATACGAAACACCCAGTTCCATGACTACGGGGTAATGGTCTGAATGCATTTCATGGGCCACAGTAGCACCAGAACAAAAGCTGCCAATATTTTTACCAACAAAAAATTCGAGCACATCAGGGACCGCCCCACGATGAGGGTAGTGAGTTGGTTCATTCGGATGCATATACTCTAGCCTGTGTCGCGATCCAACATCGTGTAAGATTTTTCCTCTGGGATTTGAAATATTTGACCCCCATCTTGGATGTTTGCAGTTAAAGTCACCACCGAGAAGGAAGTGCAATCCTAATTCGTGAAAGAATCCCCAGAAGTGAATCTCTCTGAGCCTGTTCTCTGGAGCCGAGTAAAATGATCCCACCTGATATTTTTTACTTCCAAACTCTAGTTCCACCCTTGCTACCTGAAATTCATCTTCACGTAGCGGTAGTAGCTCAGTATGTTTTATTTTCGTGCGTACCAGTAATAGTGATCCACCCTTTCTCCTACCACTGGGATGATCAGCTCTGTAACATTTGTAGTGTTCAATATAAAAGTTCAAATTGGACTTCAGCTTCGTTTCTGAAGCCATAAGGATATCAATATTATGTTGTAATAGGAACAATTCGAGTTCATTCCGCTTTTGGGCAATGCCTTGAGAATTCCAAGTGCTAATTTTTAATTTATTCATTTTTTTAGTAGTGTAGGGATGAGTTGACTCAACAAAGTCAGTAGAGGAGTAATTGTGGATAAGAGGGAATCAATTTTCGAAACTAAGCCATTAATGAGATTGCTACTGTCATCAGTTTCTTTACGCGCAGCATCACTGTAAGTAGGGAAATGTTGATTTTGATTCTGGTTTGGCGCAGTTATGTTCAATGGAGTTGGTTGATGCTGATGATTTCGTGAATGTTGAGTTGAAGGATTGTTTTGAAAGATCGGCTTTGATATTCTCTGAAGCTTAACTGCAACAGGGCAGCCCCTGTAATTCGCTGTGTGATTTCCTCCACAGTTAGTACACGTGGGGTGGTAATGTAGGAAGCATTAATTATTTATTAATAATCAATGTTAATTGTTAATTGAGTAAACTTCAGAAAAACATTATTATTCTCGTTAAAAAAACGACTAGAGGTGACTCTAATAAAAAACGCTGCAAATTATTACGCAATGGTTTATTTTTTCTATGTTGATCACTCGTCCTCAAAGCCACCAACCATCCAACAAGAAGAAAAAACATCGATCGCATTTCGGTCAACGAAAATTTGAACGGAGATTAGGCCTCTTTAGCGATTCACACTCGTGTTTCTGATTTATCGTACGTCCAACCCTTAAATTCTCATAGGGAGCGAACGGTTTGTCCTACAGAGCTCCGCGTGGTCTCAAAAAATTTTAAAAATTCTATAGAATCTTAAATTGAAGGAAAAACAATGCCTTTATGTCAACATTTTTTGAGTTAGGGCGTTTTCAAAATTTCAAAATTCATTTTTTCAACCCTTAGAAGTGACCTACATCAACCAAAATCTTCGGGGCACAACTAGACCTTAAATGGAGCCTACATACCAAATTTCATCAAAATCGGTCAATGCTAAGTGGCAAAAGTTTATTCGATTTTTGGATTCTTCGAACCTGAAACGTGAACCATCAAATTTTGAAGGGGTGTTAAAAAAATTTTCCTTCGTCGATTCCAAAGGTTCATTATTGAAAATAATAAACCAATACATTAGAAAAAATAACAAAACCAAAGTTTTTCTCATAGACTGTCGGTTTTACATTCAGGACACAAGTATACACTTTTTGATTTCTTATAGAATTCTCCGCAATTTTCGTGGATATATTTCTCGTTTATTTGGCAAAGAACCAATTGAAGACCACTCGATCTTCTTCACGGATGAACCACAAGTCCTAACGAGGACTACCTTTGGCCTTAACTCGAGTAAAACGGATGAGAGATTTTGAAACTAGACAATCTCAGCTTTCAGAATCACCCATGTTTTTTGAGATAGCTCTAGTACTGCGTACATGTGAAGCAAAAAACACTCACCTCGAAAATGCACATGGTGGCCGATATTGCTAGCTTTATTCATCCACTTTCTCGAATTCAGTGAATGTTGGTAGTGTTTGACTGTAATCGGTTCTGTACAGACAAACAAACGGATGAACTGATGTTTTCCTGGTAGTCGGATATTCGCGCGTCGTGGAACAAATCCTACATAACGTTATTGATTGATTCGTTGTTTACTTTTCAGACATCCTAACCAGATTATCGCAGATAAAGCCTCTTTGTCTAAACATTATAACCAAACCAATTCTCTCTTACTGGGGGAATCAATAGTTCATGTATTCCTGTTCACGGTTTTGGAAACAACGATTGCCAAGCTTCCTCACCACCAGGTGTAGAGGTGTTGAAATAAGCTAATAAGGACAAACGATAATCCTTACTAAAGAAGTCTCAGCCAATAACATCGAGGTGCACGGAGTGGCGAGGAAAAAGTGCCACAGAGTTACTCGTCTTGGGGATATCGGAGGGAGCGCTCCGTGTTAGCACCACCCGCATCCTCCGGGCTTCTATTCATTTCAGGCCCCAAAAACTCGTTACACATTATAGGTACTGTTCGCAGATAGAAAGAACGCGGTTGGCCAATTCCCGAAGGGTATACCTGCTAACATAGACGACTACCTGTTCCAAAATCTTAGGTAGCCTGTTGAGTCAGGCTGGGGAAAGGGCCGATCCTCAGTAATCATAATCCAGGCATCGAGCACCTCGAATCATAGTAAGGTAGAGAGCCCCTTCGCTCAGCCAATGAGGAATATCACCATGTCGGAATTTCCTATTTTTGACCCCAAAATCGGATTCAGCACCTCTAAAAACCTCCTAAGGCAAACTTTCAGCACGAACTTCCTAATTTACGAATAAACAAAACAGTGTAGAAAATACGAATGTTTAAAAAAACCGTGAAAATGACGTCATGCTGGAATAGTTCATTTATGGCAGCTTGAAGCGCTGAGATCGAGAAATCCATAGTCCCCAGATGCAAAATTTCATGAAACAGTAAAGTTCGAAATCGAAAAACTGAAGAAAAAAATAGAAAAAGCGAGATGGGGAAAATTAAGTTTCCTCTGTTTTTGTTTGATAACTTTTCTCTTAGAAAACACGATTTCATCGTCCCAATGGGCAACACTGGGAGGAGACGGCGATCCGAACTGCCCAATCAGCGAGCGTTCCCGCTGGACGTCTGTTTTCCCGGTTAGTTTTGAAATTAAAAATTTTGACTGTCTCCCAAAAATAACAGGAGACTTATTTTCCGAAATCAGCCCGATTTTTATTTATCCCACACCATTAACTATTCAGGAAAAATGCAAACAGAAATCGGTGAAATTCCTCATTGTTAGGAAGGATTATTATCTCGAATGTGAGTTCACTTGCCCTGTTTACCCTTCAGTCGTCTTTAAAATTTGAAAAGAAGCATCATCCTTCAGGTACTAGGAAGCGTGATTTTATTTTTGAATGAATGAATGAATGAATGTACATTCTCTTAATTGATTGACTTTCCCAAGGGTAAGGAACCTGTATTATTTTTTTATTAGTATTCTGTATTTGTTTTGTTTTGCCTGTAATGAATCAATACTTTCACTTCATCATCGGTCTGTAGTCAACAATCCTCGGTCTCATTTTCACTGGCTTGAGTGGCAGGTAGAAGAAGGACGATGTTTTTGGGACTGTAATACACATGGACACCTCACGAAACCATCCGCAATCTTTCAATCTGCAAACAGTACCTATACAGTGGTATTATTTTATGGGGATCACTTAATGTCATTATGTTATGTTACCATCACATTGGTGTTACGTAAAGAGGATGGTAAAAATATATATCATCTATACGATTACATGTATAAAGTAAATTATAGGTATTTCGTTGTACCAATACTTCGTACCAAATTACGTTTCTACATACAGTGGCGCCTCCTACAGGCAAACATAGCAAACACTGTTTGCCTTACTACAAAATTTGTAGTAAGCATATTTAATATGCAAATAAAAAAATTAATTTTTGTTGAGATTCTCCTATATTTCCATTTTTGCAAATAATATATAGCCAATTTTGGAAAACTTTTATAATATTTAGGGACTATTTCGTTATTATCAAGGAAGTTAGATTAAATAGGAGAATGGAATAAGAAAGTACGTATTTTGTCTTGGATACTAGCCCGCAACACACCAGAGTGTTGAAAATGTCGGTAACTAGGTACAATGGATTGCGGATGATACGCGAACTAGCGCGGGCGATGCAAGTTGTCTCCGGTACTCGGTGATGCAAGGCAAGCAGTTCGAAAAAATGAATTTTTTGAGACCGTTTAGAGTGAGAGGCGACGATCGGCGGGGTGGCGCGGGGTCAGCGCGGGGTCCAGTATTGCTATACTCCCACTATCACGCTATCAGCTGTTGCAAACAGTCAGAAAACTGTTTCGTGACCTTGAAAGCAGAGAAGCATGGATACTAATTAACCCATGCATGGCAAGACATAACATATCCATCCAATCACATTATCTCAAGGAAGGAAAGCAGTTCGTTCTTTCGCCGCCGCAAATAGTAGCTGTTTGACGTTGACTAGTGTCTCGTTCCCGATTTTATTGCATTTCTCGGTACCTAATCGTTTTTCTAGTTGCTAGACACTTGGAAATAACTGCATAATATTGAAGAATGAAGGTTTCACGTCTTATTAGGTCTAAATTCAGAGCTCTTTTTTGGTTTATTATTTTCGAGAAAAAAAGTTTGAGCAGCCTCAACATCCGATGGTTTACGTTTGAGGTAGGTACGTGTAGATTTTGAAAATCGAATATAAAAAATCCGTCCATCCGCGGAACTTTTATTAATTATTATGGACTGATTTTGATGAAATTTGGTTTATGGGATTCCATTTGGGGTCTAGTTATGCCCCGAAGCTTTTGGTTGATGTCAGTTAGGTGAAATGGAAGGGATGTAACTTCCAAAGGCGCCCTCCTATCTCGAAAACTCTCGATATGAAGGTATTGTTTTTTCACAAATTGAAGATAGGTACCTACCATTGAATTTTTAGAATTGAACGAGACCACCCAGAGCTTTTGAGGACAAATTGTTCGTTCCCTACGAGAACTTCAGGGTTGAACTTACGATAAATCCGAAAAACGATTATGAATCGCAAAAGAGGCCTGATTATCTTTCAAATTTTAGCTAACCAAAATGAGATCACCGATCGTTTCTTTGGGTTGTACTCGGTTTTGCTTCCTTAGCAACCAGTAATAAAATTTCTAAACGAAGGAATTCTTTAGTTCTTTGAATGGAGTGTGAAGCGAGTAGATCTTCCAAATAAACTTGATTGTGAAGATGAAACATGGTTGGTTGGTGGTGACAATGGCAAAGCTGAGTTCTTTGCTGGCACTTGATATATAATAAAAGAACCTTTGTGTAATAATTTGCAGCCTAGCTGTTTGCCTGACGAATATTTTCACCCGACGCCCCTGTCTACATAGTAGAAACGTTCATTTCGAGAATCCTATACCTTCTATCATTTTTGTTTGAAAATTTGATAATTTTAGGGAAGGCCCTCGGTTACCTGATGGAGGGGAGTAGGTCTTGATAGACAATTTCTTCTGGAACATGAAATATTTCGATGTTTTTTGAGGAACGTAAAGTTTTGAGGTGCGATGTACCCACTTCCCACTCGTGGAATCCCTGTCCCAGTGCCCTTGCGACACCTTGGCCGAAACGACGGTTGAGGACGCTCGCCGTAATCGTGAGTTGTCCTTGAATGGATCAGCTGACCTCGTTGCATGAATGAGATGCCAAGGAGTTTTTTTTCGCCAACCGACGTCAGCTGATCGCGGCGTACGCGGCTCGATGGTAGGGGTGTGTCGGTCCAGGTATTTCCCTGGAACGGTTCCAACGGTTACGGTGACAAAGATGTAACCGTTCCAAATTACCGGTACAGTTCCATTACCGGTACAGGCGATCAAATCCCACTCACATGGCATGGATGAAGCAGGCAGTCAAATCCCTATCGTCCTTCTTCCATGCTTATGATCTCAACTTGCAATACAATAGCATCATTTTCCTTGACAATTCGCTAAAAGGAAGGAATTTGAACAAGTGTTACAAAAGAGGCAATTTATTATAAATAATAGTTACCAAACAATTCAAGGAAAGAATAATGACGTTGGAGTTTAAGAACTTAACATGACAATAATAAATTAATAAAACTGGAGACAACTTCCATGCTAACCTGTCCAGAAGATAACTTCCCGCTCAAGAGCCATTCCATGAACCATTCTTAGTCCATGGAAATAGTAAGGGCGCTTCCAGGTACAACATGGAACAGAACTGAGAACAAGATCCATGCTTACCAGTCCAGAGCCATTGAACCATTCTCTATGATATCTTATCGTTCCGGTTCCAACCTTACCGGTCCAGTTCCATCCTCACCAATCAGAATGATCAGATTGATGAGATGATTGATCAGATCATTCTGATTGGTGAGGATGGAACTCGACCGATGGAAAAGATTCTCTTCCCGGTCCAGAGCCATTTCAAGATATCTTATCAGTCCGTGGAACTGGACCGGTAAGGGTCGAGTTTTTGTCACTGCGTGGAACCGTTCCAACCTGATACTCGGTTCCACAGTCCCGGTACAGCTGTACTGACCCACCTCTACTCGATGGAGACAATTTAAGAACCCCAAGAGAAGTGGGGAATCAATCGTTATGAAGTCCCGGGGACGTCCCACTGGATGAGAATTAGTTTAATTTCAATACAATCTTATGTACTTTCCACAAAACAGTTAACTTACTCAGTCGTGTAGATGATTAACTTTACTGAAATTTTTAAGTTGACTAGGTATCAACTGATATGTACCTATATAAATATGATTGTGATCACTGCGGCCATCCCATTTGTCGAGAAGGTAGGAAGGGAGGTCAAGAAACTAGTTAAATTTCGCGTTAGGATTTCACAAACAATGTTTCGTTCATAATGTAATGGATTTTTATAATTTAATTAGACTTGGTATTAATTGACCTCATAAGGAGCGGTGGGATGATCCTACTCAGCTCTGGAGGTCTCATTCGATTCTAAAACTTCGTCGCTATTTCATATTAATGAGATACACTGCCTTTAAATTGACAGTTTTCGAAGTAGTACGTTTTGAAAATTTCAACCCCAACTTTTCAGCCCAATAATTGAAAGAGTCGGGGTAGAACCTCAAATGGATTTCATTTGCCAAATTTCATCAAAATCAACTGGGCCGATCGATTTTCGGTTACCTTGAAACGTAAACGATCACATTTTGAGCAGGGAAGGTTCAATATTGGAAATATTAAACCAAAAGGAAAATTATAAGTTATTGTAGTTCCCTAGCAACACAGTTGTTTTACTATCTTGGCAAACTCTTCATTAGTTTTGTAGTTCAAGTTTTGCGTTTATTAAAGCCTATTTCTTGGTTGAAATCGGTATTCGCGAATTTATTAAGCGCAAAACTCGAATTACCTACAAAACTAATCAAGAATGTTCCAAGATGATGAAACAAGGGTGTTTCTTGGGAACTACAATTAATAATTTGCTGTTAATTGTTGAACCCTTTTTTCTTAAAGATGTAAAATTGCAGCTAGGAAAACCGTAGTTCGTTTTGCTTGAAATTAAAATATCTTGTTGAAAACCATTTAAATCAAAACAGCTTGCGTACAAGTCCGCAACACAGTGAGACAGTAGTGCAAGTGCAAGCAAGTTTTATTTCCCTAGCAACGTATCCAATCAGATGATGACTCTTCGCGGTTATGTTGCGTAACGCGAATTCATGAGCAATTCTCGTGACGTTTTTTAGTTAATGTGCCATAGCAAAGACATGAAAATGTCAAAAGTCAAAAATTGCTGAAACTGTGTTAAATTATTTCATTGAAAATTGGCTCATACAATCAAGCTGCACAAATGGACCTTTTTGAAGTTCTTCAGGTATTATATCTTACTGCTTGGATTCATGTACCTGGATTTTGTAGAGACGTAGAAACTAGTCAGTGATTGATTGGTTGATGAAATGCTTTATAAAGGTATGAAATAATAAAAAAAACATCCAATAAGCATATTACGGCTGAAGCACAAAGCTTTGAGCCAGAGTTACGGTTTCTTATAAACATGTGTACTTAATAGAAGAAGAACGTGTGTACCTAATAGATTTTAACAACCTCCATAAATTTGAAGCTCTCATAATAAAAACAACGCAAAACAACTCTAGGAATTGAATTACTTAACTACCAACAACCTGATAAACTGCAAAACATACAAAATAAATAGTACAGAAATTGCTCGATTACAAAACAACAACAATATTACAGAACGCCATACACAAACAACCTCCACTCTTCAATAATTAAACTCATCAACCAAACATTTCCTATAATTTGTCGCTTTTACTATGACATAGTAAAACAGTGGTACATTGTACCACCCAAGTGCTGACCAGTTTTGGTTTATTATTTTCAATAATGAACCTTTGGAATCGTCCAAGAAAAAACATTTTTTAACACCCCCTCAAAATTTGACGGTTTACGTTTCAAGGTACGTAGAATCCAAAAATCGAATAAAAATTTGGCCGTACGCCGTACGCGGCATTTTTGCCACTTAGCATTGACCGATTTTGATGAAATTTGGTATGTAGGCTCCATTCGGGGTCTAGTTGTGCCCCGAAGATTTTGGTAGATGTAGGTCACTTGTAAGGGTTCCAAAATGAATTTTGTAATTTTGAAAATGCCCTAACTCAACAAATTTTGATATAAAGGTATTGTTTTTCCTTCAATTTAAGATTCTATAGAATTTTTGAAATTTTTTGAGACCTCCCGGAGCTCTGTAGGACAAACCGTTCGCTCACTACGAGAATTCAAGGTTTGGACGTACGATAAATCAGAAACCACGAGTGTGAATCGCAAAAGAGGCCTAATCTCCGTTCAAATTGAAGCTGACCGAAATGCGATCGATGTTTTTCTTCATGTTGAATGGTTGGTAGCTTTGCAGACGAGTGATCTATAAAAAAATAATAAACCATTGTGTAATAACTTGCAGCTTTTTTTCCTTAAGATACGTTGGAGGACCCAGATGTTGGTAGTTTAAATGAAACTAGTCAGTGTCTGAGAAGAGCATCGTTTCCTGCAAAGCGTTTGAAGTAAGCAAGTGTCTCAGTGTCGTTTACAAGGTGTCGTTGACGAACATCAAAGACTGTCATGAGATCAAAAACCTCCTCGGTTAGAGTTTATCGATGAAGGGACTTCACACATCCGAAGTGGCTTCTCCAGCTACCTAAGAGCCTATTCAGGCAGGTTGGACGCAGTCGTTACTCCTAGACTTGTTGCAGATGGTGCTCCAGTGGGATTATTGTTAGCGCTATATTTCCCGCTACAGCTCTCCTGTAACCAATATCGGCCGCTTCTATTTCACCTCGACTACGTGCCGCAACTAATTTACCGTCAAGTCGAGGGAAGTTGTGATGCTAGAAACGTCCTTCAGAGTCGCCTCACGTCCGCCGCTGGTCCTTCTCGCCTTCCACCATTCGCGACCTACCTTACCTGCTGGGCCTTAAAAAACTCCTAAATTCACCAAAACGCCGCAAATTATTGAACAATGGTTTATTATTTTCAATTATGGACTTTTGGAATTGAGAAGGAAAAAAAATTACCATCAAAATTTGATGGTTTACGTAATAAGATAGAATCCGAAAATTGGTTAAAAACTCTGCAAATTATTACACAAAGGTTTATTATTTTTCTGAATAGATCACTCGCCTGCAAAGAACACAGCTTTGCCATTGTCACTACCTACCATCCATATTTTGGTTCATTATTTTCAATAATAAGCCTTTCAATTCCTAAGCCTTTGAAATCGAGCAAGAAAAAAAATTTAACCCCCTCAAAATTTGGTGTTTTACGTTTCAAGGTACGTTGAGTAAGAAAATCGAATAAAAAAAATTTCCATCCGTCCGCCGTACGCGGCACTTTTCTTAGCAACACTGGACCGATTTGGTTCAAATTTGATATATGGGCTCCATTTGGGGTCTAGTTGTGCCGCGAAGCTTTTGGTTGATGTAGGTCACTTCTAAGGGGTGAAAATTGAGGGTTGAAATTTTCAAGAGTGCCCTAGCTCGAAAACTCTCGAAATAAAGGTATCGTTTTTTCACCAATTTTAAATAGTATTTATTTTAAATAGTATTTAAATAGTTTAAAAAATTTTTGAGACCACCCGGAGATCTGCAGGACCAACCGTTCAATAGCACCTACCACCATCTGTGTTCTCTCTTGACCTTCCCTCTAAAATTTCAGCTTCCTGAATAGGAAATGAAAATGGCTTCGGAGCTCACTCAGCTCTTCCAGGCGTCTCCAGCATTCGAGGAGATCTTCTTCACTCTTCAGATCACTGATCAGCTGAGTGAGCTCCGAAGCCATTTTCAATCCTATTGAACGCAAGAATCTGAAATTTGAGAGGGAAGGACAAGGGAGAATGGTGGTAGGTGCTATTGATGGAGAACCAGTGATCTACACAGAAGGGTGATCTATACAGATGTAAGATTCTCGCCTGACCTCGCATCTTGTTAGTCATTCCATGTTGTTTTTCAAACCCACAGCTGTTGTCTTAGTTACCAAGAACTTTACTTTCATCTGAGATGAATCATCTCCCGTTTTGTGCATTTATAATCCGTTTGTACGTTAGAATCGACTTAGTTTTCGATTCTCAATAAATTTTGAGCATCGTTTCTTTTGTGTCATTTCGGTTTGTGGATGTTAACCCTAAGTCTTACAAATCGAAAACTCGGTTCTAAACATGACGAACGTACGCGCGAAATTCCTGATAATTGCCGCGGCCAGTGAGGACAAAAAAACGTCAGTTTATCACGTCAAACAGTTTCGGATCCTCAATGAAAGAGAAATCTACGTATTTCCGCCAGACAAGCGTTCAATTGGGAATCATCAAGAACTTGCGAAAAATACAATCATCAAGAGTGCACTGAAGTCAATCAAATTGAGAGGCCAGTTTCGAAACATTACTATAACGCTTTCTGATGACCTACAAGCAATCTATCTCGACTCAGAAGGGAATCCCTGTTTCGAGGGTGAGTACTTAGAGGAACTTCCTGATCTCGCAACACCTGACTTGCAGCAACCACATCACATCGAACAACCATCGCGTGAACAACTACCGGAATGGAAACCCTTGAAATCGGTCACAAATGATATTGTTCTGGGTAAATTCAATGGGAAAAACTTCAATGCTTCAACTTGGCTCACGACGCTAGAGACTGAATGTGCCCGTCTAGAAATTCCAGAGGAACGTTATTGCGAAGTCATCAGGCTGTTCATCGAGAGACCTGTTACCGACTGGTACACAGCAAACAGAGTACTTCTTGGAACCACGATCTGGGGGACCTGGAGACAATCATTCCTCGACAGTTTCTCCAACAAAGGCTGGTCAAACGTAAGTTACGCTTATAATTTTAAATTCATTAAAGGGTCCATCTCAGAATACGCGTTGAAGAAACTTAGTTTACTCGTTGACATCGATCCTTCATTAAGTGAAAACACCAGAGTCTGTTTTATTGTGGTGGGACTACCTTGGTATGTCCAGAATGGGTTGAATAGAGACGAAATAACAACTGTTAACAAATTGATGATAAAATTGAACCAACTGGATAGATCTTTCCAACCAGCATCAAATAGCAACTCTGCAGCGAACAGTAATAAATACTCATCATTCAATAAAACTGGATCCACAGAACGTAAGCCGTGTTCTCATTGCGAGAAAATAGGTAAACCGGGCCGAATGCATCCTGAATCAGTCTGCCGCACAAAAAAATTCTCGAATAACATCTCTTATAATAATAACGAGAAACATATAAAAATAGCCAACAACACAGAACTAGAAGAATTAATGAATAACGAAATAGAATCAAAAAACTGAATTTGCCTCCTCTCATCACACTAAAAGTCAATGTAGCAGATACGCTAGCCACGGGTCTCTACGATCCAGGCGCAAACATCACAATGGTACCCCTACACTTTTTCAGCAGATTGAATACCAAGATGTACACCTCAACACCCTTGACTTTTAGAACGATGAGTGGAGAAGATAAAATAAAAGGTATAGCATACGTAAAAATTAAAATATTCGACATAGAGAGAAAAACAAGAGTTTTTGTTATAGATAACAAGGCCTTTAAATATGATATACTAATTGGTCTTGATACAATAAAAAACTTCAAGTTATGCCAAGATCATGAATTAATAATAAACCTTTGGGCAATGATTTGCAGCGTTTTGTTTCACAATCAAGTTTAATTTCAAGAAATAAATGCTTCACATCTTCACACTCAATTCGAAGAAATGAAGAGTTGAGGTGCCTTTATTAGGAAATTCGATTACTGGTTGCTAAGGACGCAAAACTGAGTACAACGCTAAGAAACGAACAATAATCGCATTCTGGTCAAGTTAAATTTAAACGGAGATTAGGCCTATTTTGCGATTCACACTCGTGTTTATAATTTATTGTAAGTCCGATCCTTAAGGCCTGATGGAAAGCGAACGTTTACAGAGCTCTGGGTGGTCTCATTCGATTCTAACAATTCAATTCTATTTTGAATTGGTTTGAAAACAATACTTTCATATTGCACATTTTTGAGCTAGGGCGTTTTGAAAATTACTATCCCCATTTTTCATCTCTTAGGAGTGACTTTATAATAACTGAATCTTTATTGCACCGAGTATAACTTATTAACGATATCATTTTGAAAATATGGACAAGTATTGTGACGTGGTAGGAGAAAGGACAATAGGTAGGGTCGGTTCGAGGTCTCCTAGTTCGGCTAGGAAGTTGGTGACACTGTACGGACTCTGGACGTTTAATCGAGGGTACCTATCTAAAAGTGAAATGAATTCCGCAGGGATCTTCATTTGTTTTTGTTTGGATTCCTGCGTGGGTTGGGGCTGTGAGCCGGACGGCTCACTTTGTTGTGGAGTGCTGGCTTGCAAGGTCAGTTTGGTGATCTGTTCCTGCATGAGTGCCATTGTTCTTTGATTTTCTAAGGCCTGTTGTTGCATGGAGGCCATTAAATTTGATTGCGTTTGCATCTGGGAAATCATTGCCGTCCAAGCACTTGTGAATGTCGTCTGAGTAGCAGTGGAGGCACGTAAAAATGCGTTGAACTGTTGGGAGAACTCCGGCTTTTCGCCCGGAATGGGCATAGTCGGAGTTTGAACTGTTCTTTTTTCTCCCGGGTTTGCGCATAAGAAACACACGTAATCTTTTTTGCGTTCCGTGGACATCTTTTTCCAGTTAACGTAATTTTGACTCGCACATTGTGCGTGATAGAACTGTGTACATTGCGTGCAATATACCGGGTCTTTGTTCTCGGTATCGTCAATAGTTGCCTTGCAATAGGTACAAGTAATCAGTTCCGGGAGTTGGATGATGGGTGCCATTGTTTATGATTGTTATTATTATTGGATAATAATAACAGGGAATGAGATCGGAGTTCGTTCTGTTTATACCTCTCGATCTAATCGACTTGCTGGGCCCGAAAAGTCGTTTACACGTAACTTTCGTGTTTGCGCAGGAAGTGACTTATGGGTGGTTGGAAAGCAGTTGGTCTTGTTCGAACAGGAAGCTTTTTACAGCTGATTGTAAGGTTCGTGACCGTTTTTAGCCTGCTACCATGTGACGTGGTAGGAGAAAGGACAATAGGTAATTAGGAGCTGTGATTGTATTGTTGCAACTAATATGGTTTTCGTCCCGGAGACTTTTTGAACTACCTACCACGACGCGGAAAACTGAAGTTAATCCCGCTATCAAGTGACAAATATCTAAGTTGGATTATCCTATTGACACTTGAAGGTTGAAGGGAAGGTTCATACACAAGTCAGGCGTGTTTCGCTAGGAGGGACCACCGATAGGCATGTATATTCTCCTATAATGAGAATGGCTCAGTATGGGTCGGAAATATTACATATATGTTATAAACAAAGATATGAGAAGATCCTGGAAATACATAAATGAGACATTCGCCAAAAATAGGTAGCAATATGAGTGGATGGATCGACTTACGATTTGTAGTTCTGAGAACAGAATGAATCAAGTGGGGGTGGCGGATCCCGCGGTACCTGTCCCCCCCCCCTTCCTCCTTCATCAAGGAAGTCGGGATGGAAGGGTTACCAGGTGGACCTCAGACTCTCGATAAGTTATCGCTGGGATCCGTCACAGGAGGAATGGGTAACCAGCACTCAGAAGTGATGGAATTGGATCAATTGGGTTGGTTCATTCACAAGAACAGAAATTAGGTACCTTTCTTTGTGGGTTGCTATCGAAGTACCCCGCGCCGATGTACCCCCCCGGGCATAGTGCCCCCCGTCATGAATGAAAACCTCCGAGGTCATGAATGACGGGGGACACTATGCCCGGGGGTACATCGGCGCGGGGTACATCGACGCACACCCTTCTTTGTTAGTGCAGTATTTTGATTAGGTTTGTTTTTACCAAATACACTCGGGAGGAATACCCAACCAGCACTCAGAAGTGATGGAATTGGATCAATTGGGTTGGTTCATTCACAAGAACAGAAATTAGGTACCTACCTTTCTTTGTTAGTGCAGTATTTTGATTAGGTTTGTTTTACCAAATACACTCGGGAGGAATACCCAACCAGCACTCAGAAGTGATGGAATTGGATCAATTGGGTTGGTTCATTACAAGAACAGAAATTAGGTACCTTTCTTTGTTAGTGCAGTATTTTGATTAGGTTTGTTTTACCAAATACACTCGGGAGGAATACCCTTCCCACACTCAGAAGTGATGGAATTGGATCAATTGGGTTGGTTCATTACAAGAACAGAAATTAGGTACCTTTCTTGTTAGTGCAGTATTTTGATTAGGTTTGTTTTACCAAATACACTCGGGAGGAATACCCAACCAGCACTCAGAAGTGATGGAATTGGATCACTTGGGTTGGTTCATTCACAAGAACAGAAATTAGGTACCTACCTTTCTTTGTTAGTGCAGTATTTTGATTAGGTTTGTTTTACCAAATACACTCGGGAGGAATACCCAACCAGCACTCAGAAGTGATGGAATTGGATCAATTGGGTTGGTTCATTACAAGAACAGAAATTATTTACCTTTCTTTGTTAGTGCAGTATTTTGATTAGGTTTGTTTTACCAAATACACTCGGGAGGAATACCCAACCAGCACTCAGAAGTGATGGAATTGGATCAATTGGGTTGGTTCATTCACAAGAACAGAAAATTAGGTACCTTTCTTTGTTCGTGCAGTATTTTGATTAGGTTTGTTTTACCAAATACACTCGGGAGGAATACCCAACCAACACTCAGAAGTGATGGAATTGGATCAATTGGGTTGGTTCATTCACAAGAACAGAAATTAGGTACCTTTCTTTGTTAGTGCAGTATTTTGATTAGGTTTGTTTTACCAAATACACTCGGGAGGAATACCCAACCAACACTCAGAAGTGATGGAATTGGATCAATTGGGTTGGTTCATTCACAAGAACAGAAATTAGGTACCTTTCTTTGTTAGTGCAGTATTTTGATTAGGTTTGTTTTACCAAATACACTCGGGAGGAATACCCTTCCCACACTCAGAAGTGATAGAATTGGATCAATTGGGTTGGTTCATTCATAAGAACAGAAATCAGGTACCTTTCTTTGTTAGTGCAGTATTTTGATTAGGTTTGTTTTACCAAATACACGCGGGAGGAATACGTCCCCACACGTTGAATATTTTACCTATGTTTTATAGCTTCTTCGTGTGAAGATTCAACCTTTATAAAGGGTTGTAAGACCCCTCTTCTCTTGTCGACAATCAAGTGTAGTTACTTTTGTCCATCGACGCTATTGATCAGTCACAATTCAGTAGGTTTATTCTAATCGAGCAAATATCTTGAAATGATATTTTGTTTTCATGAACCAGAGATGTGGA
Source organism: Apolygus lucorum (assembly GCA_009739505.2). Lineage (NCBI taxonomy): Eukaryota > Metazoa > Arthropoda > Insecta > Hemiptera > Miridae > Apolygus > Apolygus lucorum. The sequence goes on from CM019182.2 coordinate 2,861,992, forward strand.
TTCTGTATTCGATATTTTGTGAAAGATAAGGAGCTCCGTATATTTTTGGTAGGAACGCGGAAGAGATAATACAATTTTAGAGAAGATATCCGTTGGCGCGGGAGAAGAATTCTATAGAAAGTTAGGAAAAAGGTTTCCAAAATATTTTTACAAGCCCCTTTTTCAGGATTCAAATTGTTGGAATAATATTCAAGGTTTGGTTGGAATGCACAATTGCATCTCCCATCTGTTAGGTAATGGGTATAATTCCATCTGAATCCAATGGCAAATTGTTGATGTTTACATGTTTTTAGGCGAAATAGGCAAATGTAGAAAATCGCCCAAGTTTTCAGATTTTGTCGTCGATCAAGGATTTTTACTGACAATGAAGAAAATGGCTTATAAAAACGAATTTAGTTCGTTTTCTACCAAGATTTCAAACTAGCCGATTCATAAAATTAGGCTATGAATGTGTAGGTAAGTGATATATTTTCATTTTCTAATCCTAATGATCCTTCAGACTACGAATTTTCCGTTTACTTGATTTTCCGTTGGTTTATGGTTCCGTTATTTATGTTGAACATTATAAATTACCAATAGAAAATTAAGAAAAAATTAGAGTTTCAATGATTTAATTTTATTGTTTTGTGTAATTTCCAAGGCTCATAAGTTTCAGTTCTGAATCGAGATTTCTTTTACGCAGTTAAAGTAATTAAGTAACAGTGGAAATATTTCTTCTAATTCACCAGGCAAACAAACCTGCCAATTGATAAGACTTTGAAATGATGGACAATATTACGCTATTAGTACTATATGATCTTGAAGCAGCGAATGAGATGAGTATCATATAGCGAAATCAATTTACCTAAGGTAATTAACGAAGATCAAACGAGTTACAAACGTTTCTGAAGCGTCGAAATAGTGGTCTAAAAATCGAATTTATTAATGTCTGTAAATGGAGGTCTCGATGTTCGGAAGGTACACCCAATCTTATAAATAGGATTCAATTATTAATGGAAAAAACTTTGGTGAAAGATATTGGGTTATAAAATGGATGAAATAAAGACGATGTTGATATTTGATTTATATTTCAAACTGTGACCATGCCTTGAGTTATAATTTATTGCAGTACAAACTCCTAAAAGTGGACAACAATAAAATGTTTGAAGGCTCAGCGCACACCATCCTTTCTAGAAGGATGTAAAGTATCAAATTTGTACATCTGGCACCAAAAATTTGCCAGAAAACACGATTTTCTCGTAATTCTTGAAATGGCAGAGAGGTAAGCTCCAAATATTTTTACATAAATGTCGTACTACCGCACTATACAGTTGAATTACCTACTAAACTACCTACCTACATTTACGGTCTATTTTTAAGGGGAATTTAAGTATGAGGTAAGGCTTGGCTGTAGGGATGGGTCATGAGCGAAATTGAGATAATGTGAAAGGTCTAACTGAACTGATTGATGCAAGAATACCTACTAACCTCTTGTCAGAGATCTTAGCAAACTAATTGACTAGAGGAAATTAGCAAACTAATTGAAAATTCCATGATGGTTAGGCCAAGAAACAAATTCACAGTCGGTACAAGGGGCAATCTATACAGTTTATAATGCATGTACCTTCTGTTTTGAGAATACAGCATGATTGTCATTAGATAACGATTTCCCCAATGATTTCATGCAATGTATAGATATGAGGTACAACCTTCAAGAATTGAAATTTATGAAGAACCACAAGTGTTAGGTTGCGAATTTCGCTATTTTGGTTTTAACTGATGAACCTATCTGGACAAGGTCTCTCTAATGCGCAGGATTAGGTGTTCTAGTAGGGCATGTGAAGGAGTAGTTAGTAAGATTTTAGAAGAACCTGTAGAATTTCCGTCTTCTAGGTTCCCCTTCCTTTTTTCGATTTTCGTGTCCGTTTTTACAATTTCGTGACTGTGATTTTTTAAATTTATTTGCAGGTTGAATATTGATTTGAGGCCGCTCCTCCATCGGGGTCTGAACGTACTGATTATTTCAGCGGAATCTGAGCAACAACTCGTCAGCCTCGTCTAACGCATTGGTAAGTAGGTACTGTTTTAGTCTTGAATTCAACGAGTACCAATACACATTTGCTTGATGAGCGATTTTCTGATGAATTGGGCGGATCAAACCGACTGCTGTTCCAACAAGATAATTCAGTTAACCCTAGTCGAACAGAAGTTGTCTACTCCAAGGGCTTCTGTTGAGATACTGTCGAAAAGGATACGACATCCCACTTGAAAACTATTTCATAACCTGCTCTTTCAAAAACTAATCTCGTACCGCGAACTTCGCCTCACCACGAAATAGTAATTCAATTCTTTTAGCAAATTTTGAAAGAAGTAGAAACATTAAACAATCAACATCAACTTTCTAGCTGATGGACTTTTTATTGGGTAGAAAGGTGTTACTTAATGCTCACTACCACATCTACGAATAATGCGTATACAATAGATCACTCATCTGCAAAGAACTCGGCCTCCTACCAACCATAGCTACTACCTACCAACCACGTACCTACAGCGATCGTATTTCGATCACCTAAAATTTGAACGGAGATTCGGCCTCACACTCGTGTTGCTGATTTATCGTAAGTCCAACCCTTAAATTCTCGTTGAAACGTAAACCAACAAATTTTGAGGGGGATTAATCAGATTTTTTTCTTGGTCGATTCCAAAGGTTCATTATTGAAAAATTGTTTTATTATTTAATAATAAACCAAAAACGGAGGTTTCCTTCGAATAATCCATTTTCTAGCTGTCAAAATTATTCGGCAGTATCACCATTTGATTCAGCGTGAAAAATCACTAAGCTATTATTAAGCTAGTTTATTCGGCCGACTTTCGACCGTTTAAACTCGAACCCCCCGAGATGGAGTTTAAACTCGTAAATCGCTCTGGTGAAAGACGATTATTACTATACGTCGATCATCTCTCGCCGCTTTTGGTTTAAACTCGTTTCGAATGTTTGGTGAAAATGGGCCTATGGGTGAAAGATGGCTCTCAAGCCATCTTGAGATCGAGGGAGACCATGCACCGCGTAAAACATTCGATTTTCTAGTAAAACACACGTTTTTTGGCATTCAAACGTGATTTACTCTTCCAATTTGATTTTTTTTAAAACTTGATAGACCGTTGGAAAGCTGACAATTTGAGCATGTTTTTTTCCGAAATGGGCAGGGATTCAGTTTCAAAGTTTTTCAGATTCAGGGGATTCAGTTTTTCAAAGTTTTCAAAGCTTTTTGACTTGAATTTTTGAAACTGTTTCATTGTTAAACGATTTTGGTTTAGCACTAAGTAGCTTGGGAATTTAACGTTCTTTCCAACAGTGTAGTCAGATTCGAATTTGCATGAGAAATAAGGGAGTCATGACCATATCAGTGCCGTAAGGTCGAAAACGCGGAAAAACCTCGAAGTGAAGAAAAGTAATTTTGAGTGGGTTAAAAGAAAATTGAAGATACATTTTTTGTTGTAAATACCTCGTAGTATCGAACCCTGAAGTCCATCTTAAGTGTAGACACCCTGTACTTTGGTTTATTTTTTCAATAACCTCTACAGACCGAGCGTCCATTTAATTGGACACAAGTTTGAAGTTCCCTCCTAAACAGTGTATCGAAGCTATCTCAAACTTTTTTTTCCTTGGTGTTGTCCAAATTGTGGAGAATTATGGCAACACTGCAGATAAGACGGTTATCTTTGATTTACCTTCGAAATTGGCGGAGAAATGGACCCGAAAACGAAGCACTCGTTTCATGGTAAGTTTTAGTGATTTAATCCTTAATTTCCGTAAAATTTCTTATTGAATCTTGTTCCCAGGAATCTAATGGTGATTTTTCACTAATAGTTTGAAAGATTCGGATTGTACTAACGTCATAGCAATGCAACTTGTGGCGTCCATTTAATTGGACGCCCGGTCTATCTCCTAATCAGAGGGACGTCCAAAATATTGGACAAGTGAGGACTCAATCACAAACTTTTTTCAAAACAATTATTGACACCAGCGAGATTTGGTTTTATTTCATTATTTTAATTTAAATATCATCATTCTTCACCCAAATTAATGTTGGAGTTAACTTTATATTCATCAAGCGTCGTTGCTGAAAAGTTTTTGTTGGAAAAATAGCTGAGTACTTAGACTCTAAAAGACTACCTAGTTTTAAAGTTGGTGAAGATGAATGTGATGATGTTCTTGCATTATCCACAATTTGAATTCTTATTAGGTGGTTATTGGCAGTATTTCTTTAAACCTATTCTGAAATTTGAGTCTAGTCACCCTCCCTTTCTTCCAGAAATCAAAAGGATCGAAAAGGATCACAACTGTGGATGCTGCCGCTGATGCTTTGCTGGCGGATAAGGTTTCAGAATACAACTTTGGAGGGGGATGATACAACTTTGGGAGATATTGATGAAGACCTCAATTTGGACGATCTGGAGGTTGTCGACGTGGATCCACAAGGTAGCCTGTTGGAAAGGACGGTCTAGACCATCCATCATTTCGTAGACTTGGCTTTGGCTAACGCCTGGATCCTGTACAGGCAAGACCAAATCGCCCTCAAAAATAAAAGGAACGACATCCTCAGCTACTTAGATTTCAAAATATTGGTGGCAGACCATTTCCTATCCATTTGCGACGAAAAGGGGATTGTCGACGATGTGAGACCATCAACTCTTCGTTCTGGAACTCCAAGAAGTAGGGGGGAAGCAAGGCTCGTACCTCATTGAAACTCGAGGCTATAGATCTTACAGCCTTTGATGAAATGAAGAATGCAGCACGATCCAAGTTACCAGATTGTAAGAAAAATATCAAATTAGTCCGTAAAAAATGTTTGAAGTAACTGTGTGACGAAAGTGAGTTACCATGAAAGGCTGTGACTTCAGCTTTTTCTGGTCTGAATTAGTCGAAAATTGGGTTGTTAATAATTAAAATTCATTTGAGCGTTCATTCTATGTAAGAGATAAGATTGTCATTTCATGTTTTATCGAGATGGTATTTTAAAATTAGGAAAAAGTTTGTTTTGTGATCATTTTTAGTTCATTTTCCGATTTTTTGGTGTTTTTTACTTTCAAAAAACTGAAATTGACTGACCAAACTAAACTAAAAGCCAAGCCAAGTCGAGATAATATTAATTTTAAGTTGTTTAATCCTTTAATCAGTCAAAATATGCAATTTTTTAATTAATAACGACGAAATACATTTACTAAACTGTGATTTTTCTCTTAGAATGGGGGGGTCGATATAGTCCTGGTGTCCATTTAAATGGACATTTTGTAATTCCTATGCGAAATAAATTTTTTTCAAACTTTGATATTTTTTGAGTTATTTTAGCCCCAAAAAGCCAGAAAAACTAGAAAATTTTGAAAAAACATTATCACTGCAAGCTCGGGACTGTAGAGGATAATGAACCTTTGGAATCGACCAAGAAAAAAATATTTTAACCCCCCCTCAAAATTTGTTGGTTTACGTTTCAAGGTAGGTAGAATCCGAAAATCGAATAAAAATTTGGCACCTTTAGGGTCTGTTTGGAGAGGCAGTCCGGAACCAGTTCCGAACTGAAAAGGGGAGGGGATAGAGGCGAATGGACTCCTCCAAACCGTTCAGGACTGCCTCTACGAACAGAACATTAGAATTGACCAAGAAAAAAAGTCTAACCCCCTTCAAAATTTGTTGGTTTACGTTTCAAGACATTAGAATCCGAAAATCGAATAAAAGTTTGGCACTTCCCTTAGTTCCTATGGATCGATTTTGGTGAAATTTGGTATGTTGGCTCCATTTGAGGTCTAGTTGTGCCCTGAAGCTTTTGGTTTATGTCGGTCACTTCTAAGGGTTGAAATTTTGAAAACGCCCTAGCTCTAAAAATTTAAACACATATGAACGTATTGTTTTTCCATCCCTTTAAGATAGTATTGAATTTTTAGAATTTTAAGAGACCACGCTGAGCTCTGTAAATCTTGTTCGCTCCTTACGAGAACTTAAGGGATGGACTTACGATAAATCAGAAACACGAGTGTGAATCGCAAAAGAGAGCTAATCTCCGTTCAAGTTTTAGCTGACCAAAATGCGATCGCTGTAGGTACGTGGTAGGTAGGTAGTATCTAGGGTTGATAGATAGTGACAATGGCAAAGCCGAGTTCTTTGCAGACGAGTGATCTATTGTTTAGAAAAATAATTAACCTTAGTGTAATAATTTGCAGCCTTTTTTTAAATTTAAGAAAACTTTTTTTAATCAAACACGAATTTGACAGAATCAACAGTCATTCAGGAACGGGTTTAAAAAGTAGTAATCGAAGATATTGGAATAAGATCTGAGTTTCAATCAACTTACCTACTTAGTTTAGTTATTTTTCATTTTATATGTAGCCCCCCCCCCCCCCCCAGATAGTCTAGACCTATCCCAAGTAGGGATTGTCATGCCAAGCACCCTGGAAGAATAGTGGTGAGGACCCTGGGTTCTCCCTAGATACGTCGCCTTCTTTAGGTTGGCTGCTCAGCACATCGAAAAACTGAAGAGGGCGTGTCATTCTGTACTACTCTCGGTACCTACTCCTGACAAGAGTAGGTACTCTTTATCCAACTTACTACTCTTGAAGTAAGATTATTGTTGAACTACTTGAATTAGCCACTGGGTGGCAGCACCTTTCAGGCCCTTACTCAACAAGGCAAAAGTTCACCACTTTTCGTAACACATCGACTGGGAGCGTGCTTACGTGCGAGGCTCTGCAGGTAGATGGGCGACACAGAACATAGACGGGAGGGGGGTTCCTCATCAAAAACTCATTGCAATATACACATCTGTTCATGAGCAAATTCTTCCCAATATCCAATATTTTGGGGTTGAGATTCATCACGATTGTAATGATTTTCCTCATACCTTTTTGTCGAACTTGACGGAAAAAATAGCTGCATTTGTCTGTTGTGAAGCTTTTGAGATCGAATCCCAACTTATGATGATGGAGATGGGATAACTCTTATTCCCATAAATCACTTGCGTATAAAGAAACAACTGTATTCTAAAATAACTTGGTTCAAAACGGATTATAAATCATTTACATAGCTCTAGACCGCCGAAACTCCCCTTGCGGTTAGTTCACTGGCTCGTTCTGAACCCGACTGACGATTGAAGAAGTATCTAGGGAGAACCCAGGGTCCTCACCACTCTTCTTCCTGGGTGCTTGACATGACGATCCCTACTTGGGATAGGTCTAGGCTATCTGGGGGCGGCTACATGTATATCTATTACACTTTATTGTCCTTATTTTAACCAACGAAAGTGCTTCACAATATTCTATTGGATCTCAAGTTAATTAATCGAATTATTTATCTATCACCCATTCTCCACACCTTTTACACCGATTCGCTATTGTTAACAGATGCTGTGGAGATCGAGGAGGAGTTTAGCTGTCTTTGCCGGGTATTCGAGTTTCGACTTTCATGACCTAGTGATAATTCAGGAAGCCTTGGAACATCTTCGATTCATCTTGGATTATTTTGATTTATCCGGTATCTACTTATCTAATTGAAACGTTTCTTCCTTCGAGTTACGGACTATTTTCACTATATTTCGGGTTGAAGAAACGTTTATGGAATTGATTAGTAAAATAAACTGCGATCCTCTACCTGAAGTAACATAAAATTTATGTTACTTTACATTAATGTATTTATTACTATTTACATTTAATGTAAATTTCTTTTTTCTAAATATGAGAAGAAAAATAAAATATTTGGAGAAAAATGTATGTATGGGTGTCTTCTGGTTATTGAGAACCTTAGAATGCGAAAGAATCGTGGTAACGTTAATGTAAGGCCTTAGTGGTTGTGTGATTCTCAAAAACTGGATGGCGTTGTGTTTAGGGTATTCCTGTCAAAATTATGAACTTTTTCAGTTTTGAAACGCGGATGTGCTAAGAATTTATGAATGAAGCTAGCAGATAGAATTGAAGTATTTCGATAAATCACTGAAATTTCTGTATCTCTTCATTGTTAAGAGTTATTAGGTATCAGGTCGTCCAGCCCTGATCCAGGGATGTGCGCATGGGTCGGAAAAACTGTTTATTGTTATTTTTAATCTTAACTAGACCTCAATCTAAAGATTTTGACACCAACTGTGACCTTCTAGATTGAGAAGAACTTTTTCTGTGATTTTTCAAAGTTTCGAATGTTTATGACGTCACAGTGGGCAGGGGGGTCCCGCCCAGGCAGGAGGGGAGCGTGACATTCGAAACTTTGAAAAATCATAGAAAAAGATCTACTTATCCAAAAAGAATCAACGAGTTTCGGTTCATTCAACCCTAGTGGTTACCCTCAAAACTCTGTAAAGTTTCAACTTGAACGAAAATATTGATACTCGTCGACGACTTAGCAACACCTCAAACCTGTAGGAAGTAGGTACCTTTTTTTTTTTTTTTTTTTGTTACGGAAGTGGGGAAACTCTTTAAGAGCGAAGGGGAAGTTCACCCCAACAGTGTTGGACTCCCCATGAATTGGGGCTACCAACTAAAACCCCACTCCCTCTGCTTAGGACTCACCCCGGGACCACTTGTACAGTATTACTTCAGGGTGAGCCCTTTTTTGTGCCAAATCGCTGCTCCTACTTCTGGTCTCCTTCAATTCTATTCCTCATCTTCTTCCTCCCATCTTCCATCCAGCTTTTTTGCTTTGAGGACTGATGTGACAAATACTGCCATTGCGTCCCAGCTCGACTTGTTCTTAATCATCTCATGTATGATTGTCTGTGGACGCAATGTTCCAATGACCTCCTCAGCACACCCCCTCATACCCTCCCATTGAGGGCATGTGAAGAAGGTGTGGCAGACATCATCCTCCTCTATCCCACAGTATCTGCACTCTGGGTCAGTGACTTTCCCGATCTTTACTAAGAAGGAGCGGAAGTATCCATGCCCTGAGAGGAATTGAGTCAGGTAATAGTTCACCTCTCCGTGTTTTCTCTCCAACCAAGACTTTAGATCGTCGATTATGAGGACTGTCCACCTTCCACGGGTTTCACAGACAAGGTCTGCTTGCCACCTACGGATGGTCTCCTCCCGCTCTTCCCTCTTTACTATGGTAATTGTCTCTGCCTTCCTCATTCTTATCCTTTTGCGCTCCAGTGCCTGGTGGTATATTGGGATAGTTCCCGCTATCACTTGTGATGCTGGACCTGAGACAGTTCTAAATGCACTACTGATTCTCAGAGCTCCTCTTCTCTGTACAGCTTCCATACGTGCCCGGTACTTTTGGTACCTAAGGGAGTCTGCCCACACTTCTGCTCCATACAGCATAATTGAATCTGCAGTTCGCATAAGGAGTCTCCTCTTAGCGGGTGATGGGCCCCCTAGATTTGCCATCAGTGACAGTGTGTGTGTTTCCATCCACTCCATCACTCTGCGCATTGCCTGATTCAGCTTAAACTGGAGGTGTTCCATCCTTCGAGCTCTTATCACCACCACCAAGTCATCAGCGTAGCCAATCAGTGTAATTCCTTCGGGCATCTCTACCCGAAGAATCCCATCATAGTTGATGTTCCACAGATCGGCTCCCAAGACTGAACCTTGTGCCGCTCCTGAGGTAATTCTTCTCTTTTTGATGCCCTCTTTTGTATCATAAATCAGCCAACGGTCAGCTAGGTAGTTCTGCAGGACTCGTAAGAGGTATGATGGAACATGAAACTGAACCATCAAAGCCTCCAAGATGTCTTTCCATCTGGCAGAATTGAAAGCATTTCTGACATCGAGGGTAACCGCCATGCACATGTCCCTGGTCTTGTGGTTCCCCAGCTGAGTTTCCTTTGCTATTCCTACCACTCTGCTAACAGCATCAATGGTGGATCTGCCAGGTCTAAATCCAAATTGCCTCGGTGACAGGCCTCCAGCTTCAGCAATGGCAGTCAGCATCCTTCTTTTCAACAACTTCTCATACAGCTTTAGGTACCCTTTAGTTCTTTGTTGGTAGTGATTCTACCTGTTCACCTACATATTCTTCCTCATGTCCTCTCCTGGCTGAGTCACCCCAAGCTACTTGCCTAATTCAGCAATATTCCAATTAAAAACCAACATCCTCTCTGGCTGATCATTATTTGTTTTCATTATTAATTCATTTGTTATTGTCGTTTGTCACTCATTCATTTGTTAATAATTTGATGAATTGAATTTTTTCGCAAAAGTTGACAATGGCAAAGAAAGATCATTTTTATCACTATTAGACTATTCGTCACCTTCTAGGAACTGGCTACAGTCCCCGAAAAAAGCCTATTGGCTTAATTAATTAATTCGTGCATTCGTTTTTACTATTACAGACTCATTTAATCAACGACGTCATTCAATTATCCCTAGTTTATATTATAATTGATGGAGTGTTCATGAAGAAACATATTGTTTAGTAATGCATGCATTCCAGGGGACGTCCCATTGGACAAGCATTAGATCAGTTTAACCAGTTGGTAAGCGATAAAACTGTTTCACTCGATGTAATTTGGTTTATTACTTTAGGCAAGAAATAGTGACCCCCCCCCCCTCACCATTATCTACCAAAACATTTCCAGCGGCATGGGAGCCTCGAATCTGAAGAGCATTTCAAAATCCATGATCTACGATACCCAACATGCGAATTCGAGTTCACCCAAGAGTCAAGAGTCAAGATATTTTTTATTGTTGAACCAAGAGAATGGTATAACAATAGTCAAAACTTAAACTAATATAACGGAAATTTGTAAAACAATGAAAAACAGATAACGCAGTATATAAAAAATTCAACAACTAACACCAACTACATATATTAAAAAAATCATCAACATTATATAACTCAGCCATAACAAGACCCCCTCCCCGCCACCACCAATGGTGCCGGCCTGGCACCAAAGCGGAAATATGTCGTAACATTGAACTTTCATCTATTAGATTTAATAAACGGTCCGTCGAGGTTCACATCCGTATTCAAGGTGAAACACACAAGAAAAAAACAAAAAAAAAACGAAATATGCGGTTTATGCTGTCCTGGCACCATGGTGGCACCACTACAAGTTCCATGGTGGTACAGAGAATAATTCATGAAAATCCGGAGGTATAATGAGAATTTTTCGTCAATTTCAAAGGTTGGGTACAATTAGTAAGCAGTAAAGGAACCGAAATATTGAAAAATCGGATATTATGTGAATATCATCCCCCACTTGCCCCCTCCCCTTAAGAATTTTGGTATCCGGGTGAAATTATGTACAACTCGGAAGTTATTTGAGTCAAACAAAAAAAGAAACAAATCGGTTGGAAATTGAGGCCTGGGCAGAGTTTACAAGATTACGCCCGCAAACGCACGTTTTTTAAGCATTAACCCCCCCTTTCCCCCCCTTAAAAAGCAAAATTCAAAATTCCGGCGCCGTAGTGCACAACTAGAGAGTTTTCCGCGTCGATGAAAAAAAGAACCACAAAAATCGGTTGAGAACTAAGGCCTGGGCAGACGACACAAGATTATGCCCAAAAACGCACGTTTTTTGAGTATTAACCCCCCCCCCTTTCCCCCCCTTAAAATCAAAATTCGAAATTCCGGCGACGTAGTGCACAACTAGATAGTTTTCCGCGTCGAACAAAAAAGAACCAGGAAAATCGGTTGAGTACTAAGGCCTGTGCAGACGACACAAGATTTTGTTACACACACAGACATACACCTATGGTTTTTTTCGCGGATTTGGATTCAGAATGGTCTAAAACGGATTACTGTGTGGTTATTTTTTTTTTCTGTTGAGTGTTGTCCTCCTTCACCCCAGATCGATCGCATAAGGACGCCCAAGTCTTACTGTGGGACGTCCTAAAAATCAGGTAATTGTCATTTACGTCCTATACGTGAGGGAAACAGGTAGAGTAGGAACATGGTTATTTGAAACTTGGTGCAATTTAAGTAAACCTTCTGTAGGCTAAGTTCATTTTTGGAAATTAAGTCTGACTTTGCCTAAAAAACGTATCAATTCTTGAAACCGCATAATCTCTGAGGATTTCATCGAATTCGGGAAGAAAAGGATAGAACAAATGGAAGATTTCAAGTTTGAGAAGGTGCCACCAAGGCTGCACAGAAAAAATAAATTAATTAAATTTAAAAAAAATATAAAAAAGAAGCGAATCCGCCTAGGTATTTTGCAATGATTTCCACTTACAACTAAGTCGTTGCTACAGATCTTTATCTTCGTCATTCGTGTTAGTAGAAACTTGATTGTGAAGGTGTGAAGCCAGTATGGTGTGGTAGGTAGTACCTAGCTGGTAGGTAAAAAAAGAAAGGTAGGTACTAACTAAATTACTGAGTGAAACAGTTGTGTGTTTTGTGCAGGAAGAAGGTAAAAAACGCTTGCATACGAGTCTGCAACGCATTGGGACATTTTCATGTCTTTACCTATTGCTTTTTACCTCACTATAGCATTTTATAACCCACCCTCCGTTGTTGTCAGAATGTGAAACGAATCATTAACATAATAACTATCTATAGCTATTTGTTGTATTTTTCAAACCTCACAATGCGTTGTTGTTGTCTACTTTTCCGTTTGAGTTCACGCGGCACTTTTGAGTCCATGATTACACTTGAACGTATCTAAGTCGAATACTATTATAGGTGGCACTGTCTTCTTACTACGAAAGAGTGTAGATATATTATGTTACAAATTGACACAATTTCGTGATGTTTTTTGTTGCTATGTGCCAGGGTAAACTGCAGAGGCTACATACCAAATCTCAACTACCAACAGTTAATAGGAGAGGTAGGTACCATGTAAAGAGGTAGGTACTACGAAAGAGTGTAGATATATTATGTTACAAATTGACACAATTATTAATATTAAGAGGTAGATACCTAATTTCAATAAAATAGACGATTCCGGATTAATTATCTTCTACACTCACGATCATTAGTTTGTAAACAAAATATGAGAACAGTTATGCCCATAGCTCCGCTATTCGTATAGTCAATATGTTATGGAGAACATGAAAATGTTCGTTAAATCGAGAGCTTTCCAACGAGTGGTGAACGATTTTTGTGGGTTAAAAAGTGTAGAAAAGGAACAAACCTAACAACGGGGTCGTTGTAAGCGGAAATCATTATAAAGGCACTGTAACACAATTTCGTTAGGCAATTTCATGACAGTTTTTTGTGCTATGTGTCAGGGCAAAGACATGAAAATGTCAAAAATATCCGCCGTTCCCGGCACTTTTCAAGTTACCATGGACCGATTGTTAAGAAAATTTATAATATATGGGCTCTATTTGGGGTCTAGTTATGCCCTGAAGCTTTTGGTTGATGTCAATCACTCCTAAGGGGTGAAAAATAAAGGCTGAAAATTTCAAAACGCCTTAGCTCAAAAACTTTCACAATGATGGTACCTATTGTTTTTCATCAATTTAAAATAGTATTGAATTTTAGAATTGAATCAGACCGTCCTGAGCTCTGTAGGACCAACCATTCTCCCCAAGAGAACTTGTGTTGGACTAAAGATAAATCAGAAACACGAGTGTGAATCGCTAAAGGCATAATTTCCGTTCAAATTTTATCTGACCAAAATGAGATCGCTGATCGATTCTTCGAGTTGTATTCAGTTTTGGGTCCTAAGCAACCAGTATTCAAATTTCCTAATGAAGGCATCCACAACTCTTATTTCTTCGAATTGAGCGCGAATCGTTTATTTCTTCAAAATAAACTTGATTGTGAAACCTAAATATGGTAGGTAGTGGTAGTGGCAAAGCCTTTGCAGGTGAGTGATTTAAACAGAAATATAATAAACCTTAGTGTAGTAAGAATTTTCAGCTTTCATTTTATAAGTTGACTTGGCTATACAAAACAGACAAGGCGATTAAAAAATTTCTAATTACCATGAAAAATAACGATTACTCAGAAAACGTCCATTTATTGTGTGACTTCACCATCTATCACTCAAAAGTATCAGAACAATGCCTTGAATTTGGAAAAAGTTATGTTTGGAAAGAAAAGAATTTGGAAAGTTGCCAAGCATCTGTCAAGCATCTCACAAATTTCTTTTTCTTTGTGCGAGTGTAGAGAGAATTGATCATCTTACAATTCATGGTATTTTTAAAAAATTGTAGGCGATATTACGATTGAAATACTTTCCTTTTCTGAATTTGGATGGGTTGCGGAGAGTAGGTAACCAACAGGAAAATGACGTTGGTTCATTATTGTGAAAATGGGCAAGAGCGAAGAAGCTAAAATGGCTATATCTGAAGCGCCCTTCTCGAGTCGACGGTGTACGTGGTGTGAAGGGGTTTATATCCCAGTTTCTCGCTTAGTGACGTCAGGTGGCGGGAGGAGGTTGTTGTGCAAGGCTACACGCGGAGCACCTGTTGCTCACTTTTCGCCTTGGGGAAGTTCCTCGGACCTCTGGCAGAGACTGCTGTGATGTTATTATTCACCGCCCCGGCCGCTAGGTGTCAGGAGGGGCGGGACCTGCGTTAGTGGGGATCCTACGGCACCTTGGCTCGGGTGCCCTGGTCAAAGCACAGTTCCTATGACAGCTTCATATCAACTCAACGGGGGCTACTCCCTCTCGTCACCGTATTTTTACCATTTTGATTTCCTTTTCAACGAAAATATGAATTATGGGCTTTTAAGCGTTTAATTAGTTTTGTTTCCGATTCTACCAAGGTAGCGGAAGCTTTGTTATTATTTTTCAAGGAGGAAAATTAGAATTTCGTTGGAAATCAAAATATCTACTCACCTTCCGGAATAATTTTGGTTTGTTATCTACAGTTGATCTGTACCCGCAAATAAAAACATACCTTAATTCACGAATTTACTGTCCAATTTTTATGCATTTTTCAGAGATTGCAGGTTGCGGTTTAGATGGTCCTCAATGAATTCAACGCCCCTCTATTGATAGAACTTTTACACTTTTCATCCGATATTGATGAAATTTTCAGGGGTAGTATGGATGAGACTCAAGATGGTCTCCAATAAATTTCTGGTAGGATCATTGATAGCCACAGTGCATGCGCGAACGTGAAATTCTTAATAGAATTGCATTTATGCATAATGCAATATGCATTTATGCAAGTTATAACAATCGAAGTTGTAACTTCGACAGTTTCCATTCGATTTCGATGGAATTTTCTGGGATTGTGAAGATGAGACTCTGGATGGTTCCCTATAAATGTCGTCAAACGTGGTGGTGGGGTAGAGGTCACACTTATATTTCTGAAAAGGTTGGATGTTGTTAGTTTACGACAATGGATAGAAGAAATCTTATGGAATTCATCAAAATCTTATGACAACTTCAGTGACCATTTAAGAAAATTGCAATGGACTCAAAATCTGATTATGGACATTATTGAAATTTTGTTTTTGTTTTGGTTTATTATTTTCAATAATAAGCCTTTGGAATCGAGCAAGAAAAAAAATTTTTTAACCCCCCCCTCAAAATTTGATGTTTTACGTTTCAAGGTACGTAGAATACGAAAATCGAATAAAAAAATTTCCGTCCGTCCGCCGTACGCCGTACGCGGCACTTTTCTTAGCAACACTGGACCGATTTGGTTCAAATTTGGTATATGGGCTCCATTTGGGGTCTAGTTGTGCCGCGAAGCTTTTGGTTGATGTAGGTCACTTCTAAGGGGTGAAAATTAAGGGTTGAAATTTTCAAGAGTGCCCTAGCTCGAAAACTCTCGAAATAAAGGTATCTTTTTTTCACCAATATTAAATAGTAGTGAATTTTTAAAAATTTTTGAGACCACCCGGAGCTCTGTAGGACAAACCGTTCGGTCCCTACGAGTACTTGAAGGTTTTCCTTCGATAAAACAGAATCATGAGTGTGAATCGCAAAAGAGGTCTAATCTCCATTCAAATTTTATCGGACTAAAATGCGATCGCTGTTTATTTCTTCGATTTGTATACAGTTTTGCCTTCTGCGTAACCAGTAATCAAATTTCCATATGAAGCTTTCTATTTTTCCAATCGAGTGTGAAGCGTTTAGTTCTTTCTAATAAACTTGATTGTGAAGGTGTGAAGCCAGTATGGTGTGGTAGGTAGTACCTAGCTGGTAGGTAAAAAAAAGTTGGTAGGTAAAAAAATGTTGGTGGGTAAAAAACGCTGCAAATCATTGCTCAAAGGCTTCTTCACTCCTCAGATCGCTGATCAGCTGAGTGAGCTCCGAATCCATTTTCATTCCTATTGAATGGAAGTGCTCTTCCAGGCGTCTCCAGCATTCGAGAAGATCTTCTTCACTCTTCAGATCACTGATCAGCTGAGTGAGCTCCGAAGCCATTTTTAATCCTATTGAATAGAAGTGCTCTTCCAGGCGTCTCCAGCATTCGAGGAGATCTTCTTCACTCTTCAGATCATAGATCAGCTGAGTGAGCTCCGAAGCCATTTTTAATCCTATTGAATAGAAGTGCTCTTCCAGGCGTCTCCAGCATTCGAGGAGATCTTCTTCACTCTTCAGATCACTGATCAGCTGAGTGAGCTCCAAAGCCATTTTTAATCCTATTGAATAGAAGTGCTCTTCCAGGCGTCTCCAGCATTCGAGGAGATCTTCTTCACTCTTCAGATCATAGATCAGCTGAGTGAGCTCCGAAGCCATTTTTAATCCTATTGAATAGAAGTGCTCTTCCAGGCGTCTCCAGCATTCGAGGAGATCTTCTTCACTCTTCAGATCACTGATCAGCTGAGTGAGCTCCGAAGCCATTTTTAATCCTATTGAATGGAAGTGCTCTTCCAGGCGTCTCCAGCATTCGAGGATATCTTCTTCACTCTTCAGATCACTGATCAGCTGAGTGAGCTCCGAAGCCATTTTTAATCCTATTGAATGGAAGTGCTCTCCCAGGCGTCTTCAGCATTCGAGGAGATCTTCTTCACTCTTCAGATCACTGATCAGCTGAGTGAGCTCCGAAGCCATTTTTAATCCTATTGAATAGAAGTGCTCTTCCAGGCGTCTCCAGCATTCGAGGAGATCTTCTTCACTCTTCAGATCACTGATCAGCTGAGTGAGCTCCGAAGCCATTTTTAATCCTATTGAATGGAAGTGCTCTTCCAGGCGTCTCCAGCATTCGAGGATATCTTCTTCACTCTTCAGATCACTGATCAGCTGAGTGAGCTCCGAAGCCATTTTCAATCCTATTGAATGGAAGTGCTCTTCCAGGCGTCTCCAGCATTCGAGGAGATCTTCTTCACTCTTCAGATCACTGATCAGCTGAGTGAGCTCCGAAGCCATTTTTAATCCTATTGAATAGAAGTGCTCTTCCAGGCGTCTCCAGCATTCGAGGAGATCTTCTTCACTCTTCAGATCACTGATCAGCTGAGTGAGCTCCGAAGCCATTTTTAATCCTATTGAATAGAAGTGCTCTTCCAGGCGTCTCCAGCATTCGAGGAGATCTTCTTCACTCTTCAGATCATAGATCAGCTGAGTGAGCTCCGAAGCCATTTTCAATCCTATTGAACGCAGGAAGCTGAAATTTGAGAGGGAAGGTCAAGGGAGAATACAGATGGTGGTAGGTGCTATTGATGGAGAACCAGTGATCTATACAGAAGGGTGATCTATACAGAAAATAATAAACCTTTGAGCAATGATTTGCAGCGTTTTGGTTTATTATTTTCAATAATGAACCTTTGGAATCGACCAAGAAAAAAAAATTTTTAACACCCCCTCAAAATTTGATGGTTTACGTTTCAAGGTACGTAGAATCCAAAAATCGAATAAAAATTTGGCCGTCCGTCCGCCGTACGCCGTACGCGGCACTTTTGCCACTTAGCATTGACCGATTTTGATGAAATTTGGTATGTAGGCTCCATTTGGGGTCTAGTTGTGCCCCGAAGCTTTTGGTTGATGTAGGTCACTCCTAAGGGTTCCAAAATCAATTTTGAAATTTTGAAAACGCCCTAACTCAAAAAATTTCGATATAAAGGTATTGTTTTTCCTTCAAATTAAGATTCTATAGAATTTTTTGAGACCACCGCGGAGCTCTGTAGGACAAACCGTTCACTCCCTACGAAAATTTAAGGGTTATAGTGAAATATAGAGATAGATAGAGAGGATGAGTTATAGATATAGATATATATAGAGAATAGAGATAGAGAGAGGAGGATAGAGAGATAGAGAGAGAGATAATAGAGAGAGAGAAGAGAGAGAGATAAGAAGAGAGATAGATATAATAGAGATAGATATGAGAGAGATAGGATTAGATGATAAGTATATAGATATAGATATATATAGAGGGTGATATAGATATATATAGATATTATATTATATATATATATATCTATATATATATATATATATAGTATTTATATCTCTATATATATATAAAAATCAAAACACGAGTGTGAATCGCAAAAGAGGCCTAATCTCCGTTCAAATTAGAGCTGACCGAAATGCGATCGATGGTTGGTGATTTTGATTTTTTTGTTTGATTTTTTCGTTTTTTTTTTATTTTTTTATTTTTTGATTTTATTTTAATTTTTTTATTTTTCTCTTCATATTGGATGGTTGGTGATTTTGTAGACGAGTGATCTATATAAAAATAATAAACCGTTGTGTAATAATTTGCAGCGTTTTTCACTGAAATCCGGTTTGGACTAGTTTAAAACGATTCTTGAAGTTTTTCAAAATTCATGATGCACCTAGGTACTATGTAATGGAACGATATGACGAGTTCGTTAGCCATGAATTTTGAACAAACCTCTTAAGGATCCAATTTTCATTACAATTTTTATTACAATTTTCAAAAACATTTATTACCGTTATGCATTTAGGTTTTTTTCCCATTTGTCTCTGGCAATTATTGTTCGATTTTGATGATTCCAGCGGTAATATTTTAGTTTTTCAATTCCCTAGGCTGCTGCGCAAATGAATTTCAAAAATCCTTGAAATTTCAAATGTAGGTACAGCTGTTAAAGTTTGAGCGCCAGTAATTTAGGGAAATACTTACCCGGAATGAGGAACGAACTGCGACCTCCTTAACCCTCATTGAACCATGGTATCACCAGTGTCGCCGAAAACATCTCTGAAACTCCACAGATGTCACAAAATTAAATTGCAATTCTAAATTTAGTGGACAGCAGAATTTTTCGTAGCCCATTCGAAGCCTCAAAATAAAGTTGACGCAAATTTAGGGTATCGCTATAAACATTTTCAAAATATTTGTCAAAAAGATTTTGGTTTATTATTTTCAATAATGAACCTTTGGAATCGACCAAGAAAAAGTCGGCGCTTTGCGCCTCGGCGGGGGGCTCCGCCCCCCTGCACCCCCCGGTTTATTTCTTTTTCCATACTCTGTATGAAATCATAGGAACACAGAATGTGTTTTTGCGATACTAGTCATCCGTTAAATAAAAAACAACAATAATAAATGTGGAGTTGACATTAACATGACAACCAATAAACATATCACCAGATGTTTTTTCTGTCGCTTTTTCGTGACGATTTTTATTCGGTAGGTCATCGCAAAAACACATTCTGTGTTAAAACATTTTTAACACTCCCTCAAAATTTGATGGTTTACGCTTCAAGGTACGTAGAATCCAAAAATCGAATAAAAATTTGGCCGTCCGCGGCACTTTCCCCACTTTGCATTGACCGATTTTGATGAAATTTGGTATGTAGGCTCCATTTGGGGTCTAGTTGTGCCCCGAAGATTTTGGTTGATGAAGGTCACTTCTAAGGGTCAAAAAATCAATTTTGAAATTTTTAAAACGCCCTAACTCAAAAAATTTTGGTATAAAGGTATTGTTTTTCCTTCAATTTAAGATAGTATAGAATTTTTAGAATTTTTTGAGACCAAGCGGAGCTCTGTAGGACAAACCGTTCGCTCACTACGATAATTTAAGTATTGGACGTACGATAAATCAGAAACACGAGTGTGAATCGCAAAAGAGGCCTAATCTCCGTTCAAATTTTAGCTGATCGAAATGCGATCGATGTTTTTCATTCAAGTTGGATGGTTGGTGGCTTTGCAGACGAGTGATCTATATAGGAAAATGAAAAATAATAAACCATTGTGTAATAATTTGCAGCGTTTTTTGACTTCTAATAACTTACACAAAATTGAGGTCAGTCCATTAATTTTTAAATCGCAATTTAAATCCACTTAATCTGGTGACATTTTGGGACTGCTGTGGAATTCCCAAGATGTTTTCGGTGACACCAGTGACACCACGGTCCAATTAGGGTTGACATTACGATTTCCTCGAAATTCATAAACCAATGATCCGATTTTACTCAAATTAAGAAGGTTTCACGTATAACAAAAGGTGTTCAGCAACATTAAAGCTTTATTTACACATATAAAAAGTACTTACAAATATAAAAAAATAACATATTTTACGGTATATTTAAATTAAATGATGCTGATTTCATTCATTCGAGTCGTAACTTTATGGTTCAGGTAACTAATCGTTTGTCATTAAAAATGATGTCTAGTTAGGAGGTACCTACCGACCTGTCTACCCTCGTTCCAATGAGATCGGATAGGATGGCAAAGTGATGTTAGTGGTGAATAAAAATAATATTTGGCTCTACATGACTGTTGGCGTAACATTTCGTACATAACAGCTGTTATATTTTGTTAGTCGCTAAATTTAATTATTTAGGTGGGGCAGCTTAGACCTGAAGGGACTAGAATGTTATAGCTGACTCATTATCTAATTAAGGATTCATTTTCCTAACCTGTTCTCGACCTAGGAAAACCAGTAGTACTTACCAGACACGTGGGAACAGCTCCACTATTCCCCTCTTATCTACTCCAAAGATCGGAAGTAATGTTTAAAAAAATAATATAGAGTTACAAAGCACTGATTATAACTAAACTTAGGTTCTACCTCCTAGATTACACTACTACCTGTAGTAAATTATCTTGATAATTTATTAATGAGAGTCACACACTTCAACCTAGAACCTATTCAGTTATACTTACACATAAAACCACTTATAAGTTCAAAATCCCTATAAGGTAGGCTTCCTAGGTACCTACCTATTCGCCTCTTTGTTCAACATATATTCGAAAGTAGGTAAGTACCAAGGCTTGTAGAAATTTCCATTATTACGCTATTATTCCTTAAAAGAATATACCTTATTAATGGACGGAATTTGGGGCTTAACATTTACATTACCTATATATGTAATTTAAAAATAGCTAAAACTATGTTATACTGTTTTAGTCGATACTTAAGCAAACATATACTCTGTATCGTACTTAATATTAACAGTAGAGTAGTATTCCAAATCATTCGACTATTATTTATTATAGAATGCAGGTTATAAAAATAATTATTAATCATTATTTTGGACTTATTATTGTACAAACTTACCGAAGTGTTAGGTAGGCACCCTACGTTACACTCATTAATTTTACGGAAGATGATAATTTTGAATTGCTTAAAAAAAACAATACCTTTCCTATGTACATTATTTCAAGCTTTGGTCAATTTGTACTATTATTCGGTAATAATTAATATTATGTACGGATATACAGGGTGTAACACAGTAAGAACGTCAACCCGAAGAATTTCGATTCTACAACTAATTTCCGATCGAAAATGCCTCTTAGAAATTTTCGTTTAACCCCTTGTTTTTCCAAGTTTTCTCAATTTTAAGATTTTTTTCGTTTTTTGACCATATGTCACTAAAACGTCCTTAACTCCCTTTGAATACAGTAAAAAATTAAAACTAATTATACCGTTTTGAAGAGCGTTAAATTTCCTATTTCCCTAATGGAGAAATAAAGTTTTTTCAATAGGCGAAACGGCTGAAAAATGAACTTGAAAAAATCTTGAAAATCTCAACTTTTTTCAACCTCTCCTAAGTCACTGCTTTCCAGCGTGTAAATGCTCGCCTGTGAGCCTAAAAGTTGCACCAAAAGCTCACCTTTACAACGATTTAGTAATTTTCATTTTTAAAGTCGGATTTATTACAGAAATTTGTGTTTGAAAGAGAAAAAACGTGAATTTTTCCAGCGGAATCGGCGCGGAATTCGGGAGGCCTCGCTGGCTCCAGCGCAGCCCCCCCCCCCCTCCCCACCCAACAATCGCCTTAGCCAGCGTCGATTCCTTTGAAAAAATCCACGTTTTTTCTCTTTCAAACACAAATTTTTGTAATAAATCCTACTTTAAAAATGAAAATGACTAAACCGTTGGGCAGGTGAGCTTTTGGTGCAACTTTCAGGCTTACAGGCAAGCATTTACACGCTGGAAATTATAGAGTTATGAGCGGTTGAAAAAAGTTGAAATTTTCAAGATTTGACAATTTTTTCTCTTCAAGTTCATTTTTCATCCGTTTTGCCGATTCAAAAAACTTTGATTCTCCGTCAGGGAGATAGGAAATTTAACGCTCTTTCCAACGGTATAATTAGTTTTAATTTTTCACTGTTTCCAAAGGGAGTTACAGACGTTTTAGTGACATAAGGTAAAAAAAAAGGAAAAAAATCTTAAAATTGAGAAAACTTGGAAAAACAAGGGGTTAAACGAAAATTGCTAAGAGGCATTTTCGATCGGACATTAGTTGTAAAATCGAAATTTTTCGGGTTGACGTTCTTTTAGTGTTACACCCTTTATAGGTGGTATCTTTGGAGCACCTGCACATATCCTTGGGTTTGGGTTGGTTCAGTTTCGGAGCATTTTGGTTTTTCAGCGCCTACTAAATTATATCTTAAATTTCTTGTATGATGAAGAACCAGCGACAATTTCTGTAAAAAACTAGGTGGGACTCAGCTTTACGATGAATATTCATAATTAAATATATCACCCAGCTGTAAATTCATAAGAAAGAATCCACATGAAATTCACCGTACACACACTTGGTACCAAAGTTGTCCGGAAACCTCAGAAACGCAACATTTTGATTTCGGAGGAGCGATATTTTGTTGTGCTGCTTGACAAAAAATGGTTCGCAAGTGTGATGATCGACCCAACAAATAATAATTATTTAATATGATAATTAATTTTAATTGATAATTATTATCAGTCAACTGAATTATGACTGCCGAGCCTTGGGTGAATGTATCGCCTTCCTCAGGGCTCAAAGGGTGTATTACTGCGTGAGCATCACATCAGCGTCAATACCGGGAAACAAAAGCAAAAGGCTGTAGCTTCCTGGTATTTCTCTAACTGGTTTGTTGATTGACGCTGATGTGTTGCTCACGCAGTAATACACCCTTTGAGCCCTGAGGAAGGCGATAAATTCACCCAAAACTCGGCAAAAGAGGAGTTTTGTTTTTGAGGACCCCATTACCAATCAGTTGACTGAAAAAAAATGGTTCGGTTCTAGTAAATTTTCCTGAAAGGTAAAAACACTGTACTTCTGGATTTTTCGTAAATAATCCCTTAGGAAATTGGTTCTACTCATCAGGTCTGAGGTCTATGCATCGATTAATCAATACTCAAGGATCCGGTAAATTCATCGTAGTCATGGGTTGTACTGCATAGCAAAATTAGCTCAAACTGTTTAGTATACCGCGTTCCTTTACAGCACACTTATAAGGGTACCTAAGCGTTTGAGTTCTGAATTCAGTGTGAAACATAATCTAAGATCCACACCAAGGGATCACAGTTGTAACAATCCTGTTAGGTACCTTACAGTTGGTGTGAAAAGATTAATAAAATTTATGAGTGAGGTAAATGTCGGTGAAGGAGATGATGGCCAGGAAGTAGGAGAAGATGCCGCAGGAGAGCATGAGGTCGAGGAACATCTTGGGTGGGTGGAATTGAATGCTTCGTATGAACATCCACCAGTCGGTGATGAGGATGCTGCCGGCCGTCAGAAGGAACACTCCTGCCAAGAACGAGAACATGTACAGCTGGAACAATGAAAGAACGTTATGTTATGTTGAGTCGTAGTTCTGATAATGTAGGTTCTTAATAAAAAGTACACAAATTCCCCATCATCTTAGGCTGCAAGGTAATATCAACGAGGAGGCTGTAAAGTTGCTGGATGTTGATGATGAGGTATTCAGGCGGCTGAAAATACGAAAACCTCACTGTGGCATCAGGGAGTGGTAATTTCATGAAGTTGTTTAGTGACTGATGTGTGTATGTGAGTGTGTATGTGTGTGACAAAATCTTGTGTAGGGGAAGGACGTGTACCTTGGGCAGATTTTCTTCATTGCTAAATTTGGGGTAGTTCACGTCGTTTTTTTGGAGTTTTTTCAAGGTATATCAATGCTCTATCTCGTTGGCTTTCAGAATACCTCTGAAAATTAAAAAAATCTCCCATGGTTGATGCATTAAAATTGATTTTGTAAAAAGTGGATTTTTGCCCAAGGTACAATCTTGGATTGTACCTTGAGCAACATTAATTGTACCTTGGGCACCCATTTTAGTGTTTCAAACAAATAAAGAAATGGGTGAAAAAATATAAAAAACACGATAGGTAAGTACTCTAACTCTCTGGAAACATATAATTTATAAAAGTATAATTTTTCATCAAACATTTTTTAAAAGTAGGGTTGCAGTAACTTATTCACGAGCCCAAATAAGACGTAAAACAAACTTTCTCCTTGGGAAATATGTTTTGAAAATACAAAAGTATAAAAATAACGACTTCACACTATTAATCATTTCAGAACGCGAACACTTGGTGTAGTTACCAAAGAGTTTAGCGAAGATTACAAAAAATCATAAAATTAATAAAGGTCGAACCCCGCAAAAGAAACATTGAAATGTATCCCTCATCATCGGTTAAAAATAGGCTGGGGCAAAAATTTTATGATGTCCCGGACCCTCACTCGGAAAACATGTCAATATGGAAAGGTTTCCTTATTTCCTCAACAATTTCACTGTCACTTGGTGACTGTCGGCTTCTAGAACTGGACAGACGTAAAATTTGGCAAGGTTCTGTGTAGAAAAAGAGACCAAAACCCTTTTGTTAAAATTGACCACCACGTTGGTGAAATCCCACTTTCCTCCAATCCATTCCTCGGTTGTCTCTCCTACCATTTCCCTTCCTAGATAGTCCAAATTTCCATCATCCTCTCCGCCAGAACTCTATATATCCAAATTCCTCTAAGCCAAAATTCAGCTTCTTGGTAAGCTTGACTTTTTCACTCATACTCAGCAGACGTTTTCTTAAGTGAAATCTGTTACCAGAATGCACAGGAAATCGAGTGGTTTGTACCTTGAGCAACCCCTACTTGTTGCCCAAGGTACACGTTCTTCAGCTGCTCTAGGTACACGGAAAGGACTTGGAGAACATTTTGACCTCTCAATTCAAACCATGAAAACCAAACACAAAAATCGATAGATCTCGTTGAAGCCCACACCCCACAGCTTCTGAATCCACCAAAAATATCATTTATAAACACTTTCCAGGTCGCTGGGAAACCTCGAAGCACAGAGGTTAGTTACCCAAAATGAGAGGGCAAAACTAACTGGACGGCGTTCATCCTCTACAACCGACGCAAAGCGCTCCACTGTTCGAGAGCAGTCTTGCCATCATGAAAGCAATATTTTGGCACGATCTTTCAATATTTCTCTTATCAAGGGTCTGAGTAATGAAAAGTTGCTCAAGGTACATGCTGCCCAAGGTACACGTCCTTCCCCTACTCTGCACAGGCCTCAGTTCTCAACCGATTTTCCTGGTTCTTTTTTTGTTCGACGCGGAAAACTATCTAGTTGTGCACTACGTCGCCGGAATTTCGAATTTTGCCTTTTAAGGGGAAGGGGAAAGGGGGGGGGGGGGGGTTAACGATAAAAAACGTGCGTTTTTTAGCATAATCTTGTGTCGTCTGCCCAGGCCTTAGTTCTCAACCGATTTTCGTGGTCCTTTCTTTGTTCGATGCGGAAACCTATCTAGTTGTGCACTACGTCGCCGGAATTTCGAATTTTGCCTTTTAAGGGGGGAAAGGGGGGTTAAAGCTTTAAAAACGTGCGTTTGCGGACATAATCTTGTAAACTCTGCCCAGGCCTCAATTTCCAACCGATTTGCGTGTTTCTTTTGCTTCCAAGTCTACCAAGGTAGCGGAAGCTCTGTTTTCACTTTTCATGGACGAAAAAAAAAGTTCTCCAAAATCAAAATTTTCACTCGCGTTTTGCGTTTTAGACCTTTCTGAACAATTTTGGTTCCGTGTCTGTCTGTCTGTGTGTCTGTCATGAATTTCTTGTAACGCTGTACGTTAACTTAATTGTTAACTTTGTAACGCTGTACGTTAACGCTTGTGTAAACTGTACGAAGATATATAACTTCTACATTTTCTATCCGATTTCGATGAAATTTTCAGGGATGTTACAGATTAGTGTTTAGATGGTCCCCTATGAAAATCATCATCCTCGGACTGATAGAAGCGACTGCGCATGCGCAAACGTGAATTCCTTGTAACGGCCATAACTTCTACATTTTCCATCCGATTTCGATGACATTTTCAGGGATGTTACAGATTAGTGTTTAGATGGTCCCCTATGAAAATCATCATCCCCGGACTGATAGTAGCCTCTGCGCATGCGCAAACGTAAAATCCTTGTAACAGCCGTAACAGTCGCGTGTGACGTGAGGATCTCAAACCCCATTCAACTAACCCCTTTATAGGACAGTGAGCAACGCTCTGGACTCCCACCAGGAGTCCCAGGTTCCACTCCCAGTCAAGCTAAGAAATTTTTTGATCCAATCACTACCGCACTTACATTTTTCGTCCGAATTTGATGAAATTTTCTAGGATTGTCCAGATTAGCGTGTAGATGGTCCCCTATGAGGGCAGTGAAAGGTACTTAGAGATTGATGTTTTGAGATTAACTACTATGCATCGGATCATATACAGGGTGTCTACCATTTGGATGGACCAAACTTCAAGGATCGATTCTACAACTAATTTGCAACAAAAAATGTCTCTTAGCAATTTTTTCGTAACCCACTCAAAATTCTTGTTTTTCCACTTTGAAGTTTTTATTCGTATTTTCGACCTTGCAGCACTAAAATGGTCATAACTCCCTTAAATTCTCATGCTACTTCAAATCTGAGTACACCGTTGGACAGAGCGTTAAATTTTCTATCCATTTAGTGGGAAAACCAGTTTCTTAAAGCTATTTGCAAAAGTAAAAAAATAAATCAAAGTCAACATTTATAATTTTTTTCGAAAATCGACATTTTTCAGGCTAACGATTCCCCGGTGAAAAATACCGCTATCGTGGTGCACTCAACGGGAAAAACTACCCCAAGATCTCACCTTTCTAACGGTATGTCAGTTTCAAGGTTTAAGAGGAAAGTTTCTTTGAAAAAATTGAGTTTTATGCGAAAAAACGTGCTTCTTTAGGCATATCCCGCTAGAGAGTCGACCAAGTATTATTGCCTTCACTTTTCAAGGATTGCAATAAAAAGTCCACCAAATTACATTTCCACTCGTATTTTACGTTTTGGCCCTTCCTGAACAATTTTGGAACCGTGTCTGTCCATCTGACAGTCGGTCTGTCTGTCTGAGAGTCCTTGTAGATGGCAAAAGCAATACGAAGCTACTGTCCGATTTTGATGTAATTTTCGGCGATGTTCTCCATACAAATCAAAGTCAAGGCATTAAATTTTCAAAATCAAATTCAAAACTCTTAATTTTTAACCTTGAAAAGGTTTTAGCGATGGGACCCCCCGCCGAAAAAGAGTCGACCAAGTATTATTGCCTTCACTTTTCAAGGATTGCAATAAAAAGTCCACCAAATTACATTTCCACTCGTATTTTACGTTTTGGCCCTTCCTGAACAATTTTGGTACCGTGTTTGTCCATCTGACAGTCGGTCTGTCTGTCTGAAAGTCCTTGTAGATGGGAAAAGCAATACGAAGCTACTGTCCGATTTCGATGTAATTTTCGGCAATGTTCTCCATGAAAACCAAAGTCAAAACATTAAGTTTCCAAAATTAAATTACAATTTTTTTAATTTTTCTTAGAAATTACCATTTTTAGGTTTATTGTTAACCTGGAATAAGTTGTGCTATCGTGGGCCACTCAACGGAAAACCCGTTCATTTTGAATTTAAATTATTTAAATTTTTATTTCGAGGTAGTTTTGTTCGTTGAGTGGCCCCGCGATAGTGCTTATTACGGGCAAACAATAAAACAATATTGAGAGGGGGTTAACTTTTTTCTTCTTGCTCGATTCCAAAGGCTTGTTATTGAAAATAATAAACCAAAAAATGGTAATTTCTAAAGAAAACTCGGCGCTGCGCGCCTCGGCGGGGGCTTCGCCCCCTGCACCCCCGGATGATTTCCGCTTAGAGCCTAATGGCTAAAATGTGACATACCTTGAAAAGGTTTTTGCTCCCTCTCCCTCTTTATCTTTCTTCCACTGTAATATTTAAGATACCTCCTTATTCATAATAACATCAGGTTGTCAAGCATATTTGTCGTCAAGCATATGATAAATCATAGCGCTACTTTCCTGTCGCTTTTTTTCTGTCGATTTTTCCTGTCGTTTTTCGGCGGGGGGTCCCATCGCTAAAACCTTTTCAAGGTTAAAAATTAAGAGTTTTGAATTTGATTTTGAAAATTTAATGCCTTGACTTTGATTTGTATGGAGAACATCGCCGAAAATTACATCAAAATCGGACAGTAGCTTCGTATTGCTTTTGCCATCTACAAGGACTCTCAGACAGACAGACCGACTGTCAGATGGACAGACACGGTTCCAAAATTGTTCAGGAAGGGCCAAAACGTAAAATACGAGTGGAAATGTAATTTGGTGGACTTTTTATTGCAATCCTTGAAAAGTGAAGGCAATAATACTTGGTCGACTCTCTAGCGGGATATGCCTAAAGAAGCACGTTTTTTCGCATAAAACTCAATTTTTTCAAAGAAACTTTCCTCTTAAACCTTGAAACTGACATACCGTTAGAAAGGTGAGATCTTGGGGTAGTTTTTCCCGTTGAGTGCACCACGATAGCGGTATTTTTCACCGGGGAATCGTTAGCCTGAAAAATGTCGATTTTCGAAAAAAATTATAAATGTTGACTTTGATTTATTTTTTTACTTTTGCAAATAGCTTTAAGAAACTGGTTTTCCCACTAAATGGATAGAAAATTTAACGCTCTGTCCAACGGTGTACTCAGATTTGAAGTAGCATGAGAATTTAAGGGAGTTATGACCATTTTAGTGCTGCAAGGTCGAAAATACGAATAAAAACTTCAAAGTGGAAAAACAAGAATTTTGAGTGGGTTACGAAAAAATTGCTAAGAGACATTTTTTGTTGCAAATTAGTTGTAGAATCGATCCTTGAAGTTTGGTCCATCCAAATGGTAGACACCCTGTATATATGTGATGGATTGATGAAAACGAAGACTGAAACCCTGATTGAACCAGATTGAACGTTTTCCATTTCACTTGCATTATCATCAGATTTACTGACATTGTTATTTTAAACAATTTTTATTATTTGAAACTCGAAAACACAGTAGTGTCGCCACAAGCTGCTCGTAAATCCCCTCGTGACAGGTTTTGAAACTATTGAGAGAAGAGAGGGGGCACCTGTTAAGCCCTCCTTCAGTTCTGCCCGAACAGTTATCGTTGTAGCTCGCTTGAGTGTGAACCTTTGAGGTGTCATGTGATCATTTTGATATCAAATTTGTAGTAAATACTGTCCGAGGGGGAGTATCGCTAACTCGAGTTCCGTTTCTGAAATAGTACAGTAACGTCAGGTAATAAAATTAGTTTACAATTCGGAAGTGTTGTTCCTTTGCAAATACCATGTCTTCCGACGAAGAGGAAGGTCAGCATCGGGAGGAGGAACCCACCATAACATCAGAAGATGGGATAAACAACTTACGTGCCAGATTTAGTGAAAATCGTGAATTCAATAGTGACTCTGTGAACAATTATTTCGTGAAAACGTCGGAAACGCTCGGGATGATTGTGAAAACGTCGGTCATTCAAGTCTACGTCCGCCATTTTCAGGACGAGTCGAAAATACCTCGAGGGGGAAAACCCTCCACCGGACCAGAGAGGACGAGGCGAGGGGGGTACACCCTTCCAAGATCACGCACTTCCGAACGCGATGTTGCCGAATTTTTACGAGTGCTGACGAAACACGAGTGGAGATCGTCGGAGACCTCCTGTTCCTCCACCCCCCTCACCATACGCTCATGACAAGTATTATTTCAGGAATGAATTACACAATTTATTATTTGAACAAGCGAGAGTTATGAAAGAAATGGCTGACAAAATCTCTTTGAATCAAGAATTACCTCTTCAAAACGCTGCCCAAATGATTAAACCTCTTTTTTCTCATCTCCTCAAAACTTCAATCTTCGCTGTGGGCATTGTCAACGAACTGAACACAAAGTTTTTGAGCGTCACACATCAGTGTTTGAGACTACCTCAGCAAGTCACCTATCAAAGCAACCCATCATCAATGCAATTATTACTTGCTTTGCCTGCAACCAAGGAGGATACATCGCACCGAACTGTCCCAAGAAGAAGCAGTTATCAAGACCAGGCCCGGGAGAATACAGAAGTCTGATGCCCAAGCCAGCAGAGAAGCACGTTGGCCTATGCGTTGCTAATCCAGAAGGCACTTTTACTTACCGAGGTGATGTATTCCACTATTTTTGGTTTATAATTTTCAATGATGAACCTCTGGAGTCGACCAAGATTAAAACAATTTCTAACCCCCTCCTCAAAATTTGTTGGTTTACATGGAGTCCGGGAATTGAATAGAAATTTGGCCGTCCGCGGCATTTTTTTTTGGTTTCCATTGACTGATTTTGGTGAAATTTGGTATGTGGACTCAGTTTGGGGTCTGGTTGTGCCCCTAGGATTTTGGTTGATGTCGGTCACTTCTAGGGGTTAAAATTTTGAAAGCGCCCTAGCTCAAAAAAAAAAAAAAAAAAAAAATGGTATAAAGGTGTTGTTTTTCCTTCAATTTGAGACAGTATCGAATTTTTGAGACCGCACGGAGCTCTGTGGGACGGACCGTTCATTCCCTATGAGAGCCTAGGGGTTGGACTTAAGATGAATCAGAAACACGAGTGATCTATGTAGAAAATTTATAAACCTTTATGTAATCATATTCAGCGTTTTTCGTCTCAGGATCAGAATGCTCTCTCCTTCGTATGTCCATTAGTTCTAAATTACAAGGCACTTCCTTTAACAATATAGTTCATTTGCATGGAATAGGATCTGCAGTAACCATTTCTAAATGCCAAAAACGAGTTTTAATTACCACCAATGGTCGTGATACCATGTTTTGTTTCACATAGTGGCAGATAGAGCTGTCTTCCAGTGCCCATAATTTTGGGGCGAGAAATTCTTGTGACAGATTATTATATGGTGATTATCCCAAATACGTGCAAATTGAGGAAGGACATCCTCCTATCATGTCTTCTACTACTGAGAATATTTTACTGGACACTACTGGACTTTTTATGAATGAAATTCGTGTTAAATCGGGGACACAATTCTTGGAATTGAGTCAAAAGTTTTATTGGATAATGATATTAAGAGAGATAAGCATTCTGGAACTGATAACACTTGCAAATCTAATTATGGAATTTTCTGATTTTTGATAGATCGATGTTCTCTGGATCGGTTTACAAAGGATGTGGTTGTGTTGTTCAGTGAGATCCCAGGCTGTCACACCATAACCGTTCCATTCTTTGATTTACCCACACATACAGACTCATTATCAGAAAATCGTCAAGTTTCACCAGTAAATGATGTGAATTTCAACGAATTACACACAGATATTCCTATTAGTCAAAAATCAAAACTCGTTAATATTTTACAAAAATATTCAAAATTCTTCATCACAGGAGTTCTAACCACACGCATTACCACTGGAACATTTAAAATTCTTCTCATTGATTCAACTAAAACAGTACAACAACGTCCTTATAGACTCAGTCCTGTTCCTGTACAATGTGAATTAGTTCGAGAGCACATAAAAGAACTTGAAGATGCAAAAGTAATTTGTCCTAGCTCATCCCCTTTTTAGTCCAATAGGTACTTCTTGTTCAGAAAAAGACTGGAGGTTTTCGGATGACTGTTGATTTTCGTTCCTTGGATTTGAACACAGTCCCAGAACATTTTCCTTTGCCGTTGATTACTGATCAAATTGCTCGATTTAGTGGAGCTAAGTATTTCACCATCTTGGATGCTGCCTGTGGATTTTATTAAATTCCTGTTCAGGAAGACTCCATTGAAAAACTGTCTTTTGTAACACCAGATGGACAGTGGGAATTTTTGGTTTTACCTTTTGGGGTACGTAACGGACCAAGTGTCTATCAACGAGCTATCATGAAAGCTTTAGGAGTCTTAGCACATGATTATGTCACATGCAACATGTACGATAATTATGTTGATTTCTGCTAGCACTCCGAGTGAGGCATTAGAAACGCTTAGATTGTATTCTGGAATATTAACAGCTGCTGGTTTCTCATCCAATTTCTCTAAATGCTCATTTGTTGTAACTAAAATCAAATATGTAGGTTATGAGATAGAGAACGGAGAGTTGCGACCCAATAAAACTAAAGTTGAAGCTCTCACAAATTGCGACCTCCCACAACTCTTTGTACACTTCGCCAATTTCTTGGTCTAGCTTCAAATTTTAGACAATTTGTGCATAATTTTGCACAGTTAGCAACCCCTTTGTTCCAATTGATGACAACAAAGGGATGGAAGATCATGAAAAGGTTAGACACATTTTATTGGCCTCCTAATTGCAGAGCCAATGTTAACCATTTTCAACCCTTCTTATCCAATTGAATTGCATATTGATGAAAGTTCTTTAGGTTTTGGATCAATACTGATTAACATCATTGATGAAAGCCAAGACCTGTTGCATACTACAGCTGTTAGTGTCGTCTCCTCCGCTGTTTCAGTGGTTAGGCCTGACTTATTTTTGCGCCTACGTGTGAATTAAAATTATTTGCAGTAAATCTCTTATGTCCTGCCTAGGTACTAAGTTTCCTAACAATCCTAGCTGGGGATTGGGGTAAGCTGAAGTTTAAAGACGTATGACTGACCTGGCGATCCTCTTGGGTCAAGATAATCTTTAGAGATTTGTCCCATACGAAACTTTGTCAGCATGTGCGTCTGACAATAGCAAAAGAACCACTCTATCAGAATCCACGTTACTGAAGGGTTTTTATTGAATTAATGGGAACAAGAACTTGTAGAAAAACTATTTATTCAAATAACGAAAGGTACGAGAGCGGTAAGTATGACTAGGCAGATAACGGACAACAAAACTAGTAATTAGAGTGGGGAACTAGTCAACTTCTTCTTGTTCACTTTCAAATGTTTATTCACCCAAACAATCAGTTACCACTCTTAAGAGCTGAAGACCCTTGTTGTGGTTTATGCCGCAATTCATTCTCATAACTATTTACAAAGCTACCAATTCATTGTAGTAACTGACTGTGCTTCGCTTCGTGCAACACAGAATAAAACAAGAACTAATACCACGAGTCCAAAGAAGGTGGTCCTTTTGCAAGGTTTGAAAACCCATTGATGACAATAATGATAGTACTGTAACTTCGGAACCAATTATTGAAAATCCAAATGCAAATTCTTTGTTAATCAGCACCCTCATAGAGCAGCAACACCAAAAACTAAGACCTCATGGAAACATCGTATATTGATCCTGATATTCAAAACACTTATGAAATTCATGGAAGAATTTTGTGTAGGAAAGTACAGAGACATACACGCCCAAGATATCTTCACATTGTACAACATTCACTACGTTATGCTGTTTGTCAACAATGTACAAGAGTCTCTTTTCCATTTTGGATATGAAAAAACCTTAGAAGCATTCTATTCACTAGCACACATGAATTTCGAGATACTGCTACTCGATTGATGCATAAGTCGATTGGACAGCATAAAGCTTGAGGAAAACGATTTGGTTTTTGCACAGATGGAGGTGAGGAATCTAATCATATTGGATAACGCTTATCGAGTACCGTTTAAAATTGTTAAGTTTTACCAAATGACCGCTACTTATTGCAGTATGTTTCTGGAGGATCAAGGAGTACTTGAAATACCCCTCACGAACAGTTGCGCAAGGCTCCTAATTTTGATGGCTCGAGCACTATCCCTGATGATAGCAGGGATTTATCGAAGTAATTTTGACTTCTTGACTGTTTTTGTTCATAGTGGACTACCCACTGCTCTTCCAAGGTGACTGTGGATTCGCCCAGTCTTGTTATTTTGTTGAATGTGGATTATTCCACCTATGTTGACTTTGGATCCCCAAGTCTTCTCAGTGATCATCATGTTGAATGTGGACTATCCCACCTATGTTGACTTTGGATCCCCAAGTCTTCTCAGTGATCATCATAATCATTTTCTCAGTCAAGTATAGTCTAATTTTGGAATGTGGGCTGGAGTCTACCTTGCTTGGCACCCTTACGTTGGCTGCGTCATAGTTGGACCCTTGTTCTATGTCCTTCCCTTCTACGTGGTCTACGTCTTACAGTCATTACTTTTCTGATAGTGTGACTGTCAAGCCCAAGTGAGATAGACAACCTTCCCAAGCAGTTCTTTTGAATGAGGTTCCTTTTGAAACGAGTTGCTTTTAATGATTCCTAACGACTGGATTCACCTGGCTCGAATATATTGATCAAAGGATAATTCCTGTACCTCCTTGCACAATTTGTGTGTTACTTGGAATTGTTTGTTCATTGAAATTTTCCTCGTGCCTCCAACCTCCACTGTGCATGTGCATTAATTTACTTGCCAGTTCTAAGCTGTTATTTTGAATTGTTTGCCTGAAGGGGAAACCCTTCAACTTATGGAGACGGGAGTAGGCTGATATTCTCTTCACTAATGGGCTGTGTCTGGTCCCCTAGGTGAACTGAGCTCCCGAGGACGGAAGCAACGTCAGGATCGCCGTGTGATGGATTGATGAAAACGAAGACTGAAACCCTGATTGAACCAGATTGAACGTTTTCCATTTCACTTGCATTATCATCAGATTTACCTGACATTGTTATTTAAAAACAATTTTTATTATTTGAAACTCGAAAACAACAGTAGTGTCGCCACAAGCTGCCTCGTAAATCCCCTCGTGACAGGTTTTGAAACTATTGAGAGAAGAGAGGGGGCACCTGTTAAGCCCTCCTTCAGTTCTGCCCGACAGTTATCGTTGTAGCTCGCTTGAGTGTGAACCTTTGAGGTGTCATGTGATCATTTGATATCAAATTTGTAGTAAATACTGTCCGAGGGGGAGTATCGCTAACTCGAGTTCCGTTTCTGAAATAGTACAGTAACGTCAGGTAATAAAATTAGTTTAACAATTCGGAAGTGTTGTTCCTTGCAAATACCATGTCTTCCGACGAAGAGGAAGGTCAGCATCGGAGAGGAACCCACCATAACATATAA
>CM019182.2:2897346-2921412 GCA_009739505.2 Apolygus lucorum
ATTTAATCCTTGTAGAAAGTTTTGCTCGATTACCAACATAAGTCTGTCTATACGGAAGACTGAAATTGTGATCTCTTAACCAGAAATATTGCATTTCAAGCAAATTCGTTGAAATAAATGATCATTGGAATTTATATTTTTCTTAGGTATAACTTGTATTTTTCAAGTTCAATTTTTCAGAATATATTTTATGATAATATTATACATACTTGATATTATCAAGTATTTCTGGGGTAATGAATTCAATTCCGACTAGTAACATTGCACCACTGCCCGTTTCCGTAGCGATAATTGTGAGTTTTTCAGAGTAAAGATATACGCACTCGTAGGTAACTTTATTCTAACATTTAAACGATTAAATCTGGGGGTTACAATTATCTGATCAATGAGCTCGACCACTCAAAATGTTCAGGAAGCCCTGAAGATCAATTCACTTAATAAAAAAATCAATTTAACCCATTTCGAGTGGGAGAAATTGTATTTGGAAATGTTTTGGAGTAAATCTTGGGGTAAAGTTTGACGGTTTTACGGTATTGTTTATTCCTCTAAGACTGGCCAAGCTGTTTGCCAGACGAATATTCTCACCTGACGCACCTGATAAAGTATGCCCCACCAATCCATTTAAAAGTTCAATGAGTTTCACTTAAGGTTATAACAGAGCACTTCAGTGGAATTGTAAGAGGTTTATTAAATACGTACAACAAGAGGACTTTTTTTTCGTTAGTGCTTTGATACGCCTTATTAGTTCTTTTCTTCATCAGACAAACGTGTTTCTTCTGTTAGCAGCCTTACTACCAGTCTGTCCATGGTTTGATTTTGTTCTGAGTCCCAGGCACTATGAAAATGGCTGTATGTAGGAGGCAACGTCATTAACAATTTTGTCATCATAAACGACTCATCTACTGGCGCTCCTAAAAGTTTCAACTGGTGTCCGAGCTGCTCGAGTTTGCTTATATGTGTTGAAATATAGTCTTCAGTACCCATTTATACTCGAAAAATTTCTTCTGGACTAAATGTAACCTTGCAACTCCTTTCTTCTCGTAAATGGAGTGTAGCTTAGCCCACATATCACTTGCGCTTTCGCAGCTAATAAGGTGCAGCATAGGTGCCTTACCAACTGCTGATATTATGGCTTTCTTGCACTTGGCATCTTTCAACTTTCAAACTTTTAGCTCGTCTTTGAACCTGACATCAGTCTCAGCGTCCGTTTCGCCGGCACGTGGAATTCTCTGAGGTTTAAGTTCTTCACCAGAAATGAAGTCAGCATATTCGTTTGCTTCCAGGATGCCTAATCGCTGGTTCCTTCAAGACGATGTATTTTCGTCCAGCTGTCTTCTGCTTCCATCTCTGGTTATTTCCCCTGGTGAAACTCTTAACGTTCCATGTCACTCCTTTCATGTCTGTACTCCTTAGCAACCAGTAATCAAATTTCGTAATGCTCTCAAATAGCGATGTTATTGCTAGTAGGTAGTATTAATGGAACAGCCTAAGTAATTCTACGTAGACGAGTAATCTATACAGTAAGTATCATTATAAAAGTAATATTTTATTCTGTAATAATTTGCAGAATGTTTCATTCAGTTCGGTTGAACGGTGGGAAAAACGAGTAGCGTCAAAGTGTGTTTTATATTAGCATATTATGAAGGTGGGGGTGAAGGTGTGCGTGACCTCTTGAGAGCTGCAGCACGGGGTTCGATTCCTGGCGGAGATTAGACGGGTCTGATAGCCGGCGAGAGTTGCTCTTATCGAGACCGAAAACTCTCAACACTTGGCGGATTCCTAATTTATTACTTTCGCGGCTTCTCACTGCGGCTACTCCCGGGAGTCTTGTTCTCCCTCTGTCCTCCTTATACTACCAGTGCGTTGAAATTGTCTGATGGAATCTGCTCATCACCCATCTGGGAAGACAAAACGTCGCCCAAGTCGGTCTTTATAGATTGCCACCCGAGCAGTGGAAAATAGTAGGTACGATTGCCACCCGAGGGGTCCAGGCTTGAAGGGACCATCAACTGCCTTCCAGAAATTTTACGATCGCCTCCCGTATCGATCGGTCGAGCGAAATGAACATTTACGATTGCCTCCTGGAAAAGGAAAATCTTCCCGAAGTAGGTACTTTTGGAAAGAGAGCGATGTGGAGGTAGCTTTTAAATGTTTGACATAGCCGTGGTAAATTTTATCAGAATAATTTCACGGCAATTTTCTCCACAGTCATTATTCGATAGATGACCTTTAAAACGGTCCCTTTGAAATGCACACAAGTTTGCAATATCACGGATATCTTGCTTTGTTGGTGTACAACTTTTCAGAGTTGATTTGGTAGGCATATGATGACCATACAATTTTGGTTTATTATTTTCAATAATGAACCTTTGGAATCGACCAAGAAAAAAATTTGTTTAACACCCCCTCAAAATTTGTAGGTTTACGTTTCAAGGTACGAAGAATCCAAAAACCGAGAAAAAAAACTAAACTATAAATTATTACACAAAGGTCTATTATTTTTCTATATATCACTCGTCTGCAAAGAACACGGCTTTGCCATTGTTACCACCAACCAACTTGAAGAAAAACATCGATCGCATTTCGGTCAGCTAAAAATTGAACGGAGATTAGGTCTCTTTTGCGATTCACACTCGTGTCCCTGATTTATTGTACGTCCAATCCTTAAATTCTCGTGGGGAGCAAACGGTTTGTCCTGCAGGGCTCTGCGTGGTCTCAAAAAATTCTAAACTATCTTAAATTGATGAAAAAAACAACACCTTTATATACGAATTTTTTGAGTTAGGGCGTTTCAGAACTTTCAGAAATTACCTATGTATCCTACCGTTTTTCAGGAACATGATGTTTTTACTCGTATTTCTCAAAACGGCACTTTATTAATTCCGAGGTACCGCACCACATTGGCACAAAACTTCTTTATTTATTAATCGATAAAATTTATATATATTTATAAATTATAGATATAATTATATTATGTATAAAAATTATAGATATATTTAATATAATTAATATTTTTCTCCTCTGATTTACGAACTAAACTGTTACGATCTTCTAATAGTTTTAATTTCAAATTATTAAAGGACTATTAGAATGAACTTAATACAGAACGGAAATAGCATAATTTAGATTCTTTTTTATTATATTATTTCTTTCCTCTTTCTTTCTTTCTTTTTTTCTAAAATGTATTGCGCAATCTCCTTCAATTCTGTTTTCAGTCATACCGATTTTTGCATGTGGGGACTGAATCTTCCTCGCCGCGGGCAGTAGCCCATATTGGGGAATAATTTTCCACCTATGTAAGGGTTAAGTCTAATTTTAAGTAGTATCAACATGATTTCCGTTGTATTTAACCCGATCGATGAATACTGGGATCGTTTGTTTATAGGAAATAAATTTAATTAAAAAAATTCTCATCTTCAATATACACAAATCTTCGAAGATAGTCACGAATATCAGCTTAATCCCGGTGACTTTAATCAAATTCGGGTGAAAAATGGAAATGTTAGAGCTGTTACAAGGTTTTTGCCGATGATTTTCGTAGGGGTCCTCCACACGCCAACCCGCACGATCCCTGAAAATTTCTTTCTAAGAAGTCTAAGAATCCGTAAAATTAGACTTGGGGCATTCGGAAAGTAGACCCAAATAGACAAAGAATCCTGGAATAGGAATGACAAATGAGCTATTTGAGCAGTAGATCTGCTGCCTTTCTTCAGTTCATCTAGAAGAACTCAAATTTGACACTCAGCCTCTTAGATATCACTGGAAGGGGAAGGAAGGATCTCAGGAATGGCTGGTTTCGAACTAACTTCTCTTCTGTTCACGCTAGAACGCTGACATTTGGTACGCAACCTCCTGGAGGCCACTGGAAAATGATTGATTATCTGGATGGAAGAAAAGCCGAAAATCGTTACAACAAATAGTGATTGCCCTCTAAAAACGAGTCGAACAAAAAAGGCGCGGAATCCATGTGTTGTAAACCAAACCTTCGCCAGTTTATATCCATCTTGACATCTTCATGATAAATCATCATCCTCCCTCATGATAAATCATTCACTGATGACGACTTTCAGTTAAAACCCATCAAACCACCAGGATAGATATAGACAGAGGAGGTTATAGATATGTCACCCAGGTTTCAGATAGCAGAGCCGCGGTCCAGACAGCAGTGCAGGAAACGAAGCCTGAGCATGTCAAGTATCCTGGATAAGGATTGACAGATTGAGCAGTAGATCTGCTGCTTTTCTTCAGTTCATCCAACAGAGTTAAAATTTGGCACACAGCCTCTTAGGTATCACTGGAAGGGGAAGGAAGGATCTCAGGAATGACAGATTTGCTGTCAAAGCAATCGAACTGACTTCCCTTCTGTTCACGCTAGAACGCTGAAATTTGGTACTCAGCTTCCTGGAGACCATTGGAAATTATTGCTTATCTGTATAAAATACCAGAGACAAAAATCATTACAAGAAGGAGTGATAGCCCTCTAAAATGAAAGCTCGGAATCCATGTGTTGTGAACCAAACCTTCGCCAGTTTACTTGACATCCTCATGATAAATCATTCCCTAGTGACGGCTTTCAGTTAAAACCCATCAAAATTCCAGGACAGATATAAACAGAGGAGTTTATAGATTGTCACCCAGGTTTCAGATAGTAGAGCCGCGGTCCAGGCCGTAGTGCAGGATACGGAGCCTGAGCATGTCGATGATAAGTTTTTTCGGTCTTTTATCTTTAAATTAGGAGGTGGTTTTCCTCAAACCCTCAGAAATGTATGAACACTACACCAAGATGACGAATTCATAGAATAACGTCTCTTGGAACTTATTCATATCTATTCTGGAAGATAACGTTTTGTTAACAAAACAAGTGACCAGTATCTTATCAATAATGTACCGAAAAGTCTGATGTTTTACGAGCACATGTTAAACTGCTTGGAAGAACATTATTGGCGGGTACCTTGGTGGAGCGGAGAGTGACCTTGCCGCCGCATCTGGCGCAGCATCTGATGCTGCAGTAGTTGCAGACGTGGCCGACGCCGTCAGCGAACTTGGTCTTGAGGCAGATGTTGCAGGTGGCTTCCATCTCCATGCCGGCTTTCTTGTGCTGCTCGTTCCGCTGCCTGATGGTCTCCTCTAGCACCTCCACCTCATCCTGCTTCCTCCTGCAACATGGAAAACCCCTACACATCAACTATTGTCAACTATTGATGGCTTGCGGTGCATTCGGCGTTCATCAATGCCAAGAATAATATCAAATACAACTGGCTGCAACAAGTCGTTGAAGCCAGTTGTATTTGATATCTGACATAGACGACTGACATAGACATCTACCGTAGACGAGACGGCCGTGAAGACATTCGTTGATTATTACTACAGCCTATCATCAGGGGACACATCGTAACATGACACCGCCGACTAGAGCAGTTTTACCGATTCCTTCAAGTCCTTTCGAACTAGGTAAGGAAAGTGCCTTATTTGCTTTTTGCGAATGAGCAGCATTACATAATGAAACGTCTGCCAATGAGTGCGACACATAGCTTCCTCGCAACAATAACCCGATTGTACAGATGATCCGATGCATTGTAGCTCATTTCAAAACATCAACATCTAAGTACCTTGCACAATACCCCTGGAAACCATCTACACGTCAACCACTCAATGTCTAAAAATGTCATCGAATTCGGATGAAAAATGTATAAATTATGGCTGTTATATGGATTTTAAGTTTGCTCTTGCGCAAATGCCACTGTCAATCCGGGGGCGATGATTTTTGTACAGGACCCAGAAAATTACATTGGAATTGGATGGAAAATGAAGAAGTTATGGCTGTTATAAGGAATTCACGTTTGCGCATGCGCAGTGGTTATAACCGGTTCGGCGGTGATGATTTTCATAGGGAATAACCTACACGCTAACCCTCATTATCCCTGAAAATTTCATTGAAATCGGACAATAACTTCATTTCATGACAGACAGACAGACGCGGAACCAAAATTGTTCAGGGAAGTCTGAAACGTAAAACGCGAGTAGAAATTTTCATTTTGGAGAACATTTTTTCATTTTTTATATCTCCATACTAGTCCTCGTTTGAGTCTAAATCATGAATTTTTGATGATTTATTCATCCTGAACTAGCTCATGAGCTCATAAAAATAAAAATCAACAGCCGCTCTTGTAGATTCATATCAACAATTTACAACAATGCATGAAGATACTAAAACCAAGAAAATTTGAAAACAAATCCAAGAAAGACATCTCAAGATCATTCACAAAGACCTATCAACATGTACACACGTTTTTCTAAGAGTGGATCGAGTAAAGAAGCCATTAGAACCAGCTTATGAAGGCCCTTACAAAATGATTGAGGAGGCTGACAAATATTTCACACTGGATGTGAAGAACAGAACAACAACAATTTCAATTGATCGGTTAAAACCAGCAGACTTCATTACAGAACAAGAACCAGGAACAACACATAGCGACTCTACAAAGACCAAGTAAAAAATTTTTCGGTTTACGTAGAATCCGAAAATCAAATAAAAATTTAGCCGTCCGATAAATTTTTGATTTATTATTTTGGTTTATTATTTTCAATAATAAGCCTTTGGAATCGAGCAAGAAAAAAAAATTTTAACCCCCCCTCAAAATTTGATGTTTTACGTTTCAAGGTACGTAGAATACGAAAATCGAATAAAAAAATTTCCGTCCGTCCGCCGTACGCGGCACTTTTCTTAGCAACACTGGACCGATTTGGTTCAAATTTGGTATATGGGCTCCATTAAGGGTCTAGTTGTGCCGCGAAGCTTTTGGTTGATGTAGGTCACTTCTAAGGGGTGAAAATTAAGGGTTGAAATTTTCAAGAGTGCCCTAGCTCGAAAACTCTCGAAATAAAGGTATCGTTTTTTCACCAATTTTAAATAGTATTGAATTTTAAAAAAATTTTGAGACCACCCGGAGCTCTGTAGGACAAACCGTTCGCTCCCTACGAGTACTTGAAGGTTTTCCTTCGATAAAACAGAATCATGAGTGTGAATCGCAAAACAGGTCTAATCTCCATTCAAATTTTATCGGACTAAAATGCGATCGCTGTTCATTTCTTCGATTTGTATACAGTTTTGCCTT
The DNA here is from genome assembly GCA_009739505.2 of Apolygus lucorum. Taxonomy (NCBI): domain Eukaryota; kingdom Metazoa; phylum Arthropoda; class Insecta; order Hemiptera; family Miridae; genus Apolygus; species Apolygus lucorum. The sequence goes on from CM019182.2 coordinate 2,904,462, forward strand.
CTGCGTAACCAGTAATCAAATTTCCATATGAAGCTTTCTATTTTTCCAATCGAGTGTGAAGCGTTTAGTTCTTTCTAATAAACCTGATTGTGAAGGTGTGAAGCCAGTATGGTGTGGTAGGTAGTACCTAGCTGGTAGGTAAAAAAAAGTTGGTAGGTAAAAAAAATGTTGGTGGGTAAAAAACGCTGCAAATCATAGCTCAAAGGCTTCTTCACTCTTCAGATCACTGATCAGCTGAGTGAGCTCCGGAACCATTTTCAATCCTATTGAATGGAAGTGCTCTTCCAGGCGTCTCCAGCATTCGAGGAGATCTTCTTCACTCCTCAGATCACTGATCAGCTGAGTGAGCTCCGAAGTCATTTTCAATCCTATTGAACGCAGGAAGCTGAAATTTGAGAGGGAAGGTCAAGGGAGAATACAGATGGTGGTAGGTGCTATTGATGGAGAACCAGTGATCTATACAGAAGGGTTATCTATACAGAAAATAATAAACCTTTGAGCAATGATTTGCAGCGTTTAATAATGAACCTTTCGAATCGACCAAGAAAAACAATTTTTTAACACCCCCTCAAAATTTGTTGGTTTACGTTTCAAGGTGCGTAGAGTCCAAAAATCGAATAAAAATTTGGCCGTCCGCCGCACTTTCCCCATTTAGCATAGACCGATTTTGATTAAATTTTATATGTGGGCTCCTTTTGGGGTCTAGTTGTGCCCCGAAGATTTTGGTTGATGTAACTCATATTTGTTTCCTCATTTGCGGTACCGGAGTTCCCAATTTGAAATAGGTACCCAAATTGCTTATTCTATGGCCTCAACCATGTTTTCCTCCTTCCATTATCAATTTTCTGCTTGAATTTTTCCAAATTCCATAATGATTTGGGATCCTAATTTGGGGAATCACTAATTATCCCAAATATAGAAGTGCAAACTTCAGAAAATACAGATCCAATTCAGATCCTACCATCGCTAAATTTGACAGAAATATCAATAAATACACCTTTACACATTTATGACATGTAAGTAAACTGCAAGCAATTGTGCGCTGACCTGAAAACTTCAATGAGTTTACAAAGATCATTTTCAAAGTGACTTTGATTAGAGTTTTCCGGAAAGATTTTCGTGAGAGAATATCAGAATCCATGTGTGCCGAATCTGTTTGTGGGATGTCGGAGCCTGTCTGCTGTGGGATTTGTTGCTAAATATCTGTGGTAGTCCTTCAGATAACCCCTCAAGTCAGGTGTATTTCCCCCACCTGCCTGCTACTCTGAGAGAAATGAGAATATTGATGCCTTGCTTTGTGCTAATAGGGGTATTTTACTATGTTTTCTTTCCGTCAATGAAATGATGGAAGAAAGAGACGTCTATGAGGCTGCTTCTGCCTTCCGTATCTGATTTAGCAGCCTCAAAAACCCAATTGGTGAGGAAAAGACGAAGAAAATAATTTGTTTAGTAATGCATGCATTCCAGGGGGAGTCGTTAACGATGAGCGATTGAATGTTCACTTCTACCACCGCTAAACAAAAGTGTTATTGTGACAGCCCATAACTGAATAGCATTTCAACGTCCATGTCACCCTACACTTGAATTTGAGTACAACCCCCGCAAAGAGGCCGAATCTCCGTTAAAATTTTGACTAACCGAAATGGGATCGCTGTTCGGTTTAGGGATAGGACATCGATATCGATAATATCGAAACATCGATGTTTTTCAAACACCGATGTTTCGGTACGATGATATCGATATGTCGACGAGATGGTCTGATAGCATCGTTTGATAAATTTGCCCTACTAGGTACTGCAAGGGAACCACACAAAATCCAATTTCAGACCAGATAACTCCATTGAATTTACTTGGTATTTGATGAACATCTCCCACCTTTCAATTGTTGTGATCTTCGCATTTCTGTCCATTCACTTCCTTAGCTCAGTGGTAACGAGCCCCGACTCAGAAGTGTAAATATAGTTTATAGTCCAGTCAAATTAGCAGTTAGGGTTTGCATTAATTCCGGACAAAGCGAAACTTTTATGGGTGACTTGTGGGTGCCTATGGAACATGTTTTTAGTATATTCTACTAGATTCTCCTTGTGCTAACTTTTTGGTGCCCGAAAAACCGCGATTTTTCGGCACTTGTTTCAGTTTTTTGCCTATAACTCGTACACGATGCATCCTACGGAAAATTTTACTCTTTCCTTTATTAAACAGGATGAATTTCTGCGTCGAATGACCACCTGAAACGTTAAGATCGGTTCAGCCGTTTGGCCGAAATCGATCGTTGAAGTTTGGCGATTTTTCCCAAATTGGTTGAAAAATGGGTTACGCTCAAGTTTCAAGGCCTGTACATCAAAAACGGCGTATCCAACCAAAAAATGTCACATAATCAAAGTTGTAGAGAATCAAATTTTGTGTAAGAAAAGCATCCCCCCTTCCTCCCCCCTCCCACCCGCCCCTACCAAATGATAGAATAACGAAACAACTTCTGAGTAAACGAAATTATGAGTATTGAAAACGGTGTTGCAATCAAAAAATGTCATATAATCAAAGTGAAACGTCTGTTGTTCAACTTACTAAGGCACTGAGGTACTTGTAATACTAGAAAAGGCGAAAGAAAAAAACATTCTCCTGGTCCTAACTTTTTGGTGCCCGAAAAAACCGCGATTTTTCGGCACTTGATTCAGTTTTTCGCCTATAACTCGTACACGATGCATCCTACGGAAATGTTACTCAATCCTTTATTAAACAGGATGAATTTCTGCGTCGAATGACCACCTGAAACGTTAAGATCGGTTCAGCCGTTTGGCCGAAATCGATCGTTGAATTTTGCCGCTTTTTCCCAAATTGGTTGAAAAATGGGTTACGCTCAAGTTTCAAGGCCTGTACATCAAAAACGGCGTATCCAACCAAAAATGTCACATAATCAAAGTTGTAGAGAATCAAATTTTGTGTAAGAAAAGCATCCGGGTCATTCCACGAAAGTAAGGAATTTTGGAAGGCCACAACCACCAGTATTCAAAGTATACTTTTGGAATTTTTTCTTTTTTAATTTTCATTTTGGAGGTTGTATAATAGCAACCGTTCCATTATTGCTTCATAAAATTGCGTATTTCAGTGAAAATTTGAAATTTTGTTAAATTGGAGAGTGAGGGAGATAGATGTCTAGTGAGGGAGATAGGAAACGCTGTTTGAGCCACTTTAGGCTCATTGCCGAGTTCGCCATTGATCTAGAAACATGTTTCAATGTAGGCATTTTGGATGTAGATCATCAATGATGAAGTTTTATCAACGTAGTATGAAATTTTATATAATGTATGTAAAAAAACGAATCTGATCGTTTTGCTTCCAGATCTGCCAAGTTGGGAGCATTATTTTCAGTTATATGTATTTAAAAAATCAACAAACAAGTATTTAACAATTCTGAGAGTCGGTCTGTGTGTCGAGGTTGTGCGGAGTGGGGTTTAGATGGTCCCCTATGAAAATCATCTATCCCGAATTGATGGTACCTACCGTCTGAGCACATTTTCCATTTAAGTTCAATGAAAATTTCAGGAATTGTTCAGATTTGCGTGTAGATGGTCCCCTATGAAAATCATCATCCCCGGATTTATTGTAGTCGCTGCGCCGTAAAATCCTGGAAACAACCATATTTTCTACACGTTTTATCCGAATCGGGTGACATTTTTGGGGATGGTGTTTTTGGGACTATAGACGGTCTTTTATCATCGGTATGGTGATGTGCGCTTGCGGCATCGTGAAATCCTTGATATGCCTAACTTCTATAGATTTCATTCGATTTCAATTGCATTTCAAGGGGTTTTGTGGTTGAAACTCTGGACTGTCCCTTGTAAGTGTTATTGACCATCAATTCTGGAAGATGGATTGAAATTTTGAGATTATCTACTGTTATACATGTGTTTTATGAAAACGAGTTCCATGGATTATTAACCTTGAAAAGGTTTTAGCGATGGGACCCCCCGCCGAAAAACGACAGGAAAAATCGACAGTAAAAAGCGACAGGAAAGTAGCGCTATGATTTATCATATGCTTGACGACAAATACGCTTGACATCCTCTCTTGTTGAACGCAGGAACCTGAAATTTGAGAGGGCGGGTCAATGGAGAATGCTGAAGGCGCCTGAGTGATCACTGATCAGCTGAGTGAGCTCCAAGGCCATTTTCTCTCCTGTTGAACGCAGGAAGCTGAAATTTGAGAGGCAGGGTCAATGGAGAATGCTGAAGGTGCCTGAGTGGTCACTGATCAGCTGAGTGAGCTCAAGGCCATTTCCTCTCCTGTTGAACGCAGGAACCTGAAATTTGAGAGGGCGGGTCAATGGAGAATGCTGAAGGTGCCTGAGTGGTCACTGATCAGCTGAGTGAGCTTAAATATTACAGTGGAAGAAAGATAAAGAGGGAGAGGGAGCAAAAAACCTTTTCAAGGTATGTCACATTTTAGCCATTAGGCTCTAAGCGGAAATCATCCGGGGGTGCAGGGGGCGAAGCCCCCGCCGAGGCGCGCAGCGCCGAGTTTTTACAAACCTAATAATTTTTTTAATTCGTTGATAGGATGAGATTTTGAATTGATTGTCGAGATGAGATTACATGCTTAGGTAGCTCGGCATTGAGTCTTTTGAGGCTCATCATAGTTTGACAGGTTATCCGGTTACGAGCCTTTCCAGGCTCATCCATAAAAAATCATAAATAATGACCAGGGCCGTAATGATTTTTTTTGATTATTTTTCCCATCATTCTGAGGATATTTAGTACTAGGAAGAAAATATTAGGATTGATTTAATGACATCTAATTTTGCTTGCGAGTTTGCGGGTAAGTGGTTACATAAATGGGGGCTACACCATTTTTTGTGCTAATTAGGGGAGACATATTACGAGTATAAGTAGGTACGTGTATTTAAAGAAACCCTGCAGTCTAGATGCTATTCTAGATAGGTACCTACCTACCTAGTTAATGAAAATCTATCCTCCCTCACATCAAATCTATCTCCCTCACCGTAGAAAAAAGTGAGGGAGATAGTATGAGGGAGATAGGATTCTAGTGAAATATCGAATTTAATCGAAGTGGAATACAAATTTATCAACTCCAAAAAACATTTTTTATCGATGTTGATGGCTACTACATTGTTCGTTAACAACATCAAACATAATCACTTTCCTTGCCAATGTTTTCTCGAAGTGAGGGAGATAGGATCCAAACTGACAAACACCGTTTTTGTAGCTAAAATTCACGCTAAACAAAAATGGGCCGAGAATGAGTACTGAAGTGAACAATTTTTGGTTCAGCTGAACTCCTGGTTCTAACGTAGAAAAAAAAGACGGTCCAATACGATCTCCTTTATCTAAAGACTCTAAAGAAAAATTGTGTGAGGGAGATAGGCTCCAGCTGTGGGACAGGCAAATAACCGACCACAGAATAGTCCTAGTATCCACCAGGTGGTCGTTGTCTTCAAAACGTAAAATAGAGAGGATGCCTAAAATACTTCTGTGAAGCATTAAATTTGTATTGCTTGTGGGTGAAGATTAGTGGTGATGACAGACGCAAACCTATGGTGTGGGACATAGGAGGATGATAGATTTTAAGCAATTTTATTAATTATTCTGGATAGCTGAAATTTAATGGAAGGAAGCCACTTGATTGAGTAAATGAGACACAGTCTTTTAATGAAGAGGAAAAAAAACGAAAAATTTAGGTCCACCCAAATCTAAATTACGGAGAGAGGACTGAAAATTCCCTAGTTTCGTGGAATGACCCATCCCCTCTTCCTCCCCCCCCCTCCCACCCCGCCCCTACCAAATGATAGAATAACAAAACAACTTCTGAGTAAACGAAATATGAGTATTGAAAACGGTGTTGCAATCAAAAAATGTCATATAATCAAAGTGAAACGTCTGTTGTTCGACCTAAGGCACTGAAGTACTATAATAATAGAAAAGGCAAAAGAAAAAACATCTCCTAGATTCTCCTTTTGCTCACTTTTTGGTGCCCGAAAAACCACGATTTTTCGGCACTTGTTCCAGTTTTTTGCCTATAACTCGTACACGATGCATCCTACGGAAAATTTTACTCAATCCTTTATTAAACAGGATGAATTTCTGCGTCGACTGACCACCTTCATTTTTTAGATCGGTTCAGCCGTTTGGCCGAAATCGATCGTTGAAGTTTGGCGATTTTTCCCAAATTGGTTGAAAAATGGGTTGCGCTCAAGTTTCAAGGCCTGTACATCAAAACGGCGTATCCAACCAAAAAATGTCACATAATCAAAGTTGTAGAGAATCAAATTTTGTGTAAGAAAAGCCTCCCCCCTCCCTCCACCTCCCACATTTTTTGATTGCAACACCGTTTTCAATACTCATAATTTCGTTTACTCAGAAGTTGTTTCGTTATTCTATCATTTGGTAGGGGCGGGTGGGAGGGGGGAGGAAGGGGGGATGCTTTTCTTACACAAAATTTGATTCTCTACAACTTTGATTATGTGACATTTTTTGGTTGGATACGCCGTTTTTGATGTACAGGCCTTGAACTTTGAGCGTAACCCATTTTTCAACCAATTTGGGAAAAAGCGGCAAAATTCAACGATCGATTTCGGCCAAACGGCTGAACCGTTCTTAACGTTCAGGTGGTCATTCGACGCAGAAATTCATCCTCTTTAATAAAGGATTGAGTAAAATTTTCCGTAGGATGCATCGTGTACGAGTTATAGGCCAAAAATCTGAATCAAGTGCCGAAAAAATCGCGGTTTTTCGGGCACCAGAAAGTTAGCACAAGGAGAATCTAGGAGATGTTTTTTCTTTTGCCTTTTCTATTATTATAAGTACTTCAGTGCCTTAGGTCGAACAACAGACGTTTCACTTTGATTATATGACATTTTTTGATTGCAACAACACCGTTTTCAATACTCATAATTTCGTTTACTCAGAAGTTGTTTTGTTATTCTATCATTTGGTAGGGGCGGGTGGGAGGGGGGAGGAGGAAGAGGGGATGCTTTTCTTACACAAAATTTGATTCTCTACAACTTTGATTATGTGACATTTTTTGGTTGGATACGCCGTTTTTGATGTACAGGCCTTGAAACTTGAGCGTAACCCATTTTTCAACCAATTTGGGAAAAATCGCCAAACTTCAACGATCGATTTCGGCCAAACGGCTGAACCGATCTTAACGTTTCAGGTGGTCATTCGACGCAGAAATTCATCCTGTTTAATAAAGGATTGAGTAAAATTTTCCGTAGGATGCATCGTGTACGAGTTATAGGGCAAAAAACTGAAACAAGTGCCGAAAAATCGCGGTTTTTTCGGGCACCAAAAAGTTAGCACAAGGAGAATCTAGTAGAATATACTATAAACATGTTCCATAGGCACCCACAAGTCCACTCATAAAAGTTTCGCTTGTCCGGAATTAATGCAAACCCCCCCCCCCCCCCCTTTTTTGGCTAATTTGACTGGACTATTAGTCGGAACTATAGGAGGTTGATCCCCGGTCGAGGGACGTCCATTTCTGAAGATTCAACACAATCATCAATTTATATCACAATTTAATTACTGGAAAACAATAGAAAAAGGTCTCTTTATGCTTGAACCAATAATGGAAATGGAGTGCCTAAAAATCGGATAATTTATCACGAATGAAAAAATTATAATGGAGTAGGTTATCCAGTAAAATAAAAGCACGTCAAAAGGAAAAATATCTACTTCTTGATTCTAATTGTTGACAGATGAATTAAATTTCCCGCTTCTTGAAAACATCGATTTTACACCTAACGATATTATCGACATCGATGTTTTTCATACGATGTTTCTATGAAATATCGACATCGACATCGATGTTTTCTGTTCAATGTCCCATCCCTAGTTCGGTTCTTCAAGTTGTACTCAGTTTTGCTTCCTGAGCAAACCATTTTTTTTTAAATTGAGTGTGAAGTGTTTATTTCATCAAATTAAACTTGATTGTGAAGCGAAATTAGGTTGGTTGGTAGCTGTGTTTTCGAATTGAGTGAGAAACGTTCATTTCTGCAAAATGAACTTTATTGTGAGGCGAAAATATGTTTGATAGATCTTTGCAGCCGAGTGATCTAAACAGAAAAATAATAAACATTTGTGTAATAATTTGCAGCGTTTTTTCTTGCTCTATTCCAAAGATTTATTATTGAAAATAATGAACCAAAATTGCCCATTTGGCTCGGCTGTGCGTCGATCGACTACTCGGAGGGATCGGCCCAGTCGCAGGACCTCGATTCGAGTGGTGTAGTAGGGAAAGGCAAAATGGCGGCGGGTGGAAAGCGCTTCCCTCCTCCTAGCGCTCTCTCACTCTGCTCGACCCTCCCTCCACCACGCTCCTCCCTCCCACGCAGCTCAAGGTGAACCCGGCCGAATGTAGGTCATCCCCCTCACAACGGGAAAACGGGATCCTTCCAGCCGTTCTATCAGTCATTTTCATTTCTACTTTCCTTACCAAGCCAACTCCTCCTAGTAAAGGAAAATCGTTAATGTGTTTGGCATCACCACTCAAGAAGCTTAGTAATCGTGTAGTTGGACAAAATTATGTCTGACTGCCGTCAATTCTTTGCGCTTGGCATAACTTGACGAAATTATGGCCCAATTTTGATGAAATTTATGATGCAATCGATAAATGTTTTTTAAACCTTTTGGTTTATTATTTTCAATAATAAGCCTTTGGAATCGAGCAAGAAAAAAAATTTTAACCCCCCCCTCGAAATTTGATGTTTTACGTTTCAAGGTACGTAGAATACGAAAATCGAATAAAAAAATTGTGAAGGTGTAAAGCCAGTATGGTGTGGTAGGTAGTACCTACCAATAGTAGGTAGGTTAAAAAAATTTTGCTAGGTAAAAAAAACGCTGCAAATCATTGCCCAAAGGTTTATTATTTTCTGTATAGATCACCCTTCTGTATAGATCACTGGTTATCCATCAATAGCACCTACCACCATCTGTATTCTCCCTTGACCTTCCCTCTCAAATTTCAGCTCCCTGCGTTCAATAGGATTGAAAATGGCTTCGGAGCTCACTCAGCTGATCAGTGCTCTTCCAGGCGTCACCAGCATTCGTGGAGATCTTCTTCACTCCTCAGATCACTGATCAGCTGAGTGAGCTCCGAAGCCATTTTCAATCCTATTGAACGCAGGAAGCTGAAATTTGAGAGGGAAGGTCAAGGGAGAAGGGTGGTAGGTGCTATTGATGGAGAACCAGTGATCTACAGAGAAGGGTGATCTATACAGAAAATAATAAACCTTTGGGCAATGATTTGCAGCGTTTTGCTTCCGAGACTACCAAGGTAGCGGAAGCTTTGTTTTCACTTTTCAAGGACGAAAAAAAAGTTCTCCAAATCAAAGTTTCACTCGCGTTTTGCGTTTTAGACCTTTGTGAACAATTTTGGTTCCGTGTCTATCTGTCTGTGTGTCTGTCATAAATTCCTTGTAACGCGCATAACTATACGAAGTTATTGTCCGATTTCTATAAAATTTTCAGGGATTGTGCGGGTTGGTGTGTAGACGGTCTCCTATGAAAATCATCATCCCCGGACTGATAGAAGCGAAGCAAACGTGAATTCCTTGTAACAACCATAACTTCCACATTTTCCATCCGATTTCGATGACATTTTCAGGGATTATGCGGATTAGGTTGTATATGTTCTCAAATGAAGATCATCACTACCGGACTGACAGTAGACGCTGCGCATGCGCAAACGTGAATTCCTTGTAACAGCCATAACTTCTACATTTTCCATCCGATTTCAATGAAATTTTCAGGGATGTTACTGAGTAATGTTTGGATGGTCCCTATGAAAATCATAGAGAATGGTTTTTCATAGAGGGATGGTCCCCTGTGAGAATCTCAAATCCTATGCATTGCATCACTAGGCCTCAATAGCTCAGAGGCGGTTTTCATCTTAGGGATCAGGAACTTGTCTGTTGCCTCTGCTCTAGTCCCTTTTCCATGTTTTACGTGTGCGAATCTCCAACTGTTTTGACACGCAAAAATAATTAGAGACCTCAGACGAATTTTCCGGAAATTAGGCACATCTAGTTTCTTGAAGTACTCAACTGATCTGCTAAAGTATGAAAACCGCGCAATGATTCTCACAATGGTTGTGAGAATTAAATTAAACGATTAAATTCAATGGGGACCATTGAGGGGCTCAAGGGTTATAGACAGCACAGGGTTATTAAGAGGGCGGAAGTATAGTGATACCGGTGGACTGGAAGGTTACGCAGAGGTTACTGACACAACCGTAACCTGATTACCGAGGGGTATTACGGAGAGTACACTGCCTTCCCCCCTTGTAACAAACATTTGGGAGGCTTCGATCCCCTCTACATCTATTCGCCTTTTTCCTTCCAACGAGCCTCATCATAAAATTTCCCGACATCGGGATACTAAAATCCGAGGGAACACGTATTTAATACGAAGGTACTGTTTATTCCCTTGAAAATAATTCATATACTTTTAGCGGATTGGAAACAAACTGTGCATCAAAGGGTGTATCAATTCACTTAGTGTGACCATCATGAAGTGCAAATTTCAGGACAATAAGAACTAAGTGAAGTCTCTTAGTTTTCTTAACGTACACCAACTATGTATCAAAAAAATGTTGCTTCTAAGTTGTAAATTGGTGCAATAAAACAAGCCGAAAAAAAAGGGTGTATCAATAGAGGTCATTTTGATTTTAACATGTAAGCTTGAGTAGATTGGTGCTTACTATTTGAACCCTTTTTTTAAAGGGGTTATGTGAAACTTTCGGGAAAACGCAAAAGAAAATTTGCCTAATGAGGATGAAGGAAAAAGAATCGTAGCAAACCTACTAGCATTTTCCGAATTGAAGTTTTTGTGGGAAGGACAGTCAAATTTATTGGTAGTTTCACAATCTCACAAACCACACTCGATTCGAAATGCTTGCAAACGAGTCTGCAACACATTGGACATTTTCATGTGTGTTTTCTTATTGTATTTATTACTAGGAAATGGTAGAAACTAATAAACCAAAACAAAATGTCAACCACTACACAACAAGATAGTTAAGTAAGGTTGTTAGTTCATGTACCCAAGCATCAAAATAAGAAAACAGTTGATTGTTCTCTACGCAACACAGTGAGTCTATTTTATTTATTGGTCGCGTGAGCAAGTTTTCGTGACGATTTTTCAGTTTATGTGCCAAAGCAAAGACATGAAAATGTCAAAAAGTGTCCCAAGTCGTCAAAACGATCAAAACATCCCATTTTTTGAAATATTCCAATACAGTTAAATACTCTGCAATCCTCCAGAATTTTTCAGATTTTTGACATTTTCATGTCTTTGCCCTGGCACATAGCACAAAAAACTGTCACGAATTGCCTAACGAAATTGTGTTACAGTGCCTTTATAATGATTTCCGCTTACAACGACCCCCGTTGTTAGGTTTGTTCCTTTTCTACACTTTTTAACCCACAAAAATCGTTCACCACTCGTTGGAAAGCTCTCGATTTAACGAACATTTTCATGTTCTCCATAACATATTGACTATACGAATAGAGGAGCTATGGGCATAACTGTTCTCATATTTTGTTTACAAACTAATGATCGTGAGCGTAGAAGATAATTAATCCGGAATCGTCTATTTTATTGAAATTAGGTACCTACCTCTAAATATTAATAATTGTGTCAATTTGTTACATAATATATCTATACTCTTTCGTAGTACCTATTTTTTTTTTTTTTTTTTTTGTGAACTCCCCTCAAAGACAAAATGTCTATTTGACGGAGGGGGCACGCCATTAATAAAAATAAATAAATAAATCAAATATAATGGGGAGGACGCCCAGGACTCACCCGACGCCGGCCCTAGGGATGAGGGAAGATGAGGAAGGTGAGGGTGGGAGAGAGGGATGAAGGGAAGTGCCTCTATAAAACGACCACCAGTTCAATATGAGCCGAGCAGGACACGGGTGGTGATACCACGGAGTACGCCTACTGAGATGCCCAACTCGCGCAACTCCGTGGCACTTTTCCCGCACCACACCCCGCGCCATGACAATGTTGCAGCCATCACCCTGATGTTGTTGGGTGCCACTCCTTTTAGCTCCGACACCGCTTGCCGTAAATCATCTCTATCATACTTTCTTATCTTAGCCCGCCAAGTCTGCTCCATGTCCAAGCTGCCATTGACAACTTGGACATCCAGGATAATGCAAGACTGGTCGGGCTTGACGGCAACAATGTCGGGCTTCTTACCCTGGTCACTTGGCATGTGATACAATCTCTCCCTCTCAACATCCCAGCCGCTAGATGACAAAGCACCTGCTATCTGCTTGGCGACCGCATCATGACGTAGAATGCGGCCTCCATGAGTCCGAGGACACTGCTGCACTACATGATAAAGATGTTCATTTCCACTCCGACAGGCGCGGCAAAGGGGTAGGGTTGTCCCGCGACTACCTCTCGAACACCGTACCGCAGTTGGCAGAGCTGCCACGCGGACGGCGTGAAAGTGTCTGTAGTCACGGGCCCCAATGCCCTCCGAAGCCCAATCTACCCATTGGGATGAGACAAGGCTTTCGGAGCACTGTCGGAGTTCTTTTCCATCTACTGACTCATGCAGCGCAGCAGCAAACTCAGCAGACGAACTGGGTTTTGGAGCAGATGGTGTTGCTCGGTCGCACCATGCTAACTGCTGCCTGACAAAATCAAGATCAGCAGCCGCACGGGCGACCTCCCAGCTCGACCCTTGAAGGGCTAGCAGGCGCTGGCGGCGCAGGAAGGGATACATGCCGAGAGAGACACAATGCCAAGCCCATCGGATTTGACCGGTGCGTGAACATAGGCACTTGGGACACCAGGTGGGAACCTCAGCCAAGAGCGCACAGCAGAGCGAACTTCTCGATCTAATTCTTGCAGCCTCCCCGCCGTAAGCCTGCCAAAGACTAACCCATAGGTCAGCTTTGGCAGTAAGTACGTGCGGAGGAGGCGCAGCTTCTGCTGTGGCTTCAATGGAGCCTTGGTAACGCGAGCTAACGCTCTACCAAGGTCCACACGGCTGGCAGTAATGGTGGCCACCCCCATGAAGTCGACTCCAAGGTACCAGCCAAACCTCCAGCACGGATCGAGCCGGAATGGGGGATTGTCCTACGACAAAACCCCCATCCACAACTTTCACCTTATGCTGGCGACCCGACGGGACCAAGGAGACCGACCCACACTTATCGGGGTTAACCACAAGTCCACACCTGGCTAGCTGCTTAGCAAATGCATTGAGGGCGATCTGCAAGCCCTCACGGGTTTCTGCGAGCAGGATAACATCATCGGCAAAAGCCAATGCTCCTACTCGCACCCCAGGGGCGAGATCAAACCCTACTTCTGTAGGCAGCTTACCCAAGGCCGTATCCACGACCAGGTTGAAGAGGAGTGGCGATAGGGGATCCCCCTGGCGTACCCCACGCCCAATCCGTACATCCCCTGACACCTCACCCCCTGCCTCGAGGACCGTCACGCCTTCCTGGTACAGACAGGCCACATACTCGATTAACCGAGATGGGGCCCCGACACCACGAAGGCAATCGGTCAGGGCAAGGTGACTGACTGTGTCAAAGGCCTTAGCGACGTCCAGAGCGGCGAGATGGAGTTGCCGGCGTTAATACGGGCCAGCGAGATGACAGTTTGGAGAACTGTAAGGTTCTCCGCTGTGCCATCCGCTGGCCGAAACGCTCTCTGGACATCACCAATGACACCAGCCACCTGGAGGCGAGATGCCAGTACTTTTTAGAAGTGGCGAAAGACTACCGAGGACACAGAGATCGGTCGATAGCCTCCAGGCCCACTTCCCCCTTTCTTTGGGATAAACACGGTACGGGCACGGGTTAATGCTTTCGGGGTCTTCCCGCAAGGAGTAGCAGGTTGAGGATGAGCAGCTTAATCGTCTTTGGTGCTTTATTCCAGCGTCGGGCAGAAATACCATCAGGTCCAGCGGAAGTGGAATTTCTGACACGGCACTTATGTGCCTCGTCAGACAGCACCGGCAAACACATGATGCCGCGCAAGGAATCCCTGGTGGAGACTGGGGGAACCACACGCTCCCCAGGGTCGTGACTGGAGCACTCAGAAGTGGCTCCCAGAAATCCACAAACTCCTGGAGAGGGGGGTTGAACTTGATTTTCCCCAGGCTCCTCCAGTACCTCCGCAGCCACGCGTGCCGGATGCTTCTTCCACAAACTCTGAACCCGGTGGTATACTCCCGCCGTCTTGCTTGCTTAGCTGCTCTGCGACCTCCACGCAACATCACTCTGGGAGGAGGTCCCCCCTGATGCTGCGTCACGGTCGTGTCCTCAACCCGCGGGAAGATTCTCCCTAAATAGGCTGCAACCTCATCTTCCAGGTTATCCAGCCCTTCAGCAGCCCGCCTCACCAGATCCTGGCAGGTAGGCGCTTTCATAGCCTTCAATACGACCTACCTGCCCCCCGAGCCTCATGACTTCAGTCTTCAGATCGGCAAGAAGACCGGAGTCCCGGGGGAAGGATACTAATGGCAGAACTGCTGCTCCACGTCAGCAATATGAGATGCGGGTGAAGCCCCACTGCTATTTGCCAGGATAGCTTCCTGACAAGCTGCTTATAGTGGGGCTTCAGGCGGATGTTCTTGATGGCCAATGACTGTGCGCAATGGGAAAACGTTCGCTTAAATTTTTTTTTTTATATAGAATGCATTTATTTTTAATAACATACAATTTGATCCTTTAAACACATAAATAAATTAATGTATTGTAAATGTTGCATGTTAAATTTATCTGTAAACTGTTAAAAATTGCTAAATGCTACACCCTCTGAAAGACAGAAGTCTTGTGTCGAGGGAGGAGCGTCCAGAGCTACATCACCCCTTGGCAAGAACAATCTCCCGGTATTATCAAATTTCAATACAAATTACAATACAATACATTACAATACAAAATTACAGATTACAATACAAAAGAAAATTAATCGTCTCTATTTTTAACTTCTGATTTTTTTTGTATTACATTATTATTACATTTATTACAATATTACTTTATTCTATTTTTTACTTTAATATTCCTTTTTATTCACAAACATTTTTTTAATCTTACTTTAAATTGTTCTAAACTGAGCTGGGCCACCTTTATCAAAAATAAGGTTGTTGAATGTTTTAATACCAGAGTAGTCATAGCATTTTAATCCCATCGCGGTTTGTCTTCTTGGTAGTTTTATTTGTATTGAATCCTTAGATCTAGTATTATTTATCATTCTGCTGAATTTTCCTCTCTGCAATATTTGAAAACAATTGAAAGGGTTGTTTTAATCCAGAAGTTCTTTAAAAGTTAATTTTTTGTATCATGAAAGAGTTGGTCAGTAGGAAATCTATATGATATCCAAATAATATTTTTATCAAAGTTTTTGAGAATTTATTATTTTTTCAATTTTATTCATATATGCATTGCCCCAGGCCACAATTCCGTAGTTTAACTGGGACTGTACTAATGCATTGTATATCATATTTTTATTTTTTTTGTCCAGCACATTTCTAATTTCTATAAATATGGGTATTATCTTTCTAAGCTTCTTGTTTACAGCTTCTGTTTGTGGTTTCCCAGGAAATAGTTTGGTCCATAAGGACACCCAAATATTTTATGTTGCTTGTTTGTTTGATTATTGGACATGCACACAGATTTGAATTACATTTTTCGCTTATATGACATTTTATTTCTGAGATATTGGGTATGTCTATTGTTTTAAGAGAGAAGGCAATAAATTTAGTTTTTTCATGGTTTAGTTTAAGATTTTTACTGGAGTATTTTACATTTAAGTTATGGAGATCTTCCTCCGTTCTTTTGGCTTCTTCCCAAGTTTTTTCCTGATGATATTAAAGTCGTATCATCAGCGTAAGATACCAATTCACCGTGTATTTTCGTATTTAGGATATCGTTTACATATATCAGGTATAGTAACGCACTGATTATCGTTCCTTGTGGCACACCGCATACCAAATTCGTCGAATCACTAAGCTTTCTCCATTTCTCACTTGCTGTACTCTATTGTCCAAATTAACTTTGTACCCATTTTATCATTGTTACGTGAAATTTTTTTTGTTCTATTAGAGTCTCTATCAATTTATAGTGCGATACAGTGTCAAATGCTTTCGAAAAATCTTTGAAAACCACTAGACTTCCTACCAGAATCTACATTTTGGATAATTCTTTCGTATAAGTGTAGTATGGCATCCAATGTGCTTTTACCTGACTGGAACCCGTATTGATTGCTGTTAATATAATTGATTTTTTTAGGTGTTTCGTCATGTATCTTTTAATTACCTTTTCCATTACTTTTGCTATATTTGATAGAAGTGAAATTGGACGATAATTGTTCGGGTCTGAGGCACCCCCGATTTAAATAAAGGAACCACTATTGCTTTTTTGTAAATGTCAGGAACTATGCCATTTTCACAACTAAGATTAGTAATGTGAGCTAATGGTCTGCTCAAATTTACTAATTAATTTTTAATGTTTCGGCTGATATCCATCGAAACCTGGACTTGAGCCCCCTTTCAATTGCGTTATAGTTTCTTTTATTTCCGATTCTGTTATACTTAGAAATGCTCCTTCTGCTCCAATCTTAGTTTTTATTTTTTACATTAATTTGCTTCTGTCCAGTAACCCTACTGCCTATAGTGGCAAATGTTGATTTAATATATTAGCTATTTCCAATTGATCCTTGGTGTTTTGATTTTCGGTGATTATTTCATCAATTTCCGTAGATTTTTTAATGTTATTACTTGACACCGCTTCATTGATTACCTGCCAGACTTTCTTCATATTATTGCCAGCCCTTCAATTTTTTTACCATAATAATCATTTTTCGCTACTTTTATTAACGATGTTAGTTTATTCCTATAGATTATACCAATTTTTTTTTTAGATTTGCATTAAACGAGCTTTTTGACATTTTTGTCTCAT
>CM019182.2:2921512-2952521 GCA_009739505.2 Apolygus lucorum
CTCCCCTCAAAGACAAAATGCTATTTGACGGAGGGGGGCACGCCATTAATAAAAATAATAAATAAATCAAATATAATGGGGAGGACGCCCAGGACTCACCCGACGCCGGCCCTAGGGATGAGGGAAGATGAGGAAGTGAGGGTGGGAGAGAGGGATGAAGGGAAGTGCCTCTATAAAACGACCACCAGTTCAAATATGAGCCGAGCAGGACACGGGTGGTGATACCACGGAGTACGCCTACTGAGATGCCCACTCGCGCAACTCCGTGGCACTTTTCCCGCACCACACCCCGCGCCATGACAATGTTGCAGCCATCACCCTGATGTTGTTGGGTGCCACTCCTTTTAGCTCCGACACCGCTTGCCGTAAATCATCTCTATCATACTTTCTTATCTTAGCCCGCCAAGTCTGCTCCATGTCCAAGCTGCCATTGACAACTTGGACATCCAGGATAATGCAAGACTGGTCGGGCTTGACGGCAACAATGTCGGGCTTCTTACCCTGGTCACTTGGCATGTGATACAATCTCTCCCTCTCAACATCCCAGCCGCTAGATGACAAAGCACCTGCTATCTGCTTGGCGACCGCATCATGACGTAGAATGCGGCCTCCATGAGTCCGAGGACACTGCTGCACTACATGATAAAGATGTTCAATTTCCACTCCGACAGGCGCGGCAAAGGGGTAGGGTTGTCCCGCGACTACCTCTCGAAACACCGTACCGCAGTTGGCAGAGCTTGCCACGCGGACGGCGTGAAAGTGTCTGTAGTCACGGGCCCCAATGCCCTCCGAAGCCCAATCTACCCATTGGGATGAGACAAGGCTTTCGGAGCACTGTCGGAGTTCTTTTCCATCTACTGACTCATGCAGCGCAGCAGCAAACTCAGCAGACGAACTGGGTTTTGGAGCAGATGGTGTTGCCTCGGTCGCACCATGCTAACTGCTGCCTGACAAAATCAAGATCAGCAGCCGCACGGGCGACCTCCCCAGCTCGACCCTTGAAGGGCTAGCAGGCGCTGGCGGCGCAGGGAAGGGATACATGCCGAGAGAGACACAATGCCAAGCCCATCGGATTTGACCGGTGCGTGAACATAGGCACTTGGGACACCAGGTGGGAACCTCAGCCAAGAGCGCACAGCAGAGCGAACTTCTCGATCTAATTCTTGCAGCCTCCCCGCCGTAAGCCTGCCAAAGACTAACCCATAGGTCAGCTTTGGCAGTAAGTACGTGCGGAGGAGGCGCAGCTTCTGCTGTGGCTTCAATGGAGCCTTGGTAACGCGAGCTAACGCTCTACCAAGGTCCACACGGCTGGCAGTAATGGTGGCCACCCCCATGAAGTCGACTCCAAGGTACCGCCAAACCTCCAGCACGGATCGAGCCGGAATGGGGGATTGTCCTACGACAAAACCCCCATCCACAACTTTCACCTTATGCTGGCGACCCGACGGGACCAAGGAGACCGACCCACACTTATCGGGGTTAACCACAAGTCCACACCTGGCTAGCTGCTTAGCAAATGCATTGAGGGCGATCTGCAAGCCCTCACGGGTTTCTGCGAGCAGGATAACATCATCGGCAAAAGCCAATGCTCCTACTCGCACCCCAGGGGCGAGATCAAACCCTACTTCTGTAGGCAGCTTACCCAAGGCCGTATCCACGACCAGGTTGAAGAGGAGTGGCGATAGGGGATCCCCCTGGCGTACCCCACGCCCAATCCGTACATCCCCTGACACCTCACCCCCTGCCTCGAGGACCGTCACGCCTTCCTGGTACAGACAGGCCACATACTCGATTAACCGAGATGGGGCCCCGACACCACGAAGGCAATTGGTCAGGGCAAGGTGACTGACTGTGTCAAAGGCCTTAGCGACGTCCAGAGCGGCGAGATGGAGTTGCCGGCGTTTAATACGGGCCAGCGAGATGACAGTTTGGAGAACTGTAAGGTTCTCCGCTGTGCCATCCGCTGGCCGAAACGCTCTCTGGACATCACCAATGACACCAGTCACCTGGAGGCGAGATGCCAGTACTTTTTAGAAGTGGCGAAAGACTACCGAGGACACAGAGATCGGTCGATAGCCTCCAGGTCCACTTCCCCCTTTCTTTGGGATAAACACGGTACGGGCACGGGTTAATGCTTTCGGGGGTCTTCCCGCAATGAGTAGCAGGTTGAGGATGAGCAGCTTAATCGTCTTTGGTGCTTTATTCCAGCGTCGGGCAGAAATACCATCAGGTCCAGCGGAAGTGGATTTCTGACACGGCACTTATGTGCCTCGTCAGACAGCACCGGCAAACACATGATGCCGCGCAAGGAATCCCTGGTGGAGACTGGGGGAACCACACGCTCCCCAGGGTCGTGACTGGGAGCACTCAGAAGTGGCTCCCAGAAATCCACAAACTCCTGGAGAGGGGGTTGAACTTGATTTTCCCCAGGCTCCTCCAGTACCTCCGCAGCCACGCGTGCCGGATGCTTCTTCCACAAACTCTGAACCCGGTGGTACTCCCGCCGTCTTGCTTGCTTAGCTGCTCTGCGACCTCCACGCAACATCACTCTGGGAGGAGGTCCCCCCCTGATGCTGCGTCACGGTCGTGTCCTCAACCCGCGGGAAGATTCTCCCTAAATAGGCTGCAACCTCATCTTCCAGGTTATCCAGCCCTTCAGCAGCCCGCCTCACCAGATCCTGCAGGTAGGCGCTTTCATAGCCTTCAATACGACCTACCTGCCCCCCGAGCCTCATGACTTCAGTCTTCAGATCGGCAAGAAGACCGGAGGTCCCGGGGGAAGGATACTGAATGGCAGACTGCTGCTCCACGTCAGCAATAGGAGATGCGGGTGAAGCCCCACTGCTATTTGCCAGGATAGCTTCCTGGACAAGCTGCTTATAGTGGGGCTTCAGGCGGATGTTCTTGATGGCAATGACTGTGCGCATGGGAAAACGTTCGCTTAAATTTTTTTTTTTTATATAGAATGCATTTATTTTTTAATAAACATACAATTTGATCCTTTAACACATAAATAAATTAAATGTTATTGTAAATGTTGCATGTTAAATTTATCTGTAAACTGTTAAAATTGCTAAATGCTACACCCTCTGAAAGACAGAAGTCTTGTGTCGAGGGAGGAGCGTCCAGAGCTACATCACCCCTTGGCAAGAACAATCTCCCGGTATTATCAAATTTCAATACAAATTACAATACAATACATTACAATACAAAATTACAGATTACAATACAAAGAAAATTAATCGTCTCTATTTTTTAACTTCTGATTTTTTTTTGTATTACATTATTATTACATTTATTACAATATTACTTTATTCTATTTTTTACTTTAATATTCCTTTTTATTTCACAAACATTTTTTTAATCTTACTTTTAAATTGTTCTAAACTGAGCTGGGCCACCTTATTATCAAAAATAAGGTTGTTGAATGTTTTAATACCAGAGTAGTCATAGCATTTTAATCCTATCGCGGTTTGTCTTCTTGGTAGTTTTATTTGTATTGAATCCTTAGATCTAGTATTATTTATCATTCTGCTGAATTTTCCTCTCTGCAAATATTTGAAAACAATTGAAAGGGTTGTTTTATCCAGAAGTTCTTTAAAAGTTAATATTTTTGTATCATGAAAGAGTTGGTCAGTAGGAAATCTATATGGATATCCAAATAATATTTTTATCAAAAGTTTTGAGAAGTTATTATTTTTTCAATTTTATTCATATATGCATTGCCCCAGGCCACAATTCCGTAGTTTAACTGGGACTGTACTAATGCATTGTATATCATAATTTTATTTTTTTTGTCCAGCACATTTCTAATTTCTATAAATATGGGTATTATCTTTCTAAGCTTCTTGTTTACAGCTTCTGTTTGTGGTTCCCAGGAAATAGTTTGGTCCATAAGGACACCCAAATATTTTATGTTGCTTGTTTGTTTGATTATTGGACATGCACACAGATTTGAATTACATTTTTCGCTTATATGACATTTTATTTCTGAGATATTGGGTATGTCTATTGTTTTAAGAGAGAAGGCAATAAATTTAGTTTTTTCATGGTTTAGTTTAAGATTTTTACTGGAGTATTTTACATTTAAGTTATGGAGATCTTCCTCAGCGTTTCTTTTGGCTTCTTCCCAAGTTTTTCCTGATGATATTAAAGCCGTATCATCAGCGTAAGATACCAATTCACCGTGTATTTTCGTATTTAGGATATCGTTTACATATATCAGGTATAGTAACGCACTGATTATCGTTCCTTGTGGCACACCGCATACCAAATTCGTCGAATCACTAAGCTTTTCTCCATTTCTCACTTGCTGTACTCTATTGTCCAAATAACTTTGTACCCATTTTATCATTGTTACGTGAAATTTTTTTTGTTCTATTAGAGTCTCTATCAATTTATAGTGCGATACAGTGTCAAATGCTTTCGAAAAATCTTTGAAAACCACTAGAACTTTCCTACCAGAATCTAAATTTTGGATAATTCTTTCGTATAAGTGTAGTATGGCATCCAATGTGCTTTTACCTGACTGGAACCCGTATTGATTGCTGTTAATATAATTGATTTGTTTTAGGTGTTTCGTCATGTATCTTTTAATTACCTTTTCCATTACTTTTGCTATATTTGATAGAAGTGAAATTGGACGATAATTGTTCGGGTCTGAGGCAACCCCCGATTTAAATAAAGGAACCACTATTGCTTTTTTGTAAATGTCAGGAAATATGCCATTTTCACAACTAAGATTAGTAATGTGAGCTAATGGTCTGCTTACAAATTTACTAATTATTTTTAATGTTTCGGCTGATATGCCATCGAAACCTGGACTTGAGCCCCCTTTCAATTGCGTTATAGTTTCTTTTATTTCCGATTCTGTTATACTTAGAAATGCTCCTTCTGCTCCAATCTTAGTTTTATTTTTTACATTAATTTGCTTCTGTCCAGTAACCCTACTGCCTATAGTGGCAAAATGTTGATTTAATATATTAGCTATTTCCAATTGATCCTTGGTGTTTTGATTTTCGGTGATTATTTCATCAATTTCCGTAGATTTTTTAATGTTATTACTTGACACCGCTTCATTGATTACCTGCCAGACTTTCTTCATATTATTGCCAGCCCTTTCAATTTTTTTACCATAATAATCATTTTTCGCTACTTTTATTAACGATGTTAGTTTATTCCTATAGATTACAAATTTTTTTTTTAGATTTGCATTAAACGGAGCTTTTTGACATTTTTGTCTCATATTTTCAAACTGGTGTCAAACTACGCTGGGTTTTCTTCCATAACGGGGGAGCGCTTTTCTTTACATGGTACCTACCTCTCCTATTAACTGTTGGTAGTTGAGATTTGGTATGTAGCCTCTGCAGTTTACCCTGGCACATAGCAACAAAAAACTTCACGAAATTGTGTCAATTTGTAACATAATATAACTACACTCTTTCGTAGTAAGAAGACAGTGCCCAATTTGCTTGATAGCGTTGCATCTAGAAAAACCGAGGAATCTACATCTTCATATTGAAATGATTCGGATCCGCCTTGTTGAGGAAGTTGGCCATCGGGCTCTATATTTTTTCCTTTTAGCGAAGACATATTGTCCAACTTGTGTTCAGTGCCGTCCTTAGAAAATGCGAGGCCTGGAGCAAAACATTTTTGCGAGGCCTTTTTTAACTATGGATACCGGGGGGGTCCGAAAAATATTTGTCAAGCTATACTTGCAAAGTCGTAATTGTAAGCTTTTTGATAAACAAAACGTTTATCTCTTACACTCTAAAAGGGGGAGGTGTGGTGCAAAACACCCATTTCAGGTTGGTATGTTTCGAGTAATTTCGTTTCTGGTTTCAGGTAAAAAAAAAAAACAATAGGAATCTCAGAAAAATAAGCTAGAAAAATCAAAACAAAGTTTATTCTTTAAGTAGGCTCGTCGGTCTATCGGCACGAGTATGACTCACTGGCGCGGACAAGCGCGAGGCTAGGGTTCGGTCATTTTGCCGCCGCGCCGCTATCAAACGATGTTTTGCATTGCTTTCTTTAAGTCACTAATATCTCGTTCGTTTTTGTTTTATCTATCCAATAATTGAAAATATTGCGCGTATAATCAGACTTTATATTTTAAGCATGTATATCTTCACTCTGCACACTATTTCAATTCAACCAAAACTTTTGCTTATTGTGTTTCAGCGAGAGTAAAGGCCGGTCCAGACGATACGTTTTGCACTATCATTTGTCTGTGCAGTTCAAGACGTTGCAGACAAAACGTTGTGTGTGGACCGGAAACTGCGCAGTTTTGAGTCTGTCGGGTGAACTGCACAGTTGCAGCGATAACTGAGCTCTGAAAACCGTGACCTGCACAGACATGTCGTTGCGTGTGGACATTTTCTCCATTTTCCAATCCGTTTTGTTCCCCAATCATCCGATCATCTCAGATCCTCGGCAATGTTCTCGCGAGTTTTTGACTGATTTTATTTCATTTTATGAAAGTTTTCCGTGCATTTGGCGAGTTAAATCTAAAGAGTACAGTGACAGGGACGAAAAAGGGGAAGCGTACGAGAGATTGGTTGACAAATTCAAAGAAATAGACGTCAACGCGAGCAGGGAGACAGAGGTGGAGAAAGTCAATTATTTGGGAAGCGTTTATCGCAAAGAATTGGCTAAGGTGAACAAATCGATTCGATCTGGGACTGGAGAAGACGAACTTTACAAGCCATCTCTGTGGTATTTCGATTTGCTGCATTTTCCTTTTTTTTTGCAATACAGCACGCGAAAATTGACCACAGGAGAACCTCCTCCATGGCGATATCATGCAAAACTGAGCGAAATGTACGGATATATCTGCACCGTGTAGACGCTCTCAACACTGCGCAGTTTTAAAACTGTGCAGACAGAAGGTAGAGCAAAACTTTGCGTCTGGACCGGCCTTAAGGCCTCGCAGCGCGAGGCCTTCCTCAGCGCGAGGCCTGGAGCGGCCGCTCCACTCGCTCCACCCTAAGGACGGCACTGCTTGTGTTCCGACTAGAGGTGTGTCGGTACAGCTGTACCGGGACTGTGGAACCGAGTATCAGGTTGGAACGGTTCCACGCAGTGACAAAAACTCGACCCTTACCGGTCCAGTTCCACGGACTGATAAGGTATCTTGAGATGGCTCTGGACCGGGAAGAGAATCTTTCCCATCGGTCCAGTTCCATCCTCACCAATCACAATGATCTGATCAATCATCTCATCAATCTGATCATTCTGATTGGTGAGGATGGAACTGGACCGGTAATGATGGAACCGGACCGATAAGATATCATAGAGAATGGTTCAATGGCTCTGGACCAGTAAGCATGGATCTTGTTCTCAGTTCCATTCCATGTTGTACCTGGAAGCGCCCTTACTACTTCCATGGACTGAGAATGGTTCAGGGAATGGCTCTTGAGCGGGAAGTTATCTTCTGGCCTGGTTAGCATGGAAGTTGTCTCCAGTATTATTAATTTATTATTGTCATGTTAAGTTCTTAAACTGCAACGTCATTATTCTTTCCTTGAATTGTTTGGTAACTATTATTTATAATAAATTGCCTCTTTTATAACACTTGTTCAAATTCCTTCCTTTTAGCGAATTGTCAAGGAAAATGATGCTATTGTATTCCAAGTTGAGATCATAAGCATGGAAGAAGGACGATAGGGATTTGACTGTCTGCTTCATCCAAGCCGTGTGATTGGGATTTGATCGCCTGTACCGGTAATGGAACTGTACCAGTAATTTGGAACGGTTACATCTTTGTCACCGTAACCGTTGGAACCGTTCCAGGGAAATACCTGGACCGACACACCCCTAGTTCCGACATTTCACTCGTCTGTCAAAACTTTGGCTTTTACATGTGATGTTCAATAATTTCGGTAAACAGCCAGTGAGATAAAAGCTAAGTAGAGTAGACAACAGCAACGCATTGTGAGGTTTGAAAAATACAACAAATCGCTATAGATAGTTATTATGTTAATGATTCGTTTCACATTCTGACAACAACGGAGGGTGGGTTATAAAATCCTATAGTGAGGTAAAAAGCAATAGGTTAAGACATGAAAATGTCCCAATGCGTTGCAGACTCGTATGCAAGCGTTTTGATGTTTTACCCAGTTTTTGTTGTAATGGATTTAGTAATTTATTTGGTAGAGCAATTTAATTTTTTAAATCGTACCTAATAATTTCTTAATTTATATTTTCAGCAAGGGGAAGTGTATCAAATTGCAATTTGAAATGCTTTCACATACCCCCTTTTTAAAAAATAGATTTTTAAGGACTGAAATCATTTAAATAAACAGCTTTTCATTCATTGAATGAAACATAGCTTTTCATTCATTGAATGAAACATATTTTGATGCAAATATGTACATAAAACATCATAACATAAAAGATGTATATGATCAGTTTATTCAAAATTAAAATCCAATCAACCAAAATCAAAATTTCCACTCGCGTTTTACGTTTCAGACCTTCCTGAACAATTTTGGTTCCGTACCTATCTGTCTGTCTGTCATGAAAATCCTTTCCACAGCCATAACTTCTACATTTCTCATCCGATTTTGATGAAATTTTCAGGGATTGTGCGAGTGGGGGTGTAGATGGTCCCGTATGAAAATCATCACTCCCGGACAGATAGCAGCGCCTGCACATGCGCAAACGTGAAATCCTTGCAACGGCCATAACTTCTATATTTCCCATCTGATTTGGATAAAATTTTCAGGAATTATGCGAGTTGTGATGATGATGGTCCCCTGTGAAAATCATGGCCCCCAAATTGAAAGTACCTTATGCGCATGCGTAAAAGTGAAATCCTTGTAACAGCCATAACTTCAACATTTTGCAACAATATTCAGATATTGCGCAGGTTGACGTGTAGATGGTCCCCTATGAGGGTAGTGGAAGGTACTTAGAGATTGTGTGTTTTGAGATTAACTACTATGCATCGGATCATCTATACAGGGTGTCTACACTTTGGATGGGCATAACTTCAGGGTTCGATTCTACAAGATATTTCCAACAAAAAATGTCTCGTAGCAATTTTCTTTTAACCCACTCAAAATTTCTTTTTTTTTCACTTTAAAGTTTTTTTTCGCGTTTTCGACCTTACATCACTGATATGGTCATAACTCCCTTATTTCTCCTGAAACTTCGATTCTGACTACACCGTTAAAAATAGCGTTAAATTCCTAAGCTACCTAGTGCAAAATCAAAATATTTCAGCAATCAAATAGTTCCAGAAAATCAAGTCAAAAAGCCAACTTTACAAATTTTCCTAAACTTGACTTTCTTCGACCAAAGTTTTCTCTCTAAATCCCTGCCCATTTCGATGCGCGCTCTTCGGAGAAAACATTCTCAAATTGTCAGCTTTCCAACGGTCTATCAATTTTTCTTTTAAACATTCAAATTAGAAGAGTCAATGAAGTTTGAATGTCAAAAAACGTGTGTTTTACATGCAAATCCAGTGTTTCAAGCGGTTTATGGTCTCCCTCGATCTCAAGACGGCTTGGCGAGTTTGGTATCATTTTGTATGTAATTTTTAAGCTGAATCCAATGGTGATACTTTCGAATGATTCCGACTGCTAGAAAGTGGATTTTTCGAAGAAAACCTTCGTTTTTCGTACATAAAATACGCATTATTCGTAGATAATATCTACCATATTATGGTAGTGAGCAAGAAGTAACACCTTTGAACTCAACAAAAACTTCAATCAGCTAGAAATTCGGTGTTTTTGTTGAGTTCAAAGGTGTTACTTCATGCTCACTACGAATAATGCGTATTTCATGTACGAAAAAACGTAGGTTTTCTTCGAAAAATCCACTTTCTAGCAGTCGGAATCATTCGGAAGTATCACCATTGGATTCAGCGTAAAAAATTACAAAGGAAATTATACCAAAATCGTCAAGCCATCTTGAGGTCGAGAGGGACCATAAACCGCTTAAAATACAGGATTTGCATGTAAAACACACGTTTTTTGACATTCAAACTTCATTTAATCTTCCAATTTGAATGTTAAAAAGAAAAATTGATAGACCGTTGGAAAGCTGACAATTGGAGTATGTTTTCTCCGAAGAGCGCCCATCGAAATGGGCAGGGATTCAGAGTGAAAACTTTGGTCGAAGAAAGTCAAGTTTAGAAAAATTTGTAAAGTTGGCTTTTTGACTTGATTTTTTGGAACTATTTTATTGCTGAAATATTTTGATTTTGCACTAGGTAGCTTAGAAATTTAACGCTCTTTCTAATGATGTAGTCAGAATCGAATTTTCAGGAGAAATAAGGGAGTTATGACCATATCAGTGACGTAAGGTCGAAAACGCGAAAAAAACTTTCAGTATAGCATAACAACATACTGTATGCACTGGGTATGCTTTGAAGATCTTAGGAGTCCATATTCACGTTCTACTCGTCTCTAAGAACTCATAGAGTACCCACACGGCTACTGCATTTCTGGGTACAACAAAAATACGCACGTATTCATTATATATATAAATAGATACATACTTTTGTTAATTTTGGACAATTTTCATTTTTGAAAAAAGGATTTATATCAGAAATTTTGTGTTGAATCCTAATATACCATATATAATATAAATATGTAATAATAAATAATATAATATATAATATAAAACGGGAAAACCTTTTTTTTTACTTTTTTTGAATTTTGGACCATTTCGGATTGTCCAAAATTACTGGCTAACGAACTTTACCTATTGTTTGTTGTTACGAATATTTTTCGAAAAAGTCCATTCTAAAAATTTTGAGGCCATTGCAATAGCTTCATTTTCCTTGAAAATTCGCTAAAAATGATCAAAAATTGAGATGTTGGAGTATTTCAAGAGATAATCGGATCTGAAGACCGAAAGAAATCGATGTGTAGCGAAAATAAGTTGGTCACAGACACCACTTTGAGTTTTTCGAATTATTCCACACAAGTAAGTGGCTTCACTTACGTTCGGCAACAATAGATTAGACGGAAAACAATAAATTGACGGTCAGAACCCTGGAAACGAGGGGGGCAGTAGAACTAGCGAGAGAAGGGGGGCGATATAGGGGGCGATGGGTTAGAGAGTTATAATGGTGGTGGAGAGATAATGTTTCACCCCAGTCCGGACGGGCCCGAATTAACTGTATCTCGTGAACTGGTAGCCCCGTTTTTCTATTGATCCTCTGGTTTCTTGCTTCTTCTTCCCGGGATCTGAGGGGGAATCCACGAACGGGAAGGTTTGAGTAGAGCTCAACATTATTTTTCGGTCAACTTGCCGTAAATTGTTGTTTCCCCTCCATTTTCAGTGTAATATGCCACCATGGGGTACTTCGGTGGGTCGGAAATTCAGGTTTTTGACCTCAAATTTGGATTCAGCACCATTGAAAACCGCTATACTCCAACTTTTTGCCCACTGAAACCACGTGGCGGAAAAATTAAATAAAGAGATTACACGTTTGAAACATATTGTTTAGTAATGCATGCATTCCAGGGTGATAAAAGGGTTAAATAAAAGGGATAAAACTGTTTCACTCGATGTAATTTATTTATTACTTTAGGCAAGAAATACTGACCCCCCCCCCCCACCATTATCCACCTTAACATTTCTAGCGGCATGGGAGCCTCGAATCTGAAGAGCATTTTAAAATCGATGATCTACGATACCCAACATGCGAATTCGAGTTCACCCCCCCCCCCATCACCTCCTCCCCAACGCCAACAATGGTGCCAGTCTGGCACCAAAGCGGAAATACGTCGTAACATTGATCCTTCATCCGTTAGTTTTGGTAGGCAGTCCGTCGAAGTTCACAGTTGGTAGGCAGTTCAAGTTCAAGGTGAAACACAAAAAAAAACCACAAAAAAAAACACGAAATAAGCGGTTTATGGCACCATGGCACCATGGTGGCACCACTATTAGTTCCATGGTGGTACAGAGAATAATTCATGAAAATCCAGGGGTATAATGAGAATTTTTCCTCAATTTCAAAGCTTGGGTACAATTAGTAAGCAGTAAAGGAACCGAAATATTGAAAAAATCGGATATTTTGTGAATACTATCCCCCCACTCACCCCCTCCCCTTGCGAATTTTGGTACTCTGGTAAAATCATGTACAACTCGGAAGTTATTTGAGTCAAACAAAAAAAGAAACACACAAATCGGTTGAAAATTGAGGCCTGGGCAGAGTTTACAAGATTATGCACGCAAACGCACGTTTTTTAAGCATTAACCCCCCCTTTCCACCTCTTAAAAAGCAAAATCCAAAATTCCGGCGCCGTAGTGCACAACTAGATAGTTTTCCGCGTCAAACGAAAAAAGAACCACGAAAATCGTTTGAGAACTAAGGCCTGGGCAGAGCACACAAGATCATGCCCCAAAACGCACGTAATTCGAGCATTAACCCCCCCTTTCCTCCCCTTAAAAGGCAAAATTCGAAATTCCGGCGACGTAGTGCACAACTAGATAGTTTTCCGCGACGAACAAAAAAAGAACCATGAAAATCGGTTGAGAACTAAGGCCTGGGCAGAGTACACACCCCAGATCGATCGCATAAGGACGCCCAAGTCTTACTGTGGGACGTCCTAAAAATACGCAGACTACGTTTTCAACAACATGTTAGGAGTCCATATTCATGCTCTACTCGTCTCTACGAACTCAGAGTTCTTTATTTTTCGGTTTATTATTTTCAATAATGAACCTTTGGAATGGACTAAGAAAAAAATTCTTTTAACACCCCCTCAAAATTTGTTGGTTTACGTTTCAAGGTACGTAGAATCCAAGAATCGAATAAAACTTGGCCGTCCATCCGCCGTACGCGGCACTTTCCCCACAGCATTGACCGACTTTGATGAAATTTGGTAAGTAAGCTCCATTTGAAAATTTGAAATTTGTGTATGCCATTTGTCTCTGCTAATGCCAACATCCATGGACCATTGGGTGAAGGTGGTCTTGGAGTCACGAAACTTCTCAGTCAAATACCAGCCATAAGAACTAATAGGGTAGGGGCGGCAAACACACAACTTTTTGAAGGTGGAACGAGTCTCCAACAACAAAATGGGACATCAAGACTCGACCGTCGAATTACTCTCCATCAAACTACAGACGGAGCTGAACTGGTAAAATCACGCGATAACAGAGCTAGCATGGCATGGATGGAGGTCGTTGGGTATGGTGAGAGTCCATTCTGGTTCTCTACCAACAAGAGTGCCCATCTATGCCGAATGGGATGTCAAACACCCGAAGCCTATATAAATATGGAGCCTTGCATGTGCTCCAGATTTGCTCAGCTTTGGTAAGACCCAGGTGTGCCCGTCACAATTCTGCCCTGAACCTACTAGAAGCCTAAAGGATATCCAGTATGGCTAGAGCCACACTTCAACCTGGAACAGCGAGGTTATCGTCCTGACCTCTTTGTGGTAACACCAAGAGGTTTCATTATTGATGTCTCAGTGGTCTCTGGCTCCGGCCAGAGATCACTCGCGGACATCAATGCTTCCAAAATTCAAAAATATGAAGTTGACGCATTGCTAGAGCCTGCAGCAGCACTTGCAAACATTCAGCGTAACCAACTAAAGGTGATTGGAGCAACGATCACCTGGAGAGGGATATGGCATGGCAAGTCAGCCAAGGATCTGATTTGTGCTGGTTACCCACTGTTCATCCTGGAGTGGATGACCACCCGAGTCCTAACAGGAGGCTCATTCATCTGGTCTAAATTCAGGGCTACGGCCACACGACGGCGTGCCACGGCTAGAGCAAGTGGGCCCGTGGGACTTGGAGCTGAACTCGAACCCCATGGGGAGGAGAATCGTCGACTGATAGCATAGCTGGAAGAGGCACAATCCTCCCTCCATTATTCGTGGGATAAGGTGATTCAACCAGTCCCTCACCCCAATGTCCCAGGTCGGATCTCAGACCCTGATACCAAGCAGCCAGAAGCACATGACTGCTGAGTGCTGATACAATGCTGTGATTTAAATATTTATGTACAATACCATTGACATGGTTGAGTAGTGGTGAAGTATTTTTTCCAAATATAAATTGTTAATGGTATGTAGGCTCCATTTGGGGTCTAGTTGTGCCCCGAAGATTCTGGTTGATGTAGGTCACTTCTAAGGGTCAAAAAATAAATTTTCAAATTATGAAATGCCCTAGCTCAAAAAATTTTGATATAAAGGTATTGTATTTCCATCAATTTGAGATTCTATAGAATTTTTTGAGACCGCGCGGAGCCCAGTAGGACCAACCGTTCGCTCCCTACGGGAATTTAAGGGTTGGACGTGATAAATCAGAAACACGAGTGTGAATCGCAAAAGAGGCCTAATCTCCGTTCTAATTTCAGCTGACCGAAATACGTTCGATGTTTTTCTTCATGTTGGATGGTTGGTGGCTTTGCAGACGAGTGATATAGAAAATGAATGAATATAGAAAAATAATAAACATTGTGTAATAATTTGCAGCGTTTTATTTGATTTTCGGATTCTACGTACCCTTGAAACGTAAACCAACAAATTTTGAGATGTTAAAAAAATTGTTTTCTTGGTCAATTCCAAAGGTTTGTTATTAAAATAATAAACCAAAATGGTTTTCCGTCCCATCCTATTGGGGGTGTCTCCATTAAGAAATTTGATTCTTGGTTTTCACGGAATATGTATTGTACTGCCACTTTTGACAGATGATGGGAGTACCGACCTACAGAAATACAGGAACTGCCCAAAAGAGTACTCACGACAATTCGCAGACAGCATAAAGCATGCGGTACATGATGGCCTCGACAGCATAAGTACGCGGCCGACGACGTTGAACGCGACACTGAGGTGCGCAAGGGACGCCCCGCACGTGCCCGCGACGGGTGAGGCGGGTGGTCAGGCGAGGGGAGGGCTATCAGGTACTGGTCAAGCAAGGGTGGTCAGGCTGTGGAAGGGGGCGGTTGACGTCGGAGGTCAAAGTCGGACGAGGAAGGAGGACCGACGGTCGGGGGAGGGAAGCCCTGCGGCTGCACATCGCGCGTACCGACACACCTTCACTGCACTCCTTCAAGGCCGTCTAATTCGGAAAAAACTCTTCAATTTATTACACAAAGGTTCATTATTATCCGAACAGATCACTCGCCTGCAAAGAACACAGCTTGGCCATTGCCAGTACCTACCAACCATATTTTGGCTTCACAATCAAGTTCATTTTGAAAAAATTCGGTACAGCTGTAACAGTACCGGGACTGTGGAACCGAGCTGACATCTCAGTAATCGGAATCACTGAACATCATATGTCGAACATGAATGAGTTATCTTTTGACATTTTCATGTCTTTGCTTTGGCACATAAACTGAAAAATCGTCAGGAAAACTTGCTCACGCGACCAATAACTAAAATAGACTCACTGTGTTGCGCAGAGAACAATCAACTGTTTTGATGCTTGGTTACCTTACTTCACTACCTTGTTGTGTAGTAGAAGAAAACACACATGAAAATGTCCCAATGTGTTGCAGACTCGTATGCAAGCATTTATACGAGTAGTTACTTTACAAACTTTCACTTATATTTTTCCATATTTTCTTAACCCTAGAATGGCACCGTGTTTTGTTCCAACGCTACCAGCACCGCGGGGTGGATTTCACCCCATATTTTCAAAAATGCTCAAAAAAGTTTAAAATCACTTTTTGTCGTGTATTGCATTTTTGAATGATTTTTCAGAACGAAAGGATTGAGAGGGAAAAAGGAAACCATGAAATAAGGTTGTATCAATTTATTGAACACTGAAAAACTTGAACAAGTGCGTAAATTGCGTATTTTTTTTTTTCAAAACGTTATTTAAAAATTCAAGGTGACATTTATTTGACTTCTTTAGTATCAAGGAACTATAATTTTCAAAAACTAGAGAGTTCACACTAAAACTGGAAAAAAGAATTATGTCAGAATATACATAAGGGACTTTTCTATACTACAGAATCGCGGAAAATGTGTCGGTTAACTGCACCGTGGGGTGTATTCCACCCCAGAATCACTTTGCAGCGTGCCACTTTAGAATCTGACGCACAACTGACTCCGGAAACTACATGACACGGTTCGTAAGACCCTGCGGCGTTTATACAGGGAGGGGTGGGAGAGAGGGGGATTCCTAGAAAAGAAGCGGTGCTCAAAAGAAGAGCTGATGGGGTGGAATCCACCCCACGATGCCATTCTAGGGTTAAATCGTCCAAGTCCACAGTTTATCGGTTGGAAATTTTGACGCCCTAAGAGTCTATCTCTATCCAACTGATAATTAGATTGCGACGTACTATGCAGTGATCCTACCAACGACCAGTAATCGAATTCTACTGGCTTCAATTGGAATGTAGACGTCACTGCTCTGTCGCTACCAATTTGAAGTTGCATAGCAAACCGTAAATTCATGCAATAGGAAGAACAGACGAAGTTCTAAACTTGCGTCTCCGTGCACCGCCTCGAGGGATTCCGAATGCATTCTGACGGCAGTTTTGTGAATAAATGTTTGATTATTAATTTTTGTTGTGTCGTCCGTTTGCGATTTGTGCTGTCCCGTTTCAAATAATTCCGTCTTCTCATTGCTTTATTCATCCGGCTCGTTCTCTGATTTCTTTCTGGCTCGCTGTTCTGTGCAAGTGAAATAAGGGTCACTTATTGCTCAGCATGTCAAAGACACTTTTTGCTCGGCATGAGTCGTAGAATCTCAACTTCAGCCGTAGAATCTCAGTGTCAGTTACGTGAGTTTAACACTCCGTATAGAACATAGTAAATCGATGTGCAATGATTTTCACCCGTACATCATGAATCTACAGTCGAAATTTACTGATTTGATTGAATTTTTAATCAACTAATTTAAATGTTGTGATATTATACTTTGGAGGTCTGTCTACCTAGTCAAATCACTAAAAAAACGTCTGCCAAGTGGGTGTGGCACATAGCTTCCTCGTATCCATAACCCGATTATATAGATGAACAGATGCATAGTTGTTAATCTCAAAACACCAATCTCTAAGGCCCGTATGCAAGAACCTTCCTTTAGTAAAAGGACCGTTCCTTCCTTTTAACTTCCTTAGGAAGCTAGAAGGAAGCTAAAAGGAAGTCCCTTTTAAAAACGGTATGCAGAGATCACCCTTATCCGGAAAGGGAACCTTTCCGATTAAAGGATCGTTTAAGGAACAGTTAGCTACTAGAGCTTCTTGCAGACTACCTTTCTCCTTATCAGTTGTTTCGAAATACGTTGGTCGCATTATTGTCTTCTCATTTCGCTGTTCGTGCTTGCGCTGTTCGCTGTTTCTGCTTCTTGTTTTCATCGTAAAATTAAAAAATGAGCGCGAAAAGGAAACGGTTTGACAGGGGGGAAACCGAGTAGGTACTTGATGACAATGGTGTTGGAAAAGAAAAACATTGTGGAGAACAAGCAATCGGATGTAGTCTCCAATTGTGAGAAAAAAACTGCATGGGAAGAGATCGCAATGAAATTCAACAGTGAAGCAGCTCATACCAAGGTAAGCCATGAAATGATTATTACAAGTGGGTTCTAAATTTTGGAAACACATGTGTTCGTTTTTTTTTTTCGTTCTATCAGAGTGATACGAGAGCTTTTCAAAAATAACATAAGTTGGATACTTGGGACTCGTGTTCTGTGCGCCCATGGTAAAGGTAGAATGAATGAATACTACTCGTATTTTATAACGTAGGATACCGATCATCACGAGAGAAATGCGTTCCTCATTGTGAAAAATTCCTTTTGTTTCAGAGAACCGTAGCCCAACTCATGAAGTGCTGGGATAATGTGAAAACAAAAAAAAAGAAGATCGCTATTTTGAAAAAGATGGGCTGGAATGAAAATTAGCAAATTATATATTTTATACCTAAGATTAACTATGTGTTATAAGTTTTAATTAATAAAATAAGGTTTTAACTGGTGAAATGAATTTATTATTTATCAAACCTGAAGTCAATACAAAAATACAATCATAAAAATTCATACAAATATTATACAAAAATTAACTCAGTTATATAAAGTGCCTTTGGAAGAAGGCAGCTCTGATTGCTGCACCTCTTCGATTAAAAGGCGCATGTGCTGGTACGGTGATTTCACCTCGAAGGTCAGTTCATTCAATATCAGGAATTTTGTCTTCTCTACCTATGTTGTGAAGTACATACAGCACATGCTGCAATCATTATGAGCGAATTTCCCAACTTGTTCCTTGAAGCTAAAAGGAAGGTAGGTAGGTACCTTGCGATCAGCCTTTTTAGGAAGGATTTCACCGGTACCTACTTTTTAGGGTAATTAATTCGAAAATTTAATTCGAAAGGTATCTCTTTGAACTACCTATCTATCTTAATGAAATACCTAGGTACCTCGTATTTCCCAACACCAACATATCTACCGATCTTTTAATTACAGTGAAAGGCATTTTCCTGAAGAATAGTGGAATACTACTGATTGTAGACGAGTTTTGACCATTTTCAAAATTTAAATAGGTTTTATAATAGAATTCCTCATAACAATGATAATTCGAATTTTTCCGAATTCACTTAACAATATTCACAAAAATCGAATTCACAAACCAATATTCAAAAACCAGATCCTTGAAGCTAAAAGGGAGCTATAAGGTACCTCGCGACCAGCCTTACAACTTTAGGAACATTCCTTTTAATTAAAAGGCTTCCTTATAATTCGTGATCGATTTGCCGTACGGCAGATTACGAAGGCTTAAAGGAAGATCTCTGCATTAGAAATTCGCGAAAGGAACGTAGAAGGCCCCCTTTAAGGATCCCTTTTAGGTAAAAGGAAGGCTCCTTAAAGGGAGCTGTTATCAGTAGTAAAGGGAGCTCTCTGCATACCAACTTGAATAAAAGGATTCCTTATAGCTCCTTTAAGGAGGCCTTTTATTAAAGGAGCGTTCTTGCATACGGGCCTAAGTACCTTTCACTACCCTCATAGGGGACCATCTACACGCTAATCTGGACAATCCTAGAAAATTTCATCAAATTCGGATGAAAAATTAAGTGAGTAGATGTATGTGATTGGATCAAAAAAATACTTAGCCTCGGCTGGGATTCGAACCCGCGACCCCTGGGGGACAGTTGAAGTTACGGCTGTTACAAGGAATTCACGTTTGCGCATGCGCAGTCGCTTCTACCAGTCGGGGGATGATGATTTTCATAGGGGACTATCTACAACCTAATCCACATAATCCCTGAAAATTTCATCGAAATCGGGTGGAAAATGTGGAAGTTATGGCCGTTACAAGGGAATTCACGTTTGCGCATGCGCAATGGCTAATATCAGTCCGAAGGTGATGATTTTCATAGGGGACCATCTAAATACTAGTCTGTAACATCCCTGAAAATTTCATAGAAATCGGAGAATAACTTCGTATAGTTATGCGCGTTACAAGGAATTCATGACAGACACACAGACAGACAGACACACAGACAGACAGACACGGAACCAAAATTGTTCAGAAAGTTCTAAAACGCAAAACGCGAGTGGAAATTTTGATTTTGGAGAACTTTTTTTTTCGTCCTTGAAAAGTGAAAACAAAGCTTCCGCTACCTTGGCAGACTCGGAAGCAATAAAGACACTTTTTTTATATTGCTTGTGTATTTGTATTATTCGTTTTCGTATTCCTACATTCTTCTAACTGTCGCTTTGCAATAATGTTATTGATGCGCGGGAGCAAATAAGGTTTGGTGTAGGTATTTATATTATCTTGTATCCTATAATACAAGACAGTGGATTGGATATTTTTTTCTTCAATAATTTAGTCCCTTCTAGCAGTAGCTCATTTAGGAAGAGCTCTTTGAATACATTCGATTGATCTGAATCGGTAATATGAAGTGATAACTAGGCTGTTACACCTGTATTAGAACGAGGGAAATAAAGAGACGTTGGGGTTACAGAAAAGAAATTTAGGCAAACTTGGAGAAATTTCAAAACATTTTGAAAAGAAGGAAATTAATATTTATGTTGCCTCAAAACAGTACTCCTTTATTGCCGTTACTTTCCACCTACTTTCTTTTTGACATCTATTTGAGCCAGAATGAATCTTCGTCATTAAATTTTAGGACCGGTAGTTGAGACCTTGAGTTGGGCTTTTTTTTCTCTACCATTGATAAAATAATGATTGTACGTGGAAATATTCCAGTCTTTCGGTGCCTCATGGGAAAAATCAATAAATTTCGATTTCACCACAAAGAAAATGCTTTATCTGTTTGTTATAGAATGCAAATTGTCGTTGTGACCATTATCCCATTCATAATCCTTGAACATTAACTTACACCCTACTTCTCATCCTCGTTCCTTTACTCACACCTAGTAATTCCCGCAAATCACATGCCTATGATTTATTTTTCTATCTCATTGATCAGTAAATAATAATACAAAAATGATTAACTCTCGCAACATCATCTCCGGTCATCATCATCCACGACTTCACCATCATAATCACTAAATATTTGGCATAGCTCCGGTCAAGACATTAAAATTAGGAGAGTTTGAGTTGAGGTGAATTTTCTCGCAGCTCCGCAAGAGCGCATTCGGAATCCCTCAGGGCGGTGCACGGAGACGCAAGTGCACTTCTAACACACTGGCAGCATTAGTTCATGTTGTAATGGTGGAAATGGTTTAGTATTTAAATTTGGAATTGGGTTTAGGTTTCCAACTGGTTTTAGCTTGGTCTCATCATTCTGCAGATTGAATAATCTAATAAAATTTCTTGTGAGGGAAAAATTGAACGTTTTGGAAATGACTCAAATTGGTCAAATTGCTTCGGAATCTGTTTGTGAGGCCTCGGCTGTTAGTCTCTCTAGTCTGAACTTGATCGTCCTTTGGATTTATCGCCCTCCTCTTCACAATAATTTTAGTGAATTCATGGAATGCATGAACAAGATCTTATGCTTGATTGGCCCTCTGCAAAAAAAAATGACAATTATTATGGGTGACTTTAATATCCTCTTTGAGGAGACGACAGTTCCGGAGTTCTTAGCAGAGACATGAATTTCTTATTCTCTTGAACAACTTTGGTCTACATGTCACTTTGGTCGGCATCACCAGAGCTCCCAACCCTGGACAACCCGGTAGCCCTTCATGCCTCGACCTAATGGCCACTAACTTTAATTCTGATTGCTATGAGGCTAGCATCAGCGATTTGAGGATCTCTGACCATTGGGGTATCGAGCTTCATATTCGTCAGTAGACCGTATCACAGCCAACAGTTTGGATATCCTCCCGCCGAGTGAAGTCTAGGAACTTGGAGCACTTGCAACTGCTGGTGGCCTCGTTATCATGGATGACGGTGTACGCTTGTAAGATGCCAATTCTGCTACCCCTTCCTTTCTCGAACTTTTTCTTTCTGCCCTTGATATAGCTTGCCCATGGGTTAGATTCAAGGCTCGTAATGACTGCCGTAGAGTGAGGTTGGTGTTCAATAGGGAACTTTTGCACCTTCGCAACGTTTTCCACTCAATGAGAGACCTTGCTGCCTCAACTCGCCAACCTGAACTGATTGAACGCTACAGAATTTGCAGAGATGTGTATAGAGCAGCCTTGGCAGAATCGTCGAAGTATCACAATAATCAGATTGATGTAGGTCACTTCTAAGGGGTGAACATTTAACCCCTAACGCGCCAGGTGCTTCCAAATCCTCCCTCGCGCCAGGTGAGTATGGTATACTCACCCATCACGATTTCCGTAATTTCAAGCGTTTAAACCACTTTTCACGCCTCGTTTTTCAAACGTTTGACTAACATTCAATAAATTGCATACGGGCATAAATAAAAACGCAAAACCAGTATATAGCAGCCTATAGCATACTCTACTTGTGTATAACTTGTAACTCATTATTTTCGTGGAAATAGACAACGTTCTACTCAACTCCGTTTTCTTTCACCATTGCTAGAGTAGGAATAAAAAATATCTTGGCGAAAAAAATATTGAAAATTCACAGCCTTGGCTAATTTTTGTAAACTCAAAGAGAAGACTAGTGTTATTTCTAACTGCAAAACTAGAAAACGAAAAAAAAAATTTATCGGAAAAAGTTTTTTTTTAGTTTCGAAAGTTGCTGTACCTAGTACATACCAGTCTTTATAACGTATAGTTTATAGGGAGTTATCTTGTTCCCTGTAAACAATTTGTACGTGTTTTTCGAGAACACTGAAGACAAATAGGATTATTGCATTGTTCACACTTGTAATTGGTGTATAGAGGCTTTTGGTAGGGACACAGTGAACAATATTTTTTCTTCTTGAGGTCTTCTCTAAGGTTCCCCTATAATTTTACATGACTCTTGGGTGCCACGTGAGTATGCCATACTAACTTTTTATTCACCGCTCAGGTGCCAGGTGAGTGTGGCATACTCATTAGGTTTCAGAAAAATGATACTTAAGGTGCGCAGGGTCCATGCAGGGAGGTGGCTCTAGCGGCAGTTGACACGGTACTAATCTCCCCCAATTTACATTGAGTCCTCAATCACGACAATCAAAATCCTTAGTGAGTGTGACATACTCACATGGCGCGTTAAGGGTTAAGGTTGAAATTTTCAATAGTGCCATAGCTCGAAAACTCTCGGAATAAAGGTAATGTTTTCTCGCCAAATTGAAATAGAATTCATTTTTTTTCAATTTTAGAGACCATCCGGAACTTTTTAGGACAAACCGTTCGCTCTCTACGAGAACTTAAGGGTTGGACGTACGTTTAATCAGAAACACGAGTGTGAATCGCAAAAGAGGCCTAATCTCCGTTCAAATTCTAGCTGACCGAAATGCGATCAACGTTTTTCAACATGTTGGTTGTTGGTAAGCCGTGTTCTTTGCAGACGAGTGATCTATACAGTAAAATAATAAACCTTTGTGTAATAATTTGCAGTGTATTGTGATTTGCGCAGGAGCACTCTACACTCTCTGTAGTTTCATACTCCGTAGTTTGAGTGCAGCACTGTGAAATGTCACTGCATCGGGATTGGTCTATTGGAAAATGCGCGTAGAAGGAAGTACGAAGCGCGCCCGTTGGAGATGTCACGTGACGACGAGGAGGCGGTAGGTGGAGATGAAGGGGAAGATCGGTTGTCAAAATGTCACGGAACGGGAGAGCGCGGGAGGCGGAGGTGGGCGGGAGAATTGATGGGGACGCGGCTGAAATGACGGGGGCGGGAGGTTGGAATCACGAGGGGGGTCAAAACAATAGCGGGACTCAGGTCTCCCCGCTAGAGAAGCAACATCCGGACTTCTGCTCCGAAAAAGTTAGCGAGCAACTCGACATCCAACCTCCATAGGTCATAGGTGCGGTACCACAGATATCATAGGTTTTTTGCTCCCTCACTACCGAAGGTAGGAAAGATCTGAATTTGTACAGCTGCTGTACTATAGCATGGATCAGCGAAATCAAAGTAAAGGTGACTGACAATTACCAGGCAAGTATAACTTTGCGTGGGACATGTCATGACAGTTCAGCCAGGATCTGGTTCGGCCAGATTTCCCATAGTTCAACCTAGAGTGTATGCCCACCCGAGGTCCGACGGGAAGAACATGTATCTGGTCTGTGTTCAAGGCTAGTTGACGTGCCACGGGTTGAGCAAGTGGGCCCCGTGGGACTTGCAGCTGAACTCAGATTCCCACCGGGGGGGGGGGGAGAAGCGCCAGCTGATGACTAGCCATAATATGCACAATCATCCCTTCATCAACTCTGTGACACTGCTGCTCCAGGAGCAAATGACAAGAAAAGTAGATATTCAAATTCGGGCACAAAAAAAGCTGCAAATTATTACAAAAAGGTTTATTATTGCTTCCGAGTCTACCAAGGTTGCGGAAGCTTTGTTTTCACTTTTCAAGGATGAAAAAAAAAAGTTCTCCAAAATCAAAATTTTCACTCGCGTTTTGCGTTTAAGACCTTCCTGAACAATTTTGGTTCCGTGTCTGTCTGTCAGTGTGTCTGTCACGAAATCCATGTAACGGGCATAACTATACGAAGTTATAGTCCGATTTCTATGAAATTTTCAGGGATTGTGCGGATTAGGTTGTAGATGGTCTCCAATGAAAATCATAGAGAATGGATTTTCATAGAGGGATTCATTCATAGAGGGGCGGTCCCCTGTGAGAATCTCAAATCCTATTCATTGCATCACTAGGCCTCAATAGCTCAGAGGTAGCACATGGAATTATCCCCCAGGGGTCGCGGGTTCGAATCCCAGCCGAGGCTAAACATTTTTTTGATCCAATCACATACATCTACTCACTTACATTTTTCATCCGAATTTGATGACATTTTCTAGGATTGTCCAGATTAGCGTGTAGATGGTCCCCTATGAGGGTAGTGGAAGGTACTTAGAGATCGGTGTTTTGAGATTAACTACTATGCATCGGATCATCTATATAATCGGGTTATGGATACGAGGAAGCTATGTGCCACACCCACTTGGCTGACGTTTTTTGAATTTTGGAAGCATTGATGTCTGCGAGTGATGACTGGCCGGAGCCAGAGACCACTGAAACATCAATGATGAAGGCTGGACGAAACCTCGCTGTTCCAGGTTGAAGTGTGGCTCTAGCCATACTGGCCATCCTTTACGGCGAGCGTAGGCTTCCAGTAGGTTCAGGGCAGAATTGTGACGGACACACCTGGGTCTTACCACGGCTGGGCAAATCTGGAGCACATGCGAGGCTGTTTCGGGTGTTTGACATCCCATTCGGCACAGATGGCTGCTGCCGGTACGCCTGCCTCTTGTCCTCCTCACTCCTGTTGGTAGAGAACCAGAATGGACTCACCATACCCAACGACCTCCATCCCCATAGTTTCGCTGAAGGGTTCCTGATCCTTGCCATGGTAGTTCTGTTATCGCGTGATTTTACCAGTTCAGATCCGTCTGTAGTTTGATGGAGACGTTGTGCCCTGACGAATTGGAGTCTTGATGTCCCATTTTGTTGTTGGAGACTCGTTCATCCTTCAAAAAGTTTATTTATTTATTTATTTGACGGGCAAGCCCAATTACATAATGCACAATATATCATTCTATCGTCGGGGAAGAAGTCAAGGGTCCAAGCGTTTACAAAGTAGGGAAAAGGTAATAAAAATAAAAAGTTCAGATGACAATCAGGTGTATGAGATAGGGGAGCTAGAGATGGTAGATTTGAGATTTGAGAGAGAGGATCGGAAAAAGTCGAAGTCGGGATTGATGGACAGAAATAAGTTGGCGCTACGTGGAAGTCTTCGGAGTGGACGGTTCTGCTGGTAGTTCGTTGGTGAGAAAGGTACGTGGAAAAGCAGTGGAGAACGTGAGGTGGTGCGATGCGCGAGAATACCGATGCCTGACAGTAAATTCGGGCAATCTACGACGCCGTTCAGGATTTTGAAAAATATGGCAAGATCGGCCGAACATCGTCGATTTTCAAGGGTCGTTAGGTGGAATTTCCTGAGCAACTGGTCGTATACCACATCAGCTGAGGGGATGCCCAGCTTGAAAGCGATATATCTGAGGAACTTGTTTTGCACCCTCTCTAGCCGATACTTATGAACCGTGTAGGCAGGCGACCAAACGGTTGACGCATATTCCATGATGGGGAGAACAAGAGCCTTATAAAGTGCAACAATTGCCGGTATGCTGGTGAACTCTCTAGTGTGACGCTTCACGAAGCCCAGAGCACGCATCTCTCTGCTCACTATCACCTCGATGTGGGATGAGAAAGATAACTACGCGTCACAGAGGACACCCAAGTCAGTAACCTCACTCAATCTGCGTAGAGGGGAGCCGCACAGAGCGTAGTCGTGAATGGCCGGCTCACTGGCACGATAGAAGGTGGTCACCGAGCACTTTGATGGGTTGAGCTGCAAGCTGTTCTCAACGCACCACGCCTCCAACTCATTGATGGCCGACTGCAGGGACCTGCTGTCGGACGGTGATTTTATGTGGCACAAAATTTTGAGGTCGTCCGCAAACAGGAGGCACCTAACTCCCGGTCCAAAACGCTCAACAACGCTGTTGATCATCAACAGGAAACACAGGGGGCCCAAGTGGCTCCCCTGGGGGATACCGGAGGTAGCAAGGAAAGGCGAGGAAAGTTGTGCCTTCACACGGACGATCAATTTGCGATCATGAAGATAAGTTCGCATCCACTCAAGGAAGGGACCATGGACGCCCAGAGAGGCCAGCAGTGACAGGAGGTGATTATGGGACAACTTGTCGAATGCCTTGGCGTAATCAGTAGAAATAGCGTCCGTCTGGAAACCCTCCAAGAATCCATCAAGCACAAACTCCTGGAATACCATCAAATTTGTGGTGGTTGAGCGCCCACGAAGAAAGCCGTGCTATTCCTGACAAATGAACGAGGAGAACTGGGGTGCAAGCTGCTCCACCACAAGCATTTCAAGGAGCTTAGGGTGGCTGACAACGAA
Organism: Apolygus lucorum; assembly: GCA_009739505.2. Taxonomy (NCBI): domain Eukaryota; kingdom Metazoa; phylum Arthropoda; class Insecta; order Hemiptera; family Miridae; genus Apolygus; species Apolygus lucorum. The sequence goes on from CM019182.2 coordinate 2,947,874, forward strand.
CAAACCGGGCGATAATGCTGGACGATGCTACGGTCACCAGCTTTGGGAATGGGCGTGACGTAAGATGCCTTCCAGCTCTCAGGGAAGTGGCCACTTTCCAGCGATTTATTGAAGAGAGACGTGAGAGGGTATGAAAGGGACTCAAGTTGTGTGTTTGCCACCCCTACCCTATCAGCTCTTAAGGCTGGTATTTGACTGAGTAGTTCCATGACCCCAAGACCACCATCACCCACTGGTTCATGGATGTAGGCATTAGCAGAGTCAAATGGCAGGCGCAACCATTTTCTCACATATCTCCTTACAGATATATCCATCTGTTTTAAAGTTAAGAGTGTGGTACTTCCCAGCACTAGTTGGTGAGTTAGTGAGGGTATGCCGTGGTCTCGCAACATTACTAATTTCTGCAGAGGCTTCAGTGGTGCCCTGTCAATTTTCTCAAAGACTGCAGTCATTTTCCATGGCATGTTACGACATATACCCTGGGTAACAAATGATACTCCCAGGTATACTGAGTCGGTCAATGCTAAGTGAGGAAAGTGCCGCGTACGGCGGGCCGTCCGGCCAATTTTGGTTTATTATTTTCAGTAATAAGCCTTTGGAATCGAGCAAGAAAAAAAATTTTAACCCCCCTCAAAATTTGATGTTTTACGTTTCAAGGTACGTATCTAGAATCCGAAAATCGAAAAAAATTTCCGTCCGTCCGCCGTACGCGGCACTTTTCTTAGCAACACTGGACCGATTTGGTTCAAATTTGGTATATGGGCTCTATTTGGGGTCTAGTTGTGCCGCGAAGCTTTTGGTTGATGTCAGTCACTTCTAAGGGTTGAAAATTAAGGGTTGAAATTTTCAAGAGTGCCCTAGCTTGAAAACTCTCGAAATAAAAGTATCGTTTTTTCACCAATTTTAAATAGTGATGAATTTTTGAAAATTTTTGAGACCACCCGGAGCTCTGTAGGACAAATCGTTCGGTCTCTACGAGTACTTAAGGGTTTTCCTTCGATAAAACAGAATCATGAGTGTGAATCACAAAAAAGGTCTAATCTCCGTTCAAATTTATCTGACTAAAATGCGATCGCTGTTCATTTCTTCGATTTGTTTAGTTCTTTCTAATAAACTTGATTGTGAAGGTGTGAAGGCAGTATGGTGTGGTAGGTAGTACCTACCAATGGGTGGTAGATAGAAAAAAGTTGGTAGGTAAAAAACGCTGCAAATCATTGCCCAAAGGTTTATTGTTTTCTATATAGATCACCCTTCTGTATAGATCACTGGTTCTCCATCAATAGCACCTACCACCATCTGTATTCTCCCTTGACCTTCCCTCTCAAATTTCAGCTTCCTGCGTTCAATAGGATTGAAAGTGGCTGAGAGCTCACTCAGCTGATCAGTGCACTTCCAGGCGTCTCCAGCATTCGAGAAGATCTTCTTCACTCTTCATATCACTGATCAGCTGAGTGAGCTCCGAAGCCATTTTCAATCCTATTGAACGCAGGAAGCTGAAATTTGAGAGGGAAGGTCAAGGGAGAATACAGATGGTGGAAGGTGCTATTGATGGAGAACCAGTGATCTATACAGAAGGGTGATCTATACAGAAAATAATAACCTTTGGGCAATTATTTGCAGCGTTTTTATTCGATTTTTGGATTCTACGTACTACCTTGAAACGTAAAGGTTCATTATTGAAAATAATAAACCAAAATCAACCCTAAACATGAAATTGTCTGATTTGTTGAAATCACAACTTTCTGTGATCCATCTGTCCTCCACGAGGGAGAAACTATCGAAACCTCAAGTTTCTAATGGTGCAATGAAACAAATTTTAAAAATTCCAAGAATATCATGTTTGAACGCGGAAAAACTTGATTTTTTTTTTCTTTCAACGAAATCTACATTTTATGCGTAGTTAAGATGGTGGACCTTGCAATTCATAGCAGTTTGCTGTTGGCATTTTACAAAGTGTCAACGTGGGGAGTACAAGAGTTGAAGGATTTAGTACGGGAATATAATGTGGAAGGATCGATCGGAAAAAGAGACGGTCCAGGTCAGGAGAGCTGCCCTCCAGCTATTTATACGCGGGTCCAACGGAGAGGTGAGCGGGCCACGTCGGAAACGTAAAACGCGAGTGGAAATTTTGATTTTGGAGAACATTTTTAATCTTGAAAAGTGGAAACATTGCTTCTTACACCTTAGTGATCTCGGGACCAAAATCTGAAAAGTAAAAAAAGTCTGCTGGGTGGGTGTGGCACATAGCTTCCTCGTGTCCATAACCCGATTGTATAGAATCTATACTATCTAAGTTACCTAAAAAGAACCAAAATATGTGAAAAAATAAATCAAACTAATGCTAAAAAACTTAGGATTTATTCGTGAAAATACAAAGTATTTACAAGGTTCAAGAGACGCCGACGAGTTGGGTGCAAGAGATACTAGCAAGTTCGGTTCGAGAGTCACTGACTTATTAACTTTAACATCGAAATCATTTTCTCGTTCTTCGTCTGTATGCCTAGGCCGTTTTAACGATCCACATTTTAACCTACGGTCCATAGCGTACGCGTAATTAACTTTCCGTGAAAAACAAAGCTTTTCAATCACTAAAATGTTGCACAAAATCACACATGTAAACAACTCGGTCATGGACCGCACTAGCACTAGCAAACTCCACTAGCACTAACTTGTCTCCAGTACTCACTCTGTGAGCACTAGCGATAAATAAATATCGCAATAACTTCATATAGCAATAACTGACATCTCTGAAATACATAAAGCCAAACTAGAGTGTGCTAGCGTTAGTTCTCATATGAAGCCAGCGCAGAAGTCAACGTTCAGAAGCTGCAAATTTATATTTGCATATTTATATTTTATATAATATTTAATTTGTATATCCTAAGGACCCCTCAGCCATACCTCGCGGGCCCCGGGTGTCCGCGGATCACCTGTTGGGAACCGCTGGTATAGGTGATCCGATGCATTGTAGTTAATCTCTAAACACCAATCTCTAAGTACCTTCCACTACCCAACTAGTGATCCATCTGCACGACAACTGCACAATCTCTGAAAATGTAATTGAACTTGAGTAGAAAATGTAGAAGTTATGGCTGTGACAAGGATTTTATGACAGGCAGACACACCTACAGATAGACAGACACGAAACCAAAATTGTTCAGGAAGGTCCAAAAAAGTAAAAAAAGTCTGCAAAGTGGGCGTGGCACATAGCTTCCTCGTATCCATAAACCGATTGTATAGATGGTCCGATGCATAGTAGTTAATCTCAAACATCAATCTTTGAGTACCTTCCACTATCACTACAATCAATCTGCACAATCTCTGAATATTGTTGGAAAATGTAGAAGCTATGGTTGTTACAAGGATTTGGGTGCCATGATATTAATAGAGGACCGTCTCCACCCCAACCCGCACAATTCCTGAAATGTATGGCTGTGGCAAGGATTTCATGACAGACAGATAGACAGACACGGAACCAAAATTGTTCAGGAAGGTCTGAAACGTAAAATGCGAGTGGAAATTTTGATTTTGGAGAAATGTTTTTTTCAACCTTGAAAAGTGAAAACAAAGCTTCCGCTACCTTGGTAGACTCGGAAGCAAAACTGCATCCCAACCCGCAAAATCTCTGAAAATGTCATCGAAATCGAGTAGGAATTCACGTCTGCGCATGCCCGGTGGCTGCTATCAATTTGGGGACATGCTTTTTATAGGGGACCATTCACACGAAACCTGAATAATCCCTGAAAAATTCATCGAAATCGGACTATAACTTCGTATAGTTTTGCGTTGCAATGGTTTCATGACAGACAGACAGAAACGAAATCAAAATTGTAAACAATTTTCATTTCAGTCATTTCACTTTTAATATTTTGCTTCAGAGTCTGCCAACGTAGCGGAAGCATTTTTATCACTTTTCAAGGTTAGGTACCAAAAATGTTCTCTAGAATCAACATTTTTCACGAGTGAAAAATGTTGATTCTAGAGAACATTTTTGGTACTTAACCTTGAAAAGTGATAAAAATGCTTCCGCTACGTTGGCAGACTCTGAAGCAAAATATTAAAAGTGAAATGACTGAAGTTTCGTGGAGTATAAAACAATATGTGTTGTAGGCCGCTTTCTTATTTGAACTCGTTATATAAACGACTGATATTTTGAGGGGGACACCCTCCATTCGTTTTACACGCAAAAACTTTGTTGAACATTTTTTGGATTGCCTTGTGCATCGCCACGTTCCATATTGGCAGCCGAAGTCAACGATTTTAAGATATTCCGCATAAACGAAACGGGAGAAAGTAGAAGCGAAGGACAATCATCGATAAGAGGTGGACGAATCGATAGAGGTCTGAGAGGTGATAGTGTTGACAGTGAAAGAACAACCTTGAAATTCAGAGTCGCGAGACTAGTAGTTCAGGAATCGGTGAGTGCAGAAACCACTTTAGACAATAATTTCAAATTTTCTAGGGGAGGAAAATACATAACCCATCCAAATTTCCAAAGAATTGAACGATCTTCTTCAATCTGTCATAACATACATTTATTTTGCTTTCAGGAAAGAGCAACCTAGTTTGAAGGACGCCCAAGTCTTACTGTGGGACGTCCTTATGCGATTAATCTGGGGTGAAGGAGGACAACACTCATAGAAAAAAA